>PYHX02000158.1:37560357-38160357 GCA_004302925.2 Cochliomyia hominivorax
AGTATTACCCCATGATACTTACCCTGGTTTTAGTATAAAACGTTTTAAAACTAAACCTGTAGCAAATCTAAATGCCAGTTCCGAAAATGGTTCACCTTTAACATCCCATCACAGTTTAAGCTATCAACAACAAGGTTCATATCATATGTTAGATAATGAATATGCTAAATATTTTACTGTATTAGATGATGGTGTTGTTATGACTACTTCGGATATATCACCTCTAGTCAATCGCCCGGTAAATTTGGTAGTTGTTGAAGAAACTCCTAACTCAACTCAAACTCATAATATTCAACTGTATGTCATGCATCGTAATGATATGTTAAGATTTCCTGGTTCCATGTTAGATGCCTCGGGAGAGGTTAAGGAAAATAAACCAGCTGGTACTAGAGTTAGAGGTGTACCTTTAATGCAGGCTTTTAGTAATGGTGAAATGTCTTCAGAACCGAAAAAAGTTAAATACTCAATTGTAGGAGGCAATGAAGATGGTGCCTTTGCTTTACAAAGTCGTCATGCTAAACAAGCAGATGAACGCTCTACTTCTCTGGTCATAGATGGTGATGATGAAAATGGCGTTTGGTTAGTAACTAATCGTCCCTTGGATCGGGAACAGACAGCTCATTATGACCTTTCGGTTCAGGCCTCTGATATGGAAGATGTAGATAAAACTGTTTCAAAGATACAAGTTACAGTCTTGGATGAAAATGATAATAGACCCATATTCAAGGCCCATGATTATAAATTTGCTATTGCCGGTCAAAAATCACCAGAATTGGATTCAAACTCTTCTACCATCTGGAAAAGATTTAGTATTGTGGGTAAAGTAGAAGCCACCGATGCTGATGGGGATAAGATTGCCTATCGCTTAAAACAACCCAGTAATACAGTAATTATTGTACCCCAAACTGGAGAAATTATGCTGGTTGGACAACCCCCTTCCATGGAACTTTTGTTAGATGTTGAGGCTCATGATTTACGTTACCCAAGTTTGGTTAGTTCCCAGCCTGCTAAAGTTTTAATAGAATTCTTAGCACCCGAACCAGTTTCATTCATTATGCAACATTTAGAACATGATGCTGTCAATGAACACTCACATCATCGTGAAAAGAGAAGAGTAACTAGAGCGGTACGTCCCACCAAACGCATTGAATTTACTGAAGCTGATGGTGATACTGAAGGAAAATCAGTATTTCAATTGGAAAAAGAAACAGATAAGGAAACTTTCAAGATACGTGATGAAAATCCTTGGGTGACAGTGGAAACAAATGGTGCAGTACGTGTAAAAAAGAAGTGGGACTATGAAGAATTGGGTCCTGAGAAGACTATTGATTTTTGGGTGATAATCACAAATACGGGACATAATGGTAAGTAGACTAAAACTTTTAGTTACATAGTTTAAGGTACCATAAATATGGTTAATCTAGAAAATTGCGTACATAGTACACGACGTTTTGACCATAATATGATTACGGTGAAGAGAAAATAGAACAGTTTTTTACAATAATTCCAAACTAGTTACTTTTTTTGGTCATTATTTCATCTATGTATATTTTTTAAAATACTTAAATTATTATGAAAATTTCAGCCAACGAAATCGAACATAATTTATGTTAATCATACTATGATTACTGTAATTAATTCTTTACTTTTTTTATTTAATATGTATATGATAGAAAAACAAAAACTTATAAAAAATTTTAAACAAAAGTTGTTTATAACCAAAATATATATATTTCCCTCGATCATAATATTGCAAACTTAAAATAATTGTTAAAATGAGCTCTTAGATATTGTAAAAATAGTATGATTACAATAAACAGAAAAAATATCAACTTAATAATGGGACTCTTCAAAAATCTTAACTTTTCTGAAGATATTTAAAAATATTTTTCTGCTGCAATTTTTTGAACTTATATAATTGCTAAAACCAAGCATAATTCTTAACAACCATATAATGCTTAATGCAATATGGTTGTTAGCAATTATACATTACTCATCATAATAATTTACAAGAAAATGACATAATGGAAACAATTCGACGTATAAAATAAGATGAGAAAAACAATCCTTAAGTGTACATATATGGAATATTTTATTACAACCATAATATAATTACTACTATCACTTAAATGATTGCAGTAACTATAATATTTTAAATTTACTTAACATTTTTTTTAATTTTTGGTAATAATTCTCCATTATTTTCATCATATTTATATGTCAAGTAATATTAATAATTTTTTGTCAATTTAATCTCATTTACAAATAAAAATTGTTTTTAATCTCTTTATGCTCAATTTAATTTACTCAAAAGTGTTTTTATATTTTTAATCAAAAAAGCCCAATAACAAAAAAGTCTTTCGTTCTTAAATTTTCATCTCGTTTAAAATATTTATTTAATAATTTTTTGATATTCAACCACCATGATTTTAATTTATTTAATTAACCATAAATTACAATTCAATATTTATTTAATATTTTTAAAATATACATACACACATATATGCATATTAATAGCTTTTGCTATATAAATTTACACATGTTATATTTTTTTGTGAATGTATTAAAATAAATTTTGGTATAAAGTCTAATTGATTTTTGCATAATTAAAACAAAAAAATCTATATAAAATGCAGCATAAAAACCAACAAAAACATTCCATATCAAATATTCACAAAATATGTGGTGTATGCAAACAATTTGTAGCAGTCAGATAAATCCCTCAGCAATAATGAAATCTTCTTGCTATAAATGTTGGGGAAAAATTAACCCTTTGAGGTTTAAGTAGAGCAAAGAAAATGTTATTTTATATTATTAATACTGGAGGATTATGAACTTGATACTTGATAAAATTTACAAAAGTTTTAATATTTTTAATATGTAATAATTTTTGCATAAAAAAGAATTTTTAAATTATTTTTTTTATTAATTTTAAGATATAGCAGGAAAAAATGTATGCTACAATTTGAAGCTTTTTCATGATTATTAGCCAATTAAATTTCATTTCCTTTGCATCAAGCATTCAAAAGTAGGCCATATATCCTTTTTTTCGAAGAATTCTTAATTTCAAAATATGCTTAAAATTTTAAATTAAAGCTTTAGCAGGATAAAATGTATGCTACAATTTGTAGCATTTTTATGACTATTAGCGTATACAATTTCATTTATTCTGCTTTAGGCATTCAAATGTTAGTCATATATCCTTTTTAACACGGAATTTTTGTCAAACCGATACTTTTATTTAAAAAAATGAAAATTTAAATTTATAAAAAGTTTTGCTACTGAAAGTCAACTTAAAAACTTAATTCTCAAAAGATATTTTACAACTATTAATTCTTCCCTTACTATCAGCAACTAAAATTTCCACTCTGTAGTTTTAGCCATTCAAAAGTTTTCCACATATTCTTTTTTCATGCGTTTAATGTAGTTATTCATTCTCAAAGAGAAGTAATTTCGACCTGTTTTGTACAGTTAAAAGAGAATTTCGTCTTAACTATTAAAATAATACCTTTAACAATTCCATCAATTCAAGTTCCATAAATGCTTATGTGGGTATAATAACACTGTCACTTCTTATCAAAAACATAATCGATTTAGCTTTGTTCATCTGACGGTTATCCTGTTGGAAATATTCTGACGTCTACAGTAATGAATAGATTTAAACTATATTTTGGACCTTAAAGTCCTCCTCAGTTTTTTATTTCAAATCGATAATTTCGATTTAGCATTTAAAGTGTTATGAGCCGATATCTAAGGTAAATTCGAAATTAAAAATAGTTTATAATTTGATTTATAATAATAATTGAGTGTGTGATTCTGTATCGCATCAAAGATCACTTAAATCGATATTTTGAGAAAGTAGGTTATAGGGAAAAATCTTGAAAAAATTAACACCTCCAAATCAGTGTGTCATACATATTGCAATTTTAAAAATATCCGAAACTTTTTATAAAAATTACGCCAATTATTTTAGTGTAATGTGAATTTGAAGTGTATCCTTTAACATCTTTTTAAAAATTTTGTACTATTTGTGTTTACAAACTGTTTATATATCCTTCTTTTAAAGAATTAATACTTTCATAAATAATTGCGTTTTCGTTAAAAATGTATCGATAAAATTAAATTTTTCGAAATAAAAATATTTCCAGAAAAGTTTTCAAGCATTCTTTTTTGAAATTTTGTTTATTTAGTATTTTTCATAAGAATTGTAAAGACATTTTTGCACCACAATTTGACTCTAATGAATAGCTTTTCACGTGCCACAAAAATTTTGTTTCAAGACATTTATTAACAAAGTTGATCACATATCCTTTTTTCGCAAATTAAATTTTTTGTACAAAAAGTTAGTTTTTTAAAGAAAATAAGAAATTTCCCTCAAATAAAAGAATTTTTGAACTTAATTTTCTAGTTTAATTATCAATTTTTAATTGTTTGTATTGCCTTTTGAGTTTCACCCTAATATTTCTGTCTGTAGTTATTATAAAATTATAAAACTTTTATTAAATAAATTAAAAGTTCATGAAAACAATTCACATTCATATGCTAAAAACAACAAAATTAATGGAAAATTTCTGAACTTAATAAATAAAATTGCAAAAAAAATTAAAAAATATGAAAAAAAAAACAAAAAAACGACCACAAATATGTATCCCGAGGTCATATGGAAAAATAGTTATATGAAAAGTTTTAATAAATTTAAATATTGTAAACATAATATTTTCAATAAATTTATTAAGGATTCTTTTTTTTTCGTAATTTCATATAAAAAATTAAATGAAAGGGATTGAAAAATATTGATAATTTGTTTAGGGGATATGTTTCCGTATTTTTTAATAATTTAAGTGAATAAATATTAAGTTTGTAATCTGGTTTATTGATATTGATTTTTATGTCGAAAATTTCATAGGGGGATTACAAAATAAAAATTTTATTTTTATTTTTCTTACGAAAAATATCATCACAATTTGCTGTTATGTTACATTTGTTTACTCATTAAATTTCTATAATGTAGCTTCAATCGCAGAGAAGTTTGTCATATATCCTTTTTAGGGATATGAAGTTTTTATGATAACTCCTGCTAAAAAGTTATTTATATTCAATAAAAATTTGTTTTTTGCTTTTAATTTATTTTTTTTAATATTCTTATTTTATAATTTTTTAATTTCATTTTCTAAAAAAATCCTAATATAAATACGTTACAATTTGTAGTTTTGTTACCAAAATTTGCTTACAAAATTTCGTTATTATATCTTTATTCTTTCAAAAGTTTGCCATATATCCTTTTTTAAAAATAAGGCTTTAAGTAAATCAGTTTGTTATCAAGCATGATAAAACGATAAATATATATTTTTTTTATTTTACTAAAATATTTCTTTTACACCATATATCCTTAATATTGTTTATTTTTTTAATATCCTGCAAATTAAGTTCATTTTGTAAAAAAATGTAGTACATTTATCTAATAAAAAATCGACTTATTTAACATTTTCTAATAATATTTGTTTTTGTAAAATAAGTAAATGTACCTTGATTTTTTAAAGGATTTAAGATTTTTAATTCTATATAAATGTTTTAAAACTGTATTTCATAGATTTTTTTAAAAATAACCATGCTACGGCAAGTAGTTTCCTTATAGCTATTGGAAAATTAAAATTTGTATTCTTATATCAGATCCTTTAAAAGTTTTTCATATATCCTTTTTTCTTAATATACTTTTAAATAAGAAATCACTTAAAGATTTAGTTTTTAATTTTTAATATATAAAAATTTTTTAGATATAATAATTTTACTTTATAGGAAATATTTTTTGATATTTTAATTAAATGAAATTACTTCTGAAATTATATTTCATTTCATATTTGTAGTCCTCTCCAAGCTTCATAAAAACAAAATCTGGTTCCTCTATTTAAAATCCTTCCAAAGTTTTTCATGTATCCTTTTTCTAACGAGTATTTTTTATTTTATTTGATTTTATTTTAAAATTTAGCTCTTTAATTAACATTAAATAAATAATGATTTTGCCTGAATAATTAGCATTGAATGTGTGTTTTTAACTAAAATAAATTATATATGAGAATATAAATATTAAAAATGTTCATACTACGATAGTTTGTCATATATCCTTTTTCTAACTTGAGTTAGTTTTAATAAAAATTCCTTATACAATAAACATTTTAATTAATAATATAGACAAAGTGATTTTGCATTAATAATTTTTAATTAAATAAAATTTAATAATTTTTCCAAATTTTATTTTATTAAAAAAATGGGTATAATACGATTTGTAGTGTCTTTATAGCTATTTAGGAATTAATTTTTTTACGATTATTCTGACTCCTTAAAAAGTTTGTCATATATCCTTTTTCTCTAATATGACTTTTTAAATGAAATTATTATTTTAACCTTTAATTTAAACTTTAACATTAAATTTTTTATTTGCGTTTTCTCTATAGATGACAAACAGATGCCGTGCTTCATTTATAAAACATAAACTTAATTTATACTCTTTTTAGAAATATTTTTAACTTTGATTTTAAACTAAAATTTGAATTTACACTTCAAAATAAGTATTTTCTAAAACCTTTCAAATATAATTTTTGCAGAACAAAACTTACTACCATACAAAGTTTTCTCTTGGGCTTTTAAATTTCATTAGAAAAGTTTTTTTATATTTCCTAGTTTCAAAGTTGTCCATATATCCTTTTTTCAAAAATATGCTTTAATATAAGAAAGAAACCTTAATTTATTATATTTCTAAACAAAAACATAACACATAAAACATAACATTTTTAATTTTCCTTTCAATTTGTTAATTTTCTAATAATATTTTTCTTCAACTTTTCTATTCAATTTTTACTAAAACTAACTTTACTACAACTTAAGGTTTTGCTTTAAGTATTCATATATGTAATTACAAATTATTATCCTCGACCATAGAAAAGTTCTTCATATATCCTTTTTTCTAGCTTAAACAAATTAATTCTATAAAAAACAATTTTTTTTGTTTAAAATTTCTGTTAAATTTTAACAATTTAATTTATTTCTTATTTTTGTCATTTATCTCTTAAATTTATTTATTTTTTGTCGTTTTGGGGAAAATAAAACTTGTAACTGTCATTGGCACAACTTGATGAAAATATTAGTATTAAAGCTTCTTCCAAATAGAAAATGAAACTAACATTTGTATGCAAATTTTTTGTCATGTCAAGTTTCATGCAAATATACAAAATGAAAATTTCTGTGAATAAAAAAAAAACAACTACAAAAAAAGAAAATAACTCATTTGAAAGCTAATCATCCTGTAGATAGACACAATAATAATTGCCCTGATCCTTGTTCTGTTCATTTCATATTTTTTTCTCATTTCACATTTATGTATTTCTACTTGATTGTGGCGTAGTGCCGCAGTGACAAAAATATTTCTATTGTAGTCCTGTGAATGCAAATTCTTCTTTTAGTTTTTCTCTTGTGTCAGTTTGTCCGTCCCTTCGTACGTCTGTATGTCTGTCCATCTTTTTTGTTTTGTTTTTTATTGTTTTTTCGAGTGTGACATATGAGCATCATCATGTTTTATACTTTTGTTAAAATATATGTACTATTTTACTGCGATTTATATGTATAAGTACTCTTGTGTATATATTTTACTATATAATTTTTATAGGAAGCCATTATAAACAAATGTTACAACATTATCATCGTCATCATGCTTGCAACATATATCCTCATAATACTGCAGTAGTTGTCTGCCACGTACAGCATACTTAGACTTACTGCATGTGAAATATTTAAAGGAATAAATTCATAAAATATATGTAATTCACGAATCAATTATATTAATAAGAACGCAAATAAATAACAAATTTTCATTAAAGGTCAAGGGTCAAAAGGTGTATTTTTTAAGTAGAGGTCAAAAATATTTGTTTTCTAACAACTCTTTCATGAAATATAATATATTAAGTAAACTTTTTTATTTATAAAAGGCTTCAAATAAAATGTAAATATTTCCTTAAAAGTAAAAGGTCAAAGGTTACCATTTAATGCTTTACATTTTTATATAAATATCTTTCAGATATTAAGTTCCTTTTCTATATAATTTCTTGAAAAAGTTCTTTAAATTATTCGTAGTACAAATTTTAGAAGATGTATATATTAGAGGTTAAAGGTCATTATTTTTAATTAAAAAGAATATAATGTATTCTTACAGGTCCTTGCATTTAAAAAATATTTTATATGTTTAGCTTCTAATATAATATAATTATTTGATTATATTAGAAACTTTTATAGATTTTTGAATTTCTTTAAAGGTCAAATATTAAAAATTTTTGGGGGATTTTTTCTTATATTTTAATTGAAGCGTTTTAAAACTAAAACTTCTAAACATGTAATTTTCATAAAAATTTGAATTTGGACAAAATACTGACTAAACTAGAGATCAAAGGTTACGCATTTAAATTTACGCAAAAATGGGATGACTGTGTTTAAAGTTTTTTGAAGAGTGAAATTGTTTAAATTTACAAAAAAGTCTAGTCCAAAATATAATAAAAAGCATTAAATATAATTTTGTGCCAAATACGAATGTTTAAAGTCAAAGGTTAGAGATGTTATAAATATCGAACTCACGGTTTCTTAGAAATAAAATGATTTTAGTTTGAAATCATAGAAATAACTCTTCTTAAGGAAATATAATTAATAGTTTTTTTAATATTATTTTTAGTCAAATATTATTAAGGGTCAAAGGTGCAATATAAACCGCTGTTTCCAGCTTTTGGATAATGAACATTTCAACTGTTAGTCAAAGTTCTAGTATTTAGTGAAAAGCGAATATTTTCTTTATTTCTTTTTTAGCGAAAGACTTGAGCTTTTAGATAAAACTGGAGTTTTTTTTTTTTAGTGAAAACTTGAATTTTTTGTAAAAACTCAAATTTTCTAGTTAAAATTTAAATTTTTTAGTAAAAATTTGAATTTCCTATTGAAAATTTTAATTTTCTGTTGTAAATATGAATTTATTAGTGAAAATTGGAATTTTCTTGTGAAAATTTGAAATTTTTAGTGAAAATCGAATTTTCTAGTGAAAATTGAATTTTCTAGTGAAAATTGAATTTTCTAGTGAAAATTGAATTTTCTAGTGAAAATTGAATTTTCTAGTGAAAATTGAATTTTCTAGTGAAAATTGAATTTTCTAGTGAAAATTGAATTTTCTAGTGAAAATTGAATTTTCTAGTGAAAATTGAATTTTCTAGTGAAAATTGAATTTTCTAGTGAAAATTGAATTTTCTAGTGAAAATTGAATTTTCTAGTGAAAATTGAATTTTCTAGTGAAAATTGAATTTTCTAGTGAAAATTGAATTTTCTAGTGAAAATTGAATTTTCTAGTGAAAATTGAATTTTCTAGTGAAAATTGAATTTTCTAGTGAAAATTGAATTTTCTAGTGAAAATTGAATTTTCTAGTGAAAATTGAATTTTCTAGTGAAAATTGAATTTTCTAGTGAAAATTGAATTTTCTAGTGAAAATTGAATTTTCTAGTGAAAATTGAATTTTCTAGTGAAATTGAATTTCTAGTGAAAATTGAATTTTCTAGTGAAAATTGAATTTTCTAGTGAAAATTGAATTTTCTAATGAAAATTGAATTTTCTAGTGAAAATTGAATTTTCTAGTGAAAATTGAATTTTCTAGTGAAAATTGAATTTTCTAGTGAAAATTGACTTTTCTAGTGAAAATTGACTTTTCTAGTGAAAATTTAATTTTCTATTAAAATTTTAATTTTCTAGTGAAAATATGAACTTTCTAATCAAATTTAAATTTTCTATAAAAAATTTGAATTTCTTAGAGAATATTTGATTTTTTTTTTTTTTTTTTTTTTTTTGTAAAAATTGAACTTTTCGAAAAAAAGTAAAATTTTTGGTGAAAATTCAATTTTTTGTTAAAACTGAAATTGTTTGAAAAAAAATATTTAAATGTTGTAAAAACTTGCTATTTTAAGAAAAAAACTGAAAATTTTAGCTTTTTATAATTTCACCAAAATTCAAACTTCTACTTTTATGCAGAATCTTTTTTAGAATTAATTAACTTACTTTTCTTCCAACTTTGTAAAAAATTACCTTAATTTTTCGTATTAATAAACAATTTTTTACATGACATAAGTCAAATTTAGTGGAAAACACACAATACTGTCAGCTTTTGAAAATTTTGAAAATTCCCCAAAGATTTGATCTCTAAAGATTTCCTTCAATTGCAACTCTGTCTGCAGTTTTTTGTTTAGCATAAAGTCACTGGCTCTAAAATATAAATTTGTTTGATTGTGTGGAAGCGTTTGGAGTAGCTAAAAATCCCAGACAGTTTTATGTTATTGCAGCAGTGAGTAGTGGTGGTTTTGCCAACAGTAGTAGTAGTAGCAGTCGTAATGAAAATAGCAGCAGTATTTTTTATGTCCAGTTATTTTAATTTTCTGTTGTTTTTGACAGACAAGTTCATGACATTAAAAACATTTTGTTTGTTGTTGTTTCAAGTTAAAATGTTAAATTGTGTTGATGTTCAAATGAAAAAAAAATATTATTTAAAGCGATTGTTTTCCTTGTTTCTGCTCCAAGAGTTTTTGATGTTTTCCTTTCTTCTCCTCTATTATAGAATTATTATGGAGCCATCCAATACCACCCCTTCACTCTCATACTCTCTCTCTATCCTTTCATGTGTTTATTTTCTTTAGTTTTATTTAGGGAAGGAATATTGTTTATTTATGTTGCAGCATGTGAATTATTAATTGTTATTTTTTCTACAAAATATTCCCCCCGTGTTTTTGTCTTTTTATGTTATTTAATCTAAAAATACAAATTATATATTTTTTGTTTTCATTTCTTTTAAAACTCTCATATCTCAAACCATTTTTGTATAGTCACTTGAATGTACTCGCTCTCACACATACACACATTGTCAGCACATGCGCTTGATGTGAACAGATTCCCTTTTAAGCACAAAGTGTAGTATGAATGGGTGTCTTGTGAATTTATATATATTTTTTTTACAAAGATTTCTTTTTAATTTTCATTTGTTTTAATGTTTTAATAAATGCCGCATATTTAACAAAAGATAGCACAGTGGGATAGAATCAAGAAGAGATAAGAAATAAATATAAACTTTTTAAATGGAATATAAAATTCAGAAAGAACCTGTAGAAGAATGGTGTTGAAAGGGCTCAATTCAGAGTATTTTATAGTGTGAGAAATTTTGGTTTAATTTTTTTTTAGGAGTGAGATCAAACAATTCTTAACATACATATATGTCAATGAAAACGAAATTACTTTACTCTTTTTTAATGAAAATATATTAAAAATATATTTATTTAAAATTTTAATTACTAATTGTGAGATTTTTAACCTTTTTCGGAAACCCGAACAGTGCTTTTTGTCACTTTGCTCGAGCAAGTAGTCTGTCTACGTTCGGAATCTTCCACACTTTTTGGCAACTTGTTTTGTGTTCTTCAATTCTGTTTTAAAAAGAGCTCTCAATTTGCGCCAGCTGCGGGTAATTCGAAGCATTTTCTTCTCTTTTTTGTTTTCAAAAAGGCTGCCTTAATTTACAAGTCTTCATAACAGTTCCTCTATGAAGACACGAATGGAAGCAACCTTTATTGTAAATATTCTTTGACTCAAATTTCGATATTTATAGTCTCCACTGCCACATGATTTTGAAACATTTCTTTAACATTCCCTCGCATTTCATCAGTAACATAAAATTCTGTCAAGGAAATTGGGATAAATCTGCCAGATTTCGTCACTCCTTATGCATCAAAAATATTAAAAAAAAAAAAAACTTTACTCAATTTCCTCTGTTTTCCACCTCAAAATGTTTAGCAGAGTTTCTGTAAGCAATTTTTTAAGCCTTGTATGTTTTTAAACCTGTGTTACCTTTCAATTTTCGTACCAAATGGTCCGTTACAAAACATCTTCCTGAAGGGAAAGAGGGTCTAAATCAGCCCTGTACAGCAGAAAAGGAAGGGTTTTCAAAATTACATCTTCCCGAACCAGGATTTCTTTTAATGGATAAGTTCTGCTGGTACTGTTAAATAACATGGGAAACAGTTTGACGACAGGCTTTGAATGCTTGGTAAACTTTTTATAGGACCAAATTGGGTTTTAATAAAAATATTTTATAATTTTCTACGCATTTTAACATAATAACTGACATGTTTTACAAAGGTAACTTGATCAAAAAAATTATTACATTTTTATGCAAAATGTGTGTTAATTATCTTTCCATCTGACTCCTTAATCATATAAATTATTATTTTTTTCAGAAAACATTTTTTTCAATTTCCGTCCCACCGTCCCATTTAGAATAACAAAAATTTTAAAAAGTAACATTTAATTGCTTATTGCATTTGTTGTTTGTATTTTTGTTGTAAGTGAATTTCTTTAAGTGTGTTTATTTGTAAATGACATTTGCCAGCATTTGTTTTCAAATCGTCTCCTCTCTTCTTCTTATTATTATTTAAACAATAAAAATGACAATTATTTTTCTCCCTCAACATTTTATAGTTTAAATGTCTTTGTATCCCCCTCCACTTCAGGCTCGTTTATTGTTCGGTGGTCATAATTTGGTTAATTTGTTAAGAAATTCTTTGGGCTCATTTTTTAAAGTAAAAGTTTAATGTTCTACTTGATCTTTTCTTCTTTGTTTTTAATTGTTCTCAATTAAATTTTTTTATATATTTTTGCAATCAATTTTATTTTATTAAGAAGAAAAAAAATTAACTCTCAGAATTTAGCGAAACAAAAACAAAAAATGTGTATTGGGTGTAATAACCATTAATATCATTTAGCAATTCGAATAACATGAATGGAGGTTTATTATCTGAAAACATTTTTGAAGAGGAGTCAATAAAAATAAATAGTTGCATGGTAGTTTTGATCTCAAATGCCTTACAGTATTATGTTGTATATGGTAATTAACTGTTATTTTGGATGCAAAAAATATCCCTGAAATTATATTTCGAAATGCCCACCCGACTGTCTAAATAGTGAAACCAATATCACGGTACCAAGTTCCCGATTAGCAATTTTAGACTTTTTTTACGAGATAACATATTGCCCCTTCTAAATGTTTTCAAAAAAGCAAATTGTGTGCACTCATTGTCTCTCTATGATGTACATTGTGGCAGTGATTTGTTTGAACATATTGTATCTATCACTTTACTACCTATCTTAAGGTCGAGTTGACGATTACTTTCGTATACAACGTCATCACTGTCTTCTTACGATAAACTTGATGGCAATAAAGTGTATCCTTTATTACTGTCTCTTGAGTACAGTTATTATTCAGTGGATTGAACGAATTAGGAAGTGGTATCTGACTGCATCCAAGGAGGATTAAAATGTTTTTTACGGTGTATTGTCACCAGCATAGCTATGTATATGGTTAAACTCACAAACACAAATATCCAGCAGTTTTTTTGGTGACTGTTCCCAAAGAAATCAGCTGACGATCTAAAAAGGGACAACACTATATTTTATGAAGCTTCCATCTAATCATTTTAATATGGTAAAAAGTGTATAATGTATGTTCCACAAGTTTTAAAATGTTTATCTATGATGCGCTATGTGGCGATAAAGACATTCAATGTGACAAATCTTAAATATTTTTTGTACATTTCTGAAGTAATAATTTTTATTTAAAATAATTTATTAGTCTATTCCGAAATGGCGGTTTTGAATGGAAACTACATTAAATGTGAACTAATGTTCTTAAATTTCATTACCCATAGTCGTATTTTAATATGTGTCAGCTTAAACTCATATTCGACGGTCTCATATTCAGCGGTTTCTTAGGGGTCTCATATGAAATCTATAGTATAATTTAAACAGATCTTAATGAAATTGGTCAAAGGCATAAATGACGTTTATAAACACGCCTATACCTTACTTTTATCAGCTAATTCCTATTTCTGGTTATAAGTTTATTCTTACTGAATATTAACTATAGGTCCAAAAATCTTATAGTTTGGGGTGTTGCAGATGCGAATTTTTATTAATTTTGATAATATATTGAAAATAATATAGCTTTCTATTCCAATAACTTTTTAATTAATATTTTATTTGAAAAATTTACCAAACTTTTTGAACCGATTTTGTCCATTTTCAACAGAAAGAATCAGAACATAACCTTCAAAACAAATTTTGTTGAAATTAGTTTAGTTTTATTCCTTACGAAACTCAATCGGATCTGTTATTAATATCTATGACTCCATATATTTTATGGGATTCTTTCAAAATTGTATTCAGGAAGCGGATTCATCTTGAAATTTTGGATGTGTATTTTGACTGATAAAAAATTTATTTACGCCAAACTTAATTTAATACCTTCATATTTGTGCGTTTTGTGAGTCAATCAGGGAGGCTTTTTGCACGAGAGCTATCTAAAATATCGGAGCGAACATGAACGCTTTGAATAGTGTCTGTTTTTGGCACCTTTTTCGTGCATTCTTTCCTATTAAACGGATTTTAACGATTTCAAATTTATTTAAGTTCTTTTCCAAAATTTTGTGGTTGACTCCAATATTAATCTACAACCTGTACTCGTTTTATTGGTATTAAATAGATAACGTCTCAAACAAATAATCGGCCCAAATTTCGTTATTTTCAGATAGTTTCAATTAGTTTGGATGTGAATGTAACGTTAAAAAAGTGTCGTACGGATAAAGCTAAATCAACTCAATTCTTAAATGATTCTGTTTTGGTGGTACCTACGGAGTGACCAACATAATATTGTAAAGCATTCTGAAATGGATGGATTTTTGAGACTTTGTCGATGTAAATTCGGATCGAAAGTTTGATCACGAATACTTTTTAAGTGCATTGAAGTTCATTCATTAATACTAAAAACTCTTTTCAAAATTCCAAAAATTCGCTATCGAACTCACCATTTGACATATAAAAAAAATAATGAAAATGTGTGAATAAAATTCACCACTTCATTAAAATTCTCTTAAAATTGCTAAACTCTTTAAAATATTAATAAACAGAAATGAAGAAGAGAAAGATAGAGAACAGATGAAAAGGTGTTTCATTTCATTTTGTACTTCAAAAAAATTATAAAAATCTGCAAAGAAAACAACAGAAAGGAATGAAAGAAATATAAATTTTGCAGAAAAAACATATGACTTGAAAATTAAAGAGAGAATTAAACACATTTAAGAGTAAATGAAAATAAGAGTGTGCAATATTTAAGGAAATGAATTAATGAAAGTGTATGTAAATTACAGAATAAATTAAACATTCTGTAAAAAAGGATTTATAGTAAAATAGAAAAGGAAGGGTAAAACAAAATAATGCTAGAATATATTCGTAGTAATGTTTCCCTCATTTTTTAAGTTTTTAGTTTTAAGAATTTTTTTTCTACCAAAAATATTTTTACGAACGTAAACTTTTTTTAGTTTCTTTTCACTAAACAAAACTTTTGCATTCGTTATCTATATTTTGCCTTCACTTCTCTAATTTCTTTATATAGTAAACAATTCCCAGGGCGCATTGTTAGAATTGTGTAGAAAATATGTAAAATATTACATTATCCTGCAGTAATAATGAAAAGGATACAAATATGCCAGCAACAGTAACAACAAAATATATGAAGAAGAAAAGAATATAAAAATTTGTTAGATATTTTAGTTTTTATACCCTACAACGGTGAATTTGGTTGGAGTATTATATGTTTGTGCTGATGTTTGTAACATAGAGATAAAATTGTGTTACACCCTCCTTGAAGTATACCGTTCGACTCAGAATCACTTTCGATTTAAGTCGATTTAACGATGTTCGTCTGTATGTCCATCCAGCTGCTTAGCTGTCCATTTAGACGTTAAGAATACTCTTTAGGTGGCAATTTTTGAAAGATCTTGATGAATTTGGTATTATTAATTCGGCCCAAGGACGAAGCCTATTGAAATTGGTCATGCTCGATCCAATATTTCATATACCTCCCGGAATGAGGGTTTCAGCAAAATGAGGGTTTCAGCAAAAATATGTCGGTCCATTTTTTCATAGATCCTACACAAGTCTTCCAAATATCACGTTGAAGAACATAAATCTCATATATAGTTGATATTGTAATTATTGGTCAAATTATACAAAATTAAACAATGTTCGGTCCATAATTTTTAGCAGTCAAAAAAACTCTCATTAAAACGTATAAATTATACATTAATGTAAATGTAGTGTATAAGTAAGCTTAAAGCAGAAAATCAAATTATGCGAAGATCGTTCATTATTTTTTTGTAACACTCACTCATAACCAATATTGTGGCATACTAGAAAGGGTACTAGAAAGTCGGGCTTGACTTGTACCTGTTTTTTTTTTTCTTTTTTTGCTTCTTTACTTTCTGTGTGTTTCGAAAGAAAGAAAATTTTTAAATTACTATACCCCATAGTGCAAGTATGTATAGAAAAATATGCATATGAGAATGAGTTTGATGTTTTGGTTACAGATGTAGAATTTTATGGATGTTTGTAAAAATGTTTAAAGTATTTAAATGACATTGTATGTGTTGTTGGTGTTTACTACATATGGTTACATTGTAAATTAAACATGTATGAAAGAATACATACATAAAAACTTATTTATATACATATATTCATAGGTTACTTATGCATGTGTAAAAAGAATATGTATAAAAAATCTTTTTGGTTTTTAGTCCTTTATTATACTGATTTGTTATTGTTTTACAAAAAAAATGTTTCAACATGTTTTCTATAAGTAGTTGTTGTTTATTATTGTCATTAAAAAAAAACAAAAGATTTAACAGAGTTTTTGTTTTTGTAAATAAACATATTCGGTTCACATATGCACCCAAGGATATTGACTCTAATACTTGTACAAGTTCAAAATGTTTGTAGTTCATGTTAAGGACATTATGTGTGTTTCTCTTTACATTTCCTTATTATTACAAATGAATTTTAATAATTAAATCATTTAGCACTTAATTTGTAGTTAACAGTTTTAAATAATAAATGTTTTTACCAAAAATAGAATCGTAACTAAAGACAAGATGGTTTTTCAAATTAGGTTGGGTATTTTTGAAGAATCAGGTACTTATCTTACGTTTGGATTTCGGTAATTTTAGGGATCAAAATAAAAATGCACTACATTTCGCTATTAAATTTAATAACAAATTAAATTGCCCTAAATTTTAAGTTTATTACTATTAAAAATATATCAAGCTCAAGCTTGACTTAAATCTCGATACCTTTTCCAACTGAATATAAATAAATAAACTTTAAATAAAATGTGATTTAGAGGCTTTCAAGGCTGTTAAGTTTCTTGTTATTTCTTATTATTTTTTTTTTTAAAGTTATATCAAGCTTAAAGCTTTAATTAAGTTAAAGCCTTACTTTCTCTTCGACCTATTTGTATTATGGTATAAAATTTTCATAATATTAAAACAAACTTTGTTTCCAACTTAATAAGTTTATGATATTGAAATAGTTTTTTTTTATTTTTTCTTGTTTGTTCTTCTTTACATACAAATATTGATATTGTATCCATATAACACCTTTAGTATTTAATTACTTAGGGGAGAGAGAGAGAGAGGAGAAAAAAAGAGATGAGAAAAATTTCATATTTTCAAAAATACACAAAAGAAACTTTTGACACTTGAAATCACTGTATGTACTTTTCAAGATGAGAATGAAAAAATTTTATTATATTCTGTATTTTACACCCACCTTTTTTCATGGATTTTTGCCTTGAAGTTATAGTTCAAACAAGTGCATCTGAAAAAAAAAACAATTCAATTCAAATGAAATGAGTGAAATTGTAAAAACAAAAAGTACAAAAAAAGAAAAAAAAAATGAAACGAATCTGAACACAAATTGTTTCAAGTACTAGAATAGTTTGACCTATATTTTCCTGAATTTTCATTGTGTTAATTTGTTTATTGTGTTTCTTGTTTTTGTTGCATGTTTTTTCTTTATATATTTTTTAACAACAATTTTTCTTACAGTTCATGTAAATATGTTGTTGTTAATTTTTTTTAACGAGATGTTAGAAGCAGAAACATGTTTTTAAAAATTCTGTTTATGATTCACCATACCCTTTTAATATACCCTCATCACCACAAGTGTTATTTTAACTAAGTCATTCGGTGTGTAACGCTAAGAAGGTATTATCTCATATCCCGAAATGTATACATATTTTCTTGCATTAAATCAAAATCTGAGACGATTTAACTATGTCCAGCTGTCTGAAGTCTCTCTGTCTGTCCGTATGTCAATCTGGCTGTCCATATATCTGTCTGTTGCTGGCACGCTCATGTCCAGAATAATTGTCAGGAGCCACTGAAATGTACCCTGAGTATTTTTTATTCAGTATGTTAAAAGATATAGACCGATATCCAAAGCAAAATTGATTAAAAATTGAAACATAAAACTTCCGTAAAATTGGCAATTATAAATCGACAGATATAAAGCTATATATACTTCATTTCAACAAAAACAAACAAATTATAGCAAAAAATATAAATAATTTTATGACCCATTAAGTTCAGTGTTACCATTGAGATTTTTCAAAAAGTCGCTCAAAAAGGGGATTTTGGTAAGTAAGTTCGCACCTAAAGGTTGATTTGTGGAGCAAAAGACGTCGCATGTTAAATATGCCAAAAATAACACTTTTTAATTTAATAAGTCTGATTTATGGCTAATAATAAAGGATAAGTTTATGGAGCTTACAACTAATCACTAGAGAAAGTTTTCCCAAAAAAAGTCAAATTTTTATTTTCTATTTATTTATCCTTAAAATTTAATTTATTTTATAAAATTTCTTCCTTTTAAAACATTCTAATACTACTACAAGACCTAAAAATAAAGAGAGTGAGAAAACACACGAATTCTCGTAACACTAATTCAATTCAATGCCTTTTACATGTGACCTAATTGTTTATCTAAGCAAAAACTAATTAGAAAAAAAAATAAAATACATTTTTTATAAAAAAATCCTTTACAAAACCTAAACAAACATCCTTATGCTCTCTTAATGCATACAAGTGAGTACCAAGTAAATAAGTACTCATATAAAGAACATGTCAAACCTTATTATAGTTAGCATGAGTATTTTAAACAGGACATGCTCTCTTAAAGATGTTGTTGCTTGCCATAAGAACAATGTATACATATATGAACATATATATTGATGATATGTGATAGAATATAATTGAAAAATCAAAAGATACATATTCACACAAATGAAAAGGATTTTTGAAAAAATCTGATTATGGCATAAGAGAAAAATCTAAAAATTATTCATATCGTATGAGTTGATAAAACAAAATAATAATTGAGTTTCATTGCACATCTATGTTGATCCGAAGTAATGTCAGAAAAGAAAACTAAGTTTGATTTCCTTTATGTTGCCTCTAAAAATCTCAGTTCTAGATTCAATTCTATATTCCGTTCTAGATTCAGCTCTAGATTCAATTCTACATTCAGTTTCAAGTTTCAGTTCTAGATTCAATTCGAGATTCCATTCTAAACTCAGTTCTATATTTATAACTAAATTTTGTTCTAGATTTTGTTCCAGATTCGGTTCTAGATTCCGTTTTAGACTCAATTCTAGATTCAGTTCTAGATTCAGTTTTACATTCAGTTCTAGATTCAGTTCTAGATTCAATTCTATATTCAGTTCTAGATTCAGTTCTGGATTCAATTGTAAATTCAGTTCTAGATTCATAGATTTAGTTCTAAATTCAGTTCCAGTTCAAGATTCGGTACTAGATGCAGCAAATTCAGTTCTAGATTCAGTCAGAAATTTTATTCTAGATTCAGTTCAAGATTCATTTTTAGATTCAGTTCTATATTTAGTTTCAAATTCAGTTCCAGTTTAGTTCTATATTCAGCTTAAGATTCAGTTCTAGATGCAGTTCAAGATTCAGTTCAAGATTCAGTTTAAGATTCAGTTCTATATTCAGTTCAAGGTTCAGTTCCAGATTCAATATTAGATTCAGTTCTAGAATCAATTTTAAATTCAGTTCTAGATTCATATCTAGATTCAGTTCCCATATTCAGTTCTAGATTCAGTTTTAGATTCGATATAATTTTCAGTCTATAATCAGTTTTAAATTAAGTTCAAGATTAAATTTTAGATTGCGTTCGAGATTCAGCTGTCCAGATGCTGTTTTAGAATCAGTTCTATTTTAAGATGTAGACTCAGTTAAAAATTCAGTTTTAGATTCGCTATCAAATTCAGTTTAAGGTTTAGTTCCTAAATCAGTTACAGCTCAGTTTTGTTTCTGTTCTGGTTTAATTCTAGTTGCAGTCTTGGATTCAGTTGTTGATTTGGTTATAGAACCTGTTATTGATTCTTGTCTAGTTCAAATTAATTTTGAAAGAATTTGTGATAGTTCTGTTTTACTGATGTAGGGTATTCCAGTTTCGACACAACCAAATGAATTATTTTTATTGTTTGAAATTTATTATCTCAACCTATTTACCCTCCCAAGGCTTTTTAAAATTATTCTATTTGTAATAACATTTATGTAATCTACATCAAATTTGATTACATTTATAATAGTTTTATATGAATATTTTAATAAAAATGTAATTTAAAATTCATTTGTTTTAAACTCTATTATAAAACTATTTACTCTTAATATGGTAAAAAAATAAATTGATTGTCAAAATAGTTGTAATATTTAAATTTGCATATTTATATTGTGAAAAATCTGGGTTACCAACCTTAAGTTTAAAAATATCATCGAATTTCTGAATGTAGGGAAATATTTTATCAAATCTTTAAGAGAACTAAGATAAATTGCATTATTTTGCATTGTCATGTTAACATAACTTAACAAAAAATTATTTGTATTTCAGCATTTATAGCTACAATAACATAAATATTATACTTATATAAATTAAAGTTTGAAGAAATTAACTCCTGTGTTTTGAGGTTATTTTATTTAATATGTTCATGTACATTTTTATACGCTTCACCATCATAAGTGTTGAAGAGGGTATATTAACTTCGTCATTCCGTGTGTAAAACTAAGACTCTATTATGTCTAATATTCTAGCATCAAATCAAAATCTTAGTCAATTTAGATATGTCCGTGTGGCTGCCGGTCTACCTGCCTGTCTGTCCGTCTGTATATCTGTTCTAGGCACGCTCATATCCATACTAATTAACAAAGCACAATGAAATTTATCCTCCGTATTTTTTTTGGTTCTGAGAAGTTTCGTGTTTAAACCCAATAAAGTCGGTTTAGTATATAAAGTTAATGACAATTTTGCGAAAGTTCTTCAAAATTGTCAGCTATAATTCGACAATTTTTCCATAATATTAAGTTGTACATAATTCATTGTCATTCCAAACATTATCAGAAAAATGTTATTGCCAACAAATATAAGTGATTATATGCCACATTAAGTGCTCCGTGTTATATTAAAGAAAAGCCTTTATATCCTGTAAGAAACATAAAGTATTAACTTCATCCGCATTTATGTTAGAGGGTAATAAAAATTAGGCAAAGTCCAATGTAGCATTTTTGCTTGTTGTAAATATTATTTTGTTTATATCAACAAACCTTGTGGCGATTTATTTTGAATTATATATGTATGCATATATATTTACATGTCTTTATATCCTTAAATATTTTAATATTTAATTATGTGCAAGTATGTACCACATGATTGCTTGTATGCAAATTTAATGGAGTTTAAAATTAGAAAATGGTTTAGTAAATGATACTATAATTTTATAGCTAAAATATATGTACAACGTAAACTATATATAATCTAGTTTGCTAATCACATTAAATAATTAATATATTTTATAGTTATTAATAATTTACAGCAGTAAAATGACTTAAATAAATTAGAAAATAATCTTTAATATTTAGTTTAATTAGAAATGTTTGTAAATAAATTTAAATTATATACAAATATTTATATGATGCTCATTTGGTAAGGAAAATACAAATTATTGAAGGAAGAAACACTCATCACCACAAGTTATATATCTACTTTGTCATTCCGTATGTAACGCTAAGAAGTCATTACCTAAGATCCCATAAAGTTTATATATTATATAAAATATTATATATAAACTCTGAGTCGATTTAGCTATGACCCACTGTCTGTCCGTAAATTAGCCACATTGTTGTTATTCTAAGCAGTTTTCTATGTAAAACAGCTATATCGGTCCATTTACAAAAAAGTTATATACTGACATGTGAGAAGGTGATTGTTCAAAAAAAGTAATTAGATTTAAACAGAATTTAACGATAAAATAAAGGTATACGTATTTTTTTCGTAAAAACAGTAATTAAAATCTGATCAGTAGAGATCAGAAATTTTGAAAATCGCCACATATCTTTATTTTGATATATGAATCAACCTAGCTCTGGAAAATTGTATTAAGCTTACAAAGTTCTTAAATTTAAACCAATTTAATTGAAAACCATCACTATTAAATTTATAAAGTCATTAATATATATTACTAATTTGATGAATATCGGTCCATATTTGGCTATAGGTATATACTATAGCCATATTTGGCAATAGGCTTAGTTTAACTAGTTTTGTCGAAATTTTGGTCAGTTTTTTTTATATATAAATCCAATTTGAAAAATATCGAACCATATTCTGTTATAACTTTCACGGAAATGGATATAAGGCTTAGAGTTCTTAAATATGGACGGATTCCACTGAAATCATGGACCAATACTCTATATCAGTTTTATTTCAAATTAAGTTTGTTAGATTTAGTAAATCTGTAAATTGTTCTGAATTAAAATATGATAAATTATGGCCAACATATGCACTTTAAGAAATATTTTAAAACAAAATAAAAAATTATCCATAATCAGTTTCATTATTTCAACTTTGTGTTTTACCTAAACTTTTCCTGCATTTACAGAATTAACAAAAAAAGAAAACTATACAAAATAAAAATAATTTATATTTATTTTTTACAAATTGTTGCATGTAAACTATTTTTCATTCCCCGATACAACATTTCACACAAAATATTTACCCCCTATAAGTATGCATTACAATACAACATTCAGTAAAATACTAACACACCTAAAGATAACATATATACGTATATATGGTAATTTACAGGTAACTTATACAAATAAACACTTTCCTCTCTATGTTCCAATTTATATTGTTTGCTATCTATACTCTTCACATATACATGTGTAACTTCACCTCTATGAGCACAAGTATTTGTAATGTATCACTATGCAAAAAAGGGAAAACAACAAAATACGTATGTAAATATATGTTGTGTATGAGTATTTGTGAGTTTCACGCAATTTAAATTTACACTTGTACATACCAACACCAAACAATAGTTTTATGTTTCTCTCATTCATATGAATGTATCCTCACATAACACCACTACAAAGTTACCACTGTGTGTGTTAGTTGTTTTTAAAAAACATTTTATTTATTTTAACTACAACATTTGAATTTCAAAGTTTTTATTGCATTGTTGTGGTTTGCACTCTGAAAATATTCATTAAAAACTCTCAAAACAAAGACACAATCAGTCAATGTTTTTTAAAGTTGTATCAAATATGTGTGTGTACAGAAAAAAGCCAACGCAAACTGTTTAAGGTCCCTTTTGCACAAGTGTTTTATTTCATTTTTATTTCTAAATAAAATTGTAGGTGATTTTTTTAATGAAATTTTTACTTTATGGTATAAACTAAGTATGAATTTGGTGGCAATATGATGCAGATAGAAAGGTTCTTTTTGTAACAACATATACTAAAAAAAATTAAATCGTTTGAGTTTTTTCTTTAGTATATAGTTATGAAACGGGCGGATAAAAAGTGCTTATTCAGCTACAGTTCAGTTCCTTTTAGGTTCTACTTAAGTTATAGTTCAGTTCTAGATCAGTTCTAGTTTAGTTCTTGTTCAATACTTGCCCAGGATTTGTTCAGTTCTAATTCAATTCTAGTTCAGTTTTAGTTCGGTTCTAGTTCAGTTCTAGTACAGATCTTGTTCAGTTCTAGTACAATTCAGTTTTAGTTTAGTGTGTGTTTAATATAACTTTTCTTGTTTTCTTTTTTTGCTAGTTACTCTGAACTTGGCGATGTTCATTTTAAATTATTTTCTAAACTTATTATTTTTAAGATAATTTTTTTTTTTTTTTTTGAAAAAACAATTTTGTTTTTAAAAATTCACAAAATATATATTTCAATTAGAATATAAACAGTAAAACTGATCCATTAAAATTCACTTGACCCAAGTTCATTATCAAAATTTGTTGTTATTTTGACTAACTCAAAAAAATGCTTTAGGAAATGACCACTTATCCTAGCAATTTAGTATCCCCACAACCTTAAGCAAAAACATCAATATTGACAAAAAATAATTTTTAGCTTCAAATTGGTAAAATAAAATAAAGAAATACCTAATTTCTAATTCCCTTGATGTCTACTTTATGTCTAAGTCCTGCAGCATTTTTAACATAAATTTATACGCTTACAAACACATACACATGTATAACTATTTGTGCTTAATGCTGCGTCTGGAATATTTTCTCCCTAAATAACTACAGCAAGGACAAGACTACATTTTTTTAACTACAGTTGATTGGCTTATAAAACGAAAAAAATGCTTAAAGCGTTTCATTTTGTGTTTGTAGTTGTGAGTATATTTAACTAGCGTAGTTGCAGCAGTATACGTGAACATGTTTACATTACAAATACATTTATATACATTTTGTTGTATTTGTTAATGTATATGCTTCCTGTTAACTAGAAGTTTGTGGGGAATGTCTGGAATCTGACTGCAGCTGTTTTTTTTTTCTGTGTTATTGTTGTTGTGAAAAACCACTACTTATGTGAAAACTGCTGCTATACAGATTTTCCTTTCCGCAAAAAAAAGACGAAAAATGTCTACAATTCTTGAACTTGTTTTTGTTTTGGTTGCCATTGTAATTGAAGTTTTCTTTTGTGTGATTGTATGAAAGCATAATTAAAGTTTTGATGTTGTCCTTTTTTGGCTGTAAGAAAAAGAAAAGAATCCTTATTCGTTTTTTGGCACCAAGCCGGCGACCATGGTAACTAAATGCCAAGCAGATTGTACAGTGGGCTTGCTAACTTTAGATATGAATATAAATGTTTTCTGATATTGTACGTAGGCATTGAATTATATGTATAACCCACTGTATATTTTATGTTTTGGTCTAGTGAAGATGTTAAAGTTATTTACTTGCAAAAACCAAAAAGGAAGTCCCGTTAGAAGCTGAATTTTTTCTGTGCAAATGTGTAAATGACGTTTCTCCATTGTGGTCATGTTAAAAATTTATTTACAACATGTTTTCATTTAATTTCGCATAATATTTTTTTTGGTTCTTCTCTCCTTTTAATGTCTGGTTTGTTGAACCTTTTGGACACTCATAAACTAACCATTGAAAAGTTGTTCCCCCAGGACCAAATAGTGATTTAAGTTTGTGCATTCTCCCTAACTGTATAGCAGCATTAATCTTATTTCGTTATAAAATATTAAAATTATTTTTGAGCTGCACATCAGTTTCATTTTGGGAAGAAATCAACAAGGACAACAGTAATCAAAGTACAAGTGGATGATAAATTTAAAAAACAAATACGAGGGAATGAGCGAAAAAAGAGAAAATCAATTAACCATGCCAACACAAAATCAAGGCTAATTTCATTAGTATCATTTCAATGTTAATAAAAAATGAAACTTTGAGTTTTTTTACTCTGGCTTCTTGTTATGATTCCTGCATTTTTTCACTTTTTCGCTTGGTTTTATTTGTTTCAAGTGGATTTTATATTCATTTTTTTCAAAGCATATTTATTGTCAGTATTGCGACAATTTCAATTACATTATTTTGCAATGTTGATTCAACTAAATTACTGAACGTGACATTTAGTTAACCGATTTTTCTTGCTTTTTAAATTGTAAAAAAGAGAATTTTTTTCTTGCGAATTTTTACCTGTGATGAAAAAAATTTTTTTTTGTTTTGTGCTAATTCTAAATAATTTAGGCAACTCGCTTGCTGCTTTTTGCAAATATTGAGATACATTTTAAATGATGTCAAAACTGAATTGGAACAAAACTAGAACTGTACAATAACGGAACCAATACTTAACCAGAACTGACTGGAACTGAATTAGAACTGAATTAAAACTAATTTAGAACTGAACTAGAATTGAACTGAACTAGAGATGAACCAGAACTGAACAAGACTGAACTACAACTGTAGTAGAACTGAACTAAAACTGAACCAGAACTTAACTGGAACTGCACTCGAACTGAACTAAACTAGAAATGAAGTGAACTGAACAATAACTGAACTAGAACAGAACTGAACAAGAACTGCACTAGAACTGAATAAGAACTTAACTGGAACTGCACTAGAACTGAACTAAAACTAACCTAGAACTGAACTTAAACTGAACTGAACAAGAACAGAACTATAACTAGAACTGAACAAGACTGAAGTAGAACTAAATTAGAGCTGAAATAAAACTTAACTATAACTGAACTTGAAGTAAACTAAAACTAGAACTAAATTAGGACTGGCTTCAAATCGGACGATAACTAAAACAAATTGTTTGAATTTAATATAAAATTGTAATCAATACTTCGTCTTAATTTAAGTTAATATATGAAATTGTGGACTTATTTTACTGATTAACTTCTTCCTTTGTATTTCTGCTAGGGCGTATGATTATTATTAATTTATTAATATCACGTATACGTCATGTTTTACATGACTGTTAAATATATACATGTTATGTAATATAATACAAGTGGTAGATTTAATATAAATACAAATATTATTTTTTATATTTTTAATAAAAACAATAAATATTCAGCCTTTAAATTATACCAAAGGCATTATATGTAAAATACTTTAAGGCTTTTCTGTTAAAAAAACCAAAAAAGAAGGGTGGCTAAGAGGCTAAAGGAAAAGGGTATTTATGTTTCATATGAAATCATCCATTAAATAGATGTTTGCTTGTAGTAGTAGTGGTAGGGAAAATGTGAAAATAACATCGGAATTATGCAAATATTATACAATACAAAAAGAAAAATAATGATGTTATAAATAATGATGTGATTCAACAATATTTTTGAACGTGATTTACTTAAACAAATATTATGTTTTTTTTTCTTTTCACATTTTCCGTTCTCATATATTTATTTAAGGGTGGAGTAGTTGTGGCATCATTATAGGCAATTTGCAGTAAAAACAACAGCATGTTTTAACCACAAAATGACTTTTTTTAATACTTAAAATGACTAGTAAGATTCTTCCACACACTACTTTTTGTGTACGGTTTTTCATGGTTTTACCCCCCATTTTTCCTTTGAAAGGGTTATGGGATTTTAGTATACATTTTCTTTGGTATTACTGTATTTATATTTAAAATTTTCATAAACCAAAAACTATCCCGCTGTTTGTTTTGTGGCCGTGATAGTGAAAAACAAAGTGCCATTAACTGTAAGTTGTAAAAACTCTATATCTCGTACATTTTTTATTACGATTTGGTTATTGTTCTTTTCCGTTTTTTACTTATTTGTTGAAAACAAATTGTAGCTTTAAAAAACATGGATAAAAACATTCTTTTTTTGTGAAACTGACAAAACAGCAAAAATAATGGCTTTTTTGTGAAGCTTATTCAGGATATTATGAATTATAAATTTAGAGATTGATATAAATGAAAACCCCAGATTTTCAGAACGGATGTGTATTAAAATTATATAGAATTAAAATTAAAATTAAAAAATATATTCAAGTTAAATTATTTGTGTCTTTAAATTTATTAATGTTTTGTTTTCTTTTTTTACTCTCTTTTTAGGTAAGTCATCCCATGGTGTTAACATATAGATTGTAAGTAAAATTTTTAAAATGTTTATATAAAGAATTTTTATATACATTAATGGACAATTCGTGAATTTTTTATAGTTGATCACTAGTAGCAACCCACAGGCACACATTAACAACTAACAGTGAAATAGTGCGTTGAAGCAAAGTACGTGAAAATCCTGATCCTAGTGGAATTTAGTGCTATAATTTGAGCTTTCGTCGAATTATGATACTGATATCTATTTGAACTACAAAAGTAATTCAATATTAATTTAATTAATACTCTGTTTATAAAAAAACGACATTTTGAGTGATCACCAAGATCACATTTGCATTAAGATTATGCTCAGGACTGGACTTATATCAAATCTATTTGAGGTTTTAGGAAGCCATCATCAGTTTAGTGTAACTCATCCTTGTCCTAATATAATCATATGTTTCGAATTCTAGTAACAGTTTTCTAAAAAAAAAACACACTATATTGCAATATTGTCCAGACAGACGGATGGACATCCATCACTAAATCGACTATAAAAATGATTTTCAGTCAATTGGTATATTTAAATGTGATTCCATTATTTTTATGCGTGAAAAATATCAGCATGAACGCATTATATCCCATGTTAATGCAAATAAAGAAAATACCAATTATTGAAAAATCGACTCTGAGTTTAAGACCATTATTACTCTAAGGTTAAGAGTATAATTTTCAATCTTTAAATAATATATGGAACTGTTACAAATAAAGTCGAAAAATTTAGTTCCAACTACTACTAAGCCAGGTGCTCAGCTATCCTCTTTAAAAGCAAATATTATTTGCAGAATTTCTACCATGAGAAAAGCTTTTAACCCAGACCTATCACTTTCTCATAGAAACATTCTACAGAACACTTTGGACGGATTTCATAGCGTAGCTCACCGAGAATTTTCTTGTATCATTTTCGGATTCTATATTGCAGTTCTGTTTGTCGTTAGCGGGCGTAGTTCAATCATGTTTAGGGTCTTAAATGGCATCTTTGAATCTGAAATAATAACACTTTTGATATTTCCCGAAATCATGAAATTGTCTTCGATTGGAATTTATAGCCTCTATTATGATCTGCTTTAATTATACCCTACACCACAAAAGGTGGTTGTGGTATTATGCGTTTAAGCTGATATTTGTAAAATACAGTATTAAGAATATCACTCAGCTCAGAATCACTTTCTGAGTCGATTTAATAATGTCCGTCCATCTATTTTTTCAGCAAGCTATCCATGTAAATATTGTGCACCCTATACATGTCCCAATTTCAAAGATATCTTTACGAAATTTGCTCATTGAAATTGGTCATGTTTGGCCCAATATTTCACAAACTACTTTTCTCCCGAAAATTTTGTCAAAGCTCATAAAACTCACAGAAATTATATATTTTAATTAATTGGGTTCACAAAAAAATTTTATCAATCCAAATCCACATGCCAATTTCCGTAGTTTGATAAAAATATGTCAGCTATTGACCCACCTCTGAAAATTAAATGTATAAGTCCCAAAATAGAAGAATGTTGCAGTTACTGTCATACGAGAGTAGCAGTTTTAATGTCATACTTCATATACTACGAGTGGGCTCATTCAAACATACAGAACCACAATTGATTCGGTTTCGCTTTCTCTATAAAACAGAATGGGTAGACTCCACCAATAGGTAACTCCATCAATGCCAATCTACTGATTTTGCTGCCATCGTCACCCTACTTAAGATCGGTGTTGAATTCGGTTAGCTGTGTGCATTTAGTCATATTAGTTGAGGAACTTAGATTGCTAATGCTACCTTCCAGTCTCCATTTATACTTCTTGGGTAATCTAGCTCTCTTCCAAAGATTATCGTGGGTGCCACACAACTCCTAAAGATTTACTTCCCTAAGTTGGCTATTTCCACTATGATGAGTCATGTAGAATTAATATTACTGTTATGTGAACATTTATCAAAAGCTAACGGTTATAGAAATCCGCTCATATCTTAAGCCTCTGCTCTTAAATTGTCGAAAAATATACTAAATACCCCACGTAAGTTCCATGAATGCATGTTAGTCTAATCCAGTCATTTCCATTTATCTTATTATGCCGGAATGTTTTCACTCTCACTTAGTTAACTGCAGTTTATTAGATTTCAGTTTACGTTTATTAAATTTTTGTAAAAAAAGTAAAATCATGTCTTTTAACTGCAAAACTCTAATTTACTTTAGTTTATTTTATTTTATTTTATTTTATTTTATTTTATTTTATTTTATTTTTTCATAAAAAGTATTTTATTTACTTTTAAATTAAAAAGCTTTCCAACGAAATAAATTATACTTTAATTAAATTTCCATTTATTGTACAATTTTAGTCTTAATACAACCTTTTTTCTATTTCTGTTATAATTTTTAAAAGCATTTTCTAAAAAAAATTATTAAAATCTTTAGTAAAGTTTATATTTTATTAATAATTTTTCACAAAGCTAGAAAAAATCACAAAAGTCTAGTGGAGTTTTTGTCATAGAACTTTTTCATCATACAAACAACTTACTACTGCTACTACCACTGTTATTAGTACTACAACTGCTGCTAACTACTACTACGTATTATTATTTACAACGTTATAGTTAATGCCTTTGTGCATTTTAGTAACTCAAGCGTAGTTTATTTATTTTACATTATAAATATAAGAGCGGGAGTGAAAAAAAAGGAAAAAAGCGAAATAAAAATCATAGACAAACAGTGAAGGTTACATGGTTGGTGTGATGATGTTGGGTGGGGAGGTGTAATAAAATGCAGTCATATAATTAGGGTGTCCAGAAAAGAAAAAGGTTTAACAAAAATAGTAGAACGAATTTAACAAATTATTTGATTGCAACAAATATTTGATGCATATATCAGTCATAATTCGCAAGTGATATAAAAATGTCTGATGAGAATACTTTTATGATAAAATCTGTTTTTATTGCTGTATCAATATCTCAATTAAAAATTGCATTTCGTGAAATTTTTATTGATATCATTATAATATAACGATTATTGACGACCTTTCTTTTTTGTAAAATTAAAAAAATAATAAAAAATGTGATTTGTTCAGTTTGCGAAATTGCAATTTTTTATAAAACTAAATTTTACAATTTTTTTTTAACCTTGGAAAATTTTTCTTCAAAAAGTCCTTGTATTTTTTATTTTTTTAAATAATCGCAAAAATTAATTTTTTCCAAAACATTTTTCACAAAAAAATGAAATTTTTGAAATTGAAATATTAGATTTTTTTAAATCCAAAATTTAAAAGTGTAGAAATTAAAAAAGTGCAAATTTTCATATTTTACGTTATTGTGGAATTGCAATTTGTGTTAAAAATAAGTTTTTTTATTATTTCTTATTTACAAGGTTTTTTTACTATAAAATTTCGGGTAAATTTCATTTGATATTTTTACTTTTCCAAAATCATTGCAAATCGTTACAAAATTTCCCTTTGATTCCAAAAAAAAAGGATTTTTATTAAAATTAATATAAATTGGGAAAGTAATTTCTTGTAAGAAATGTTTTTACTTCCTATTTAAGAATGGTGGTCTAAAATTGCATTCCAGCAATTTGCAACTTTAAAATTTTGAAAAAATGTTGTATTATTCTTAAATGCAAAAACTTTGTTATGAAAATATAGTCAAGCATTTATTTGCAATCACTTGTGCATTTTAATCGTTGCAAATTTTTTATTTTGCAATTTTTGTTGGAAGCAATTTTATTGTTAAGTAGTTAAAAATTAATGTTTAGAAAAAATATGTAAAAACTGGACTTTTCTTAACCAATGCGATTTTTTTAAAATTGCAATTTCTTAAATTAATGAAAAATTATTTTTTAAGAGAAAATCGATGACACAATGAATTGATTTTGCAATAGCAATATTAGAAACAAACGAAATCACTGTAAATCACCCATCATGCAAGACTGTTGTAAAATTGCATTTTCTGAAAAAGCTTTTTAAAAAATTATTTTCTATAAAATAAATGTTGTTTCGATGGAAATTGATGGAAATTTTATTTTTCACTAGACTATTGCAAAATTGCAATTTTTATTAATATTATTCTTATGGCTCACTCTTCTTTTAAGTGTGTATGTATAAGTAGTAACTATTTTTATATTTATAATTTATATAGTTGTAGTGGTTTTTGTAGCAGTTTATTAACTGTTTTATATATATTATAAAATTTGTTGTAGTCATGGTTGTTGTTGCTTCTGGTTTCAGGATACATATTTTGTTGTTGCTGTTTGTTGCCTGGTTTTTTTACTATTTGCTCTGTAGTAAATAATAAACAGCAAATATGAAAAAATATATAATCATAAATTAAAAAAGCAAATTATATTATGATGAGTTTGTTTCTTGTTTTTTTTTTTGCATCCCTTCATCCCCTTTTCCTTTTGGGTCGAGTTCTGGTTTTATGTTTTTACTATAAATATTAATATATTTTTTTTATTAATATTTACTACCATAAGAGTTCATAAGAGTTTAAGCTAAAATTAATAGAATAATAAAATGTAATTTAAATAATATTTAAAGGAAATTTCTTAAAAAGGAAGTGAAAATCATTATGAGGAGTAAAGTAAGTGATAGAAAATAATTCAAATATTGAAGAAAATTTCTAGAAATGCATTTAGAAATTATAAAAATCTTAGAAAATAACTAAAATTTTGTTTTAAATCTTCATTAGAAGTAAAGACTAAGATTGAAAAATTCTTAACTGACATAGATGGTTGATGAAAACGAAACCAAATATTTTTATAACAAATATTTTTATAACCTCCACCAACACAAGAGGTAAAGAGGCTATATAAACTTTGTCATTCAATGATTATGAGTCGATTTTGCTATGTCCGTACATCAACAATAATTGACCCATCTCAACGAAAATCCGGCCTGAGTATTTCCTATAGTCCTAAGAAGTTTCCTATTTAAAAACAGTGAAATCGATTAAGTATATTACTAGATATAGAACGATGTCTGAGACAACCTCTAAGTTCAAGTAAAAATCTTTCGTAAAATTGTCAATTATAAATTGACAAATTAGAATGTAATTTTGCCATAATATTAAGCAATTTGTACTTCATTACCATTCTATTCATAATCAAAATCGGAGTAATATAAAAAAGTTATAGCGTAATTTATAGCTTATTTTATAACTCATTACGTGTTTCGGAGTTTTTATTTAAGAAAATTTTTATATATCTATACGTCTGTGAGTGTATGTGTGAGTGTGGGTGTACGAAACATAACGTATTTACTTTACTCGCATTCATGGTGGAGGGTATTGAAGATTCGTCATAGCCAAATATAAACTTCTTACTTGTTATAGTTTTAATCACTTTTGAAGAAATTGTATTCCTTTATCGGAAACTCTTCCATAAACATTTGTGTAGTGCTTTCTGTTCCATTGCTCGTGCAGGTACTCCATTTTCGTTCGAAATTTACCACACTTTTTGACTCCTTTTTCTGCTCTTCAATTCACTTTTTACAAATTTGTCTTAGCTCCGGACAGTTTTCGAGATTTTTTACAGACACCACATTATCGTTATTGTACTACTCAAGTGCTTGTTTACCATAGTGAAATGATGCGAAGTCTGGCCAAAAAATAAGTACACACATTATGAAGTCTTATGAATGGGAATAGCTTTTTTGTAAACATGAACTGCTTTAGGGTCCAAAACTTTTCTTTCTCTCGAGCATAAGCAACATGTCTTTTTTGAGCAGGAAGTTCATCATACATTATGCAGCAATAAAATTTTTTTAGAAAATATTATTTAAATTTCAGTATCTGATTTTTAGCTGAGTTCATGCCAGAAACTTTTTAAGCCTTGTATGTTATTAAACCTGCATTAGCTTTAACTTTTCGTACCAAATAGTTCAAGCACTCAGCTCACAGGGCTACTGCTTTCATACCGGATGTGTTGGGAACTCCTTTAAAAATGTTTTCTCATTTTTAGCTTAAGAAACATCATGTGGACCTTTCCTTCTACCTAAACCAGGATCTCCATTAATGGACAAGTTTTCCTGGTACTGATTAATAACATTGGAATCAGTTTGACGGCAGACCCTTGAATGATTGGCCAACTTTTGGTATGACCATGTTGGGTTATATTGAAAACATTTAATTATTTTAGTACGCACTTTTTCCTGATCAGTCATTTTAGTGAGATTAACAATATATTTATATGTTTGACATTAGAGATGAGCAATATTTTCACGTCTGTAATTTAATCACTGTGATTGACAAATCATTGGTAACAACAGTGACTGAAGTTATGAAATAACATTTACAAATAATATCGCGCTATTTTATTTGTGGCATTCTCAAATGTATTTGTTTTAATTTAGAGTCAGCAAAATTACTGAGCATAATTCGCGATTCATCTAAAATGAAAATTATCCGTTTCTAACGGTGTACAGTCTGAACTGTATAGAGAGATATTCAATTCAACTCTTATGTTTCCTGCAGTTTTAATTTTTTTGATAAAAACATTCTAGTTTTCCTTTGAAATATTTCGATCGCTGTCACTGTTTAAAAGAAGAATGAATTTTTAAATCATTCTACTTTCTTGGGAACGACGTTATTCAAAAATCAATATATTGTTCATCTCTATTTGACATTATTCATAATAACTGACACGTTTTACAAAGGTAACTTGATCAAAAAACAAGCAAATGATATTTGTATTAAAAGTTACGTCTGTTAAGAATCTTTCGACGTCAGTCCTTAATAATAACCAAACAAAAATACTGTATTTCTATTGTTATTAAATCCTTTTTCTTTCAATAAACTTATAAATTAAGAAAATTTCTTATTAAAACTTTTAAGAAAAACATTTTGTCTTAATGCCTTTTTCCCAACAACACAATTGAATAATCCAAAATATTATATTAAATATTTCTCTTTTAACAAAGAATTGTATATAAATTATGTTATTTATGTAAAAAAAAACGAAAACTTTTTCCTTCTTTCAACACTAAGGTATTATGAAGGATTACATGTTATAATACATGCAACTAAAGTAGGATTTTCTATTCACCAACATTATGAAATAAATAAAATTTTCTTCTGGCATTTAATGCTACAAATATTTTATTTTGGAAATGGAATCATATAAAATTTATGAAAATAATCATAATTCCAAAAATAATTTGGATTCAGAAAATAGAAAGCTAAAGAAATAAAATTTGATGGCATAAAAAATAGGAAAATAAGCTATAATATTTAATTGTGCTTAAATAGCACAAGTTTCATTTTGCCAGATACTTATGAATTTAAGTTAAAATTACTAAAATTATGTCAGCAACAAAAAAACGAAAAATGTGTTAATATAATAAATTAATTTCATAGAATTGGAGTTAATAATAAAGAAAATGTACCAAAAAAAGTGTAACTAAAAAAATTTTAACATGGATTGATTTCAATAATTTCAAAAATTAAATTAAACTTTTACTTTTATCGAATTTAATAATTTTAATTATTCTGGAGTTGAAAGCTCTTTAGCAGTATTTTTATAGTTTTCCCATAAAATATATAATATTTTGGAAAGTTGTCATCACCTACAAAAATTATCCAAATTTAAGTTCACTTCATATTTTTTCACAAGAGTTGAGCATCGCTCTCTATTTCAGCTGCTCTTCTTAATATGGCAACTGATCTCCCTACAAAAGTATAGTATACTTCTGTTACAATTCCAAAATTTGCTTACGTTAAGTACCGCCACAACGTAAAATGCACATCTCCACACGTTGACCATGTAGTCCATTGGTCATCCAACTGGAAGACAGGGTTGCAATCCTGTAAAGAGAAGAAAAAAAAAAAGAAAAAAAATCGAAAGGGCAGTGATTTATTGACTAAGAAAGCAGAAGAAAAGAGAGATAGAACTAATCATCCAACGTACCGGTTCTAAAAGCCAGCCTACTCTTGAGATGAGTCCAATGAGGGTCGTCAGTTCTATTAGAGCTAAATCCTCCAGTTCATCTAGAAATTGCTCGCCCAACCATTTTATTTTTGTTAGCTGGAGTGTAGGACACCTACAAAGTAAGTGTTCCACTGACTGCAACCTATTTTCATCCTAGAATATTCAGCAGATACCCAACGTGGCTAAATTCTACTTCATAGCCATTGTTGTCAGCAGAAGATTCATTCGTGCAGAGCCATTCCTCCCACAAAACCTCACCCGTGATGATACTTAAGAAGAATCGCAGAGGACCTCAGAGTCCTGTTACACTCCATCACCAGTGCTGATCTTTCGAAGTGGCCCTTTATGGCCTTCAGCGTTGACTGGCTGTCAACGTAAATGTTGACCGTCGTCCCAACATTTACATGTCCCATAGCCAGCTCCGCGACTTTAATAACTCCCAGAATTTCGGCCTGGAATACACAACAGTCATCAGGAATGCTATACAACCTCCTTGTGCCGTGCTCATCCACGTAGACTCCTGTACAATAATAATTCATACGATCTTAATTTTTTCTAGGCATTTACATTTAATGCCAACGTTGGTATAAGATATTTTATTTTCTACTTCTGATGATGAAGAGCTTTAATTAACATAATTTAAAATCGAAATTTATCGATGTTAATTTTTCAATTTATTGTTTTTATATATTTTTAATAATTAAATATAAATTTATTAAAAATATTTTAAGGATTATAGATATTTTTTGACATTTATTATTTTGTCATTGCACTCAGTTTTCAAAAAACCAAAAATCTCTTCCATTTTATCCTTCTACTTGTCATCGACAATACTGTAATATTTTAAGAAAACATTTTAAATGTCACATTATTTAAAAAATATTTTTTTACTAAAAAAATTTTATATCAAATAAATTATTAATAAAAACCACATAACATTTTTCTAAAAATATTTATTCTCTGGTATGTTATTTACTCAACAATAAAACAAGATGACGTATGCATAACCATGAACAGCAAACGAGAGCATGAAATATGAAAAATTATAAATCGTTGAAACAGGGAAAGAGAGAGAGAGAGAGAATGTAAAGTGAAAATAGTGCAAACGCATACTGCAAATGGAACAAATGCTGACAACCACAAGATTTTTGAAACCAACAAAACAATATTTGAAACCCTGTAGGTTAAAAAGGAGTATATTCTTTATAAAAATATGTGTATAAATGCAACCTGATTGTATACAAGTGTATAGGTAACTCGCTATTGGAAGACAATTTATACGTTTACGTTTCTATCCTCATAATATTATTTAATTCATTTCTCTCTCCCTGTTCTATTGAATTTATTAGAAATTGTTTAAAATTTCATTTCAAAACTACAGGGTCTTTATAGAGATACTTAATCGTTTCTGTTCAGATGTCTATATAATAATATTTTCATACATGTTAGAGTGTGAGTGTGTATATGTGTTTGCATTAAAATGCAATCAATTGGAAAACTATAGATAGAAAATTTATAACCAAAATGCATAAAGTTTAAACATATTTACACACATACATTCATAAACTACCTACTAACTCTTACAGATGTGCGTATCTATGAAATTTTACATTTTCTATATAAAAAAGACATTAATAAAAAATTTAAATATTTTTTAGGAGGGAAATAGAAATAAATGGAGCAATAACGATATACGTATGTGTGCTTGTGATAAAACTTTCATTTTTTCTTCAAAATATTGAAAAAGGATATTGAGAGAAAAATAATAATGGAATTATTAAAATATGAAAACTAAAATAATTGATTTAAAATAGACGAAAGAAGACAAAACTTTCGCTTAGGAGAAAGTTAAGTCAAATTTATATTCTTTTTTTCATCATTTAAAAATCTATACTTGGAGTAGATTTAGAAATTTTTATATATGAGAAATTTTTAGATATATGAGCACTTAAGAACTGGACTGCAAAGTGAGGAAGAAATCGATAAATTTTGTAATTAATTTTGTAGCTCTAGATCGGCTGTTCGAATTTGCACAAAGTTTGAAAGAGTGGTAGAAGAAAGGTGAAGCACAGGGTCTCAATGGGCAGAATGGGAGTGGGATGCCTCAGACATAATTTCACAAATTTATCATTTTATATCCTTTAATAAAACTTTTACAAACGTATATATGTTTCATATCTCATATAGTTTTCGTGTTCTTTGTATTTGAATTTTAAACCTTTAGAGTTTAACAGGATCTTGATCAAATTTGAAGTCCAAATGTTTCTTTATAAAGAAAGTGAAAATTTATTTTATATATCCAAAACTGTTGTAGGCTAAATACTGACACTATTGAATATGATCCATAAAAAGCAAATAAGAATGCTGTATTCGGCTATGCCAAATAGTCAATATTTTCACCTATAAATCTGTGTTTTTTGTATATACAAAGTGTAAGACCTACTACTACACCTAGAAACACATATTTAATGAGTCGTAATATTAGTCAAGGTTTTGGTTATAACTGAACCGATTTTGATACAACTGGAATATATATCGAATTTTGTTAGAAATATTGCATAATTTATATATGGCCTGGTATAAACTTCTTTGAAAATCGCCTAAAACGGTATAAATCTCACACAAATGCGAGTATCACTACAATATTTTAAATAAAAAATTAAAATTAAGAAATCATATTCTACATGGGCCTGTCCCTATTTTGTTATGTCTGAATAAAAGTGAAAATGTAGATTTTGTCTATGAAGTCGTAAAATTTATGTTCTTATCGATTGTTTCATGTGATCCATGTTTTATGTAACTATTTTAAAACCTTATCAAAATCTAAACTGATTTTTCATTCTCATTTCATTCATTCTATTAACTCAAATTATATGCACTTTGAACATAATGTTGCTTGTTATCCTGAAGTAATTTCACTTTAAAATCATGAAAATCCGTTATGTATATAAAAAGTTATTGACCGATGTCTAAGATAACTTCTTGATACATTTATGTAAGATTTATGAGATTAAAATTATTAACTATTTTTATACCCTCCACCACCACAAGTGGTGAGGGTATATTAAGTTTGTCATTCTGTATGTAACGCCAAGAAGGAATCATCACAGACCCAACAATGTATATATATCATTGCATCAAATCAAAAACTGAGTCGATTTAGCTATGCCTGTCTGTCTGTCTGTCTGTTGGAAACATTCTCACGCCTAGAATAATTGCCCGAATTCAATAAAACTTGGCCACATTGTTTGTTATTGTCCTAAGCAGTTTGCTATTTAAAACCAGCTATATCGGTTTATAAGCAAGGAAGTTATAGACCGATATCTGACACAACCTCAAAATTTCGAAAATGAACTCTTATAATTTCTTCTAAAAATGTAATTGGACTTTTAATTTTAGCATACAATTGCACGTGCTTCATCATCGTGCAAAAAATCATCAAAATCTGATTAACTGGAAAAAAGTTATAGGCTATAATATGCAAAATTTTGATACACCCCAAACTCTTTGTGTCTTATGGGCCGCAATTTTTAAGATAATTTACTAAAATTTGTCACAACTAATTTTTAAACCATTCTTAATATATGTTATAAATTTTATTAACATTGGTCCATATTTTGATATAGCTCCCATATAAGGTCCCTTCCCGGAATATGATTTACAGCTTATAACACTTTTAGATTTGAACCAATTCTATTGAAATTTTACACAGTTAATTTTCTAGCTATTTTAAATATATGTTATAAATTTTATTAACATTGGTCCATATTTTGATATAGCTCCCATATAAGGTCCCTTCCCGGAATATGATTTACAGCTTATAACACTTTTAGATTTGAACCAATTCTATTGAAATTTGACACAGTTAATTCTCTAGCTATTTTAAATATATGTTATAAATTTTATTACCATATAAATATGTGTTATAAATTTTATTAACATGGTCTATATTTTGATATAGCTCCCATATAACGCCCCTTCCCGAGTAAATAAAGACCAATTCTATTGAAAGTCGACATAATTATTTTGTTAACTGTTCTGCAGATATTATATTAATTTGCCTTATATCGGTCCAAATTTTCCTATAGCTCGCTTATAACGGGATTTCTCGAAAAACGGATTAGAGTTTATAAAACATTTAAATGGAATTGATCTTCCATTAAAATTTAGCACAATGATTTTTCTAACTATAATCAAAGTATATTATAAATATGAACAATCTTAGTCCAAATTTTGCTGTAGCTCCCATATAAGACCCATTTCCGGAAAATAGTTTTGAGCTTATAACAAGCATATTTTTTGTTTTTATACGCTCCACAGTACAAATGGTATAGAGGGAATATTAACTTTGTCATTTTGTATGTAACGCTAAGAATGAATTATTTCAGACCCCATAATGTATATATTCTTACATCAAGTCAAAATCTCAGTCGATTTTCGTCAAACTCTTTGTCTGCTCACATCCACAAAAATTAACAGAGCTCAATTAAATTGGTAGAAAAAAGGCAGTTCAGTAGAAAAATTTTATAGCCTAAATTGTAACTAATTTTATGACTGATTAAGTATTTCTGTGTTATATACATTTGTGAGTATATGTGTGTCTATGGAACCTAACTTATTGACTTTACACGAATTTGTGGTGGAGGGTATTTAAGATTCGGCATAGCCGAATATAGCATTTTTACTGTTATTATTTGCTTTTGTAGGTTAAACCGATTTTGAAACGATTTTAAATACATATGTATCCTGAAAATATCGAGCCAAATGACTGAGTCAAAAAATCCTAACCAATGTAACCAAATAGTTTTTAGTGAGTTATCTTCCTTTAACTTTTAAATATATATAAATTATCTTATTTTCCTAAATTTACTCAAATGAATCCATTTAAATTTTCATCTCCTCCCACATTATGATTTTAAGCTAAAAGGTCTCTAATTTTGTTCACCAATAAATATCTATAAAGAGAGGGAGAGACAAAGGGGGGTAAAATATTTCCCTAGAAAAATAAAATTAAAAAATTCCACGCTTCAAATAATTTTCCGTTCGAAAAATACTTTTGACAATTTCATCCTGGCCAGGTTTGTTGGCTGCCAAATGTACAAACATTTGCACACAAACCCACAGAAAAATATATGTATAAAAATCAGCAGCAACAACAACGAACAGAGAAAATAAAGCTGCCGTGACGCTGCTTTACGTTTTGCTTTGCATATTTGACTATATTTGATTTTATGCTTAATTTATGCCCTTTGGAATTTATTAGTTTCTTTTTTTTTTTTTTTGCTTTTCTACCAAAATGGTCAATGGTGTGTAAATTGAATGTCGACAATAACAGCTGGCTGATGGCGCTGGCTTGTTGTCCTGGCTGGGAATAACGAAATCACACACACACACACAAATTTTTAATTTCAAATTTATAAAATGGAAAATAAATTTTCAATGAACTGTTAAAAGCAAAAAATTGCTTCAAACAGAGAGAGAGAGAGAGGGAATTTTTTTAGAAAAGGACAGCCAATGAGAGTAAATTTAAAGTGGAATATAGCAGGTGGAGGTGATAAATATTTTAAATATGTGAAATTTAACATTCTCTAATAATTACAATCACAGGGGGTTTTGCACTAAACCGAAAATATTATTTAAATTTTAAATTGATGAATAAATTTTACAAATGAAACTGAAATATTTTTTTCATTCAAATAAAGTAGATTTGGAATATTAAAATTTGGAAATGTAGAACTGTCTATCGATATGCCATATTTCAGGAAAACAATTTTGCACCTTTTGTGCTTTATTCAAAAATTTTCCGATCACATGATAATTTCTATTTTAGAATTATTCGACATGCCGATATCTTTCAGTCGGCTAACCGGTTTTATTGGAAGATACTTTTAAGCTTATTGTTTATCCATTTTGTATATTCCGACATAAAAATATATAAAATTTGTCATTCAGTGTTTGTAAGAATGTAATATATGCATTCTTAGACATCATATTCTGAATCGATTTTGCTATACTGATCCGTAAGAAGTAGTTATATTAGGTTCTGCACGATTTTTCATTCAGCAATGTAAAATTTTTAGTTAAGGATATATAGAGCTTTAATTTAGACATATTCAGAAATTAAAGAAAAAGTTTCTGTAAAGAACATTCATTTGGATTATAATGGTTCCACATTATTACAACTTCATTCTATATAAAGTTCACTACACGGTATATGTTTTTTATGGTTAAACTCTAAAATTTTTATTAAATAAATTTGGCAAAGCCCATTTTTCGAATAACCTGAAATCCGGTTCTTTGAAAATGTCGATCTTTTGAACAATACTAGCAAGGTAATGCTTAAAATCCTCTTCAAGAGATGGGTCTTATTGAAAAGCTAAAAACAATTAGAGCTGAAGTCCGTTTAAAATGTCTTATCAGTACAAAACCGCATTTAAGGAATGGTCTTATAAACTTAAAACCCTATTCCATAAATTGTATTATATGGAGAATGTAGTTGAATGTTAACCGATGTGTTTAAAATTTGTTATATATTTTAATGATTGGACTGAAGTGTTAGTGCCAAAGATCCGTTAACATATTTTAGTCTATTGAAGATTTATCGGTACAAAACCCCATTTCAAATAGAACCTCATATGTGGACCACTGTTAAATAGGAACCGACGTCCATAACATTAGAATTACATTTAAGTGGTCATTAAAAATAATAATTAGACCAAATTTAAATGGAAAAGTTTACCGTTTAAAACTTTTTTCTTCTTAAAACCCCAATCCAGGAAGGGACTCATATAAGAACTAGTTTAAATTCTTAAATCTTTACCACATAATGAAGATATATGTAGTCCTGTATAACCCTTAATTTTCAAGGGGTTTTAATATTGCGATTTTTTTCCAATAAGATTTATATAGAAGCTACAACGAATTATAAACCGATGATCATCATACATTAACGGCACTTAGAAAAATAGTGCTGCGGAATTTCCATAAAATTAGATTGTATTTAAAAGTTTTATAAGAACTCTAGAAGGGGTCCAAAAGGGGAGATTTATCAAATTATGCACCGATATTTGTGGAAGTTGTTAATTATATTAAAGACATGAGTTGAAATGTGTCAAATTTTAATCAAAACTTAAGAGTTTCATTAGATTAAAAATCTATTCTGTTAGGAGCCTTTCATAGAAGCTAGATCAAATAATGGTCCCAGGATAAACTAAATATGGGGTGTATAAAAATTTTGGGAAAAATGATAAATTACATATGTTATGGCGAATTTTGCATTTACTTCCTATTGTAAATTTTTAAAACGTTTTCAATTTGAATTTTAAGATTTCCTTTGATATCGGTTTATAAATTTTTTATTATTTGACCGATACTGCAAATTAAATATATATCAAACTGAAGAGTACTATATAAACATCTAGAACAAATTTCCTAATAATCAGTTTATTATTGTTGAAATGAGAATGTTTCCTACATATGAACATAGCTAAATCGACTCAGATTCAAATTGATGCAAGAATATGTACTTTATGGGGTTCATATATTATTATATAGATAAGTATTTCTTGACTTTAAATTTTATAAACCCTCTTCGCTATTTGTAGTGATAAAGGTTATAAAAAGTATTTAACTAACAGAATCTGTTTTATATTCCCCGATATATGATCAACAGCAAACTCTGAAGAGATGACAATTATTTTCATTAACTGAAGAGTTGTTTGTTATAAAAATAGATTTATTTTAGAATGCATGGAATACGATGCATACTATAGTTAACAGATAAGGTACAAGAGATATAAAAATGTTATTATATTCAATTTTGCAACAACACCTCCAAAATAACCCCAAATATCTTGACAATCATGCTTATTAAAGGCCAACTGGCCATTCTATTGCAAAGCAATTAAGTTCTATCAGTTCACAAATAAAATGATTTATATACATTTTGTTATCTAAAATATTTAGAAAACGCCTATGAAAATAATCTTATACAATCTCAATACATTTCCTTTAAAAAATAATATTACATTTCACATCTTTCATTTCTTTTCTTCTCATTGTGGATTTAATCTCAAAAATTACTACATTTTCAGTAATAAAATTGCATTTATATTATGGTAATTTTATCACACCATTTGCTAGATCATTTCAATATTTAAGTAGTAATTTGAGTCATACAGTTATATGACTCCATGCGTAAAGGCATTAAATATGTTACAAGTGCAGTTTTACTACCTCCCTACTCATGTAGCAATTTAACACTTACAACAGGAAGGTTTCAAATTGTCATAAATAAAAAAAAACAGAAAAAAATAAAAGACATGTGTATATTTTACATCTCCAGATTGACCATTTTAACTATTAATTTCTTCTTTAACATTCTTTTGATTCCTTTCTTATCTTCTCTTATTTTTATACCCTCCACCACCATAAGTGTTGAATAAATTATATTAACTTTGTCACACCATGTGTAACGCTAAAAATGAATCATATTTGATACCATGTTGTATATAAATTCTTGCATCAAATTAAAATCCGAGTCGATTTTGCTAAGTCCGTCCGTCTGGTTGACCGTCTGTATTTCTGTGTGTCTTTTGTTGGTATACTCACATCCACAATAATTGATAGAGTTGAATGAAATTTTGCCTGAGTATTTGTTTCAGTCCTTAAAAGTTTCCTAAAATCAGGAAAATCGGTTTGGAAAATCAGAAGATATAGACCGATATCTGAGACAAACTTAAAGTTCCAGAAAATAATTTTCTCAAAACTGTCAATTAGAAATTGACAAATTAGAATAGGATTTTGACATAATATAAAGTTATATGTATTTCATTACCATTTTAAAAATTATCAATATTAGCTCAGTAGAAAAAAAGTTATAGCCAGAAATAGAACCAATTTTATGACTCATAAAGTATTACTATTTTATATTTAAGACGGTTATAGGTTATATGCCCTTAAGAGTGTGTGTTTGACCATTTATGTTTGAATCATAACGTATTTACTTTCACGAATTTGTGATGGAGGGTATTAAGGAATCGGTGTGGCCGATTATAGCATTCTTACTTGTTTTTCCTTAAATTTATTTTAATGTTCACACTTTAACACATTTACAATTTTAATGTCTTGTAAAGAAAAAATAAAAAAGACCATAAAATCGTTGACATCTTTTTAACTAGAATTATATTTGTTTCTTATTGTTTTTGTTGTTGTGGTTGCTGCTTTTGCAAATTTGTTAGGGTGTGAGTGTGTGTCAGTATGAATACAAATGCTGCGAGTCAAGTGCTTAGTTAACGTCAAGTGTTAGAAGCAATAAAATTGCTGTCAAATAAAAATCATTATTTTTGTAATTAATTGTCATTATAATTTAAAGTTTTAAATGTACAAAGTATCTGGGGGCAACATTTTTAAATTGTTTGGCAGCAACGTGATGAGCTAAACTTTTGTAATTTATTAAAAACAAAGTTTGTCAGTTATAATTCAGGTAGAGAGAACTCTCATCGTATATGAAAGTGGAAAAAGGGAAACAATTTATTGTAAAAACTATATACTGTAAATTTAAGAAGGAGAATATTTAATATTAAATTAAATGCAAATCACTACATTTTCCACTTAAAGGATTTTTGAGAAATTCAAGAGGAATATATTTGAAAACGTATTTTATACTCTAAGGCTGTAAATATTATTATGAAAAAATATTATTTTAATTGGTTACTGAGGCATCCTTCCTCCATGTCCTACCTCTTTATTTTTTATGTCCCAGTTTTTGTTCTTCGGATATCGGTTTTTAACTAATAATTCTAATTTTATATAGATTATTTAGAATATTCACAAACCGACAAAACTAGATGGTTGAATCGACTCACATATTGGCATAGTTCAGAAAATATATTCTGGCACCTCAAAAATAAATTTTTGAATATATATTTTTCAATCTCAGATAATACTTTCACATACTTATTGATGGCAAAACTTGGAAAAGCATTTTATATAACATACAATATTTATATCAACATATAATAAAGTACTATCGCCCTAGTTCGTCTTTATTAAAGATTACATTATTCTATGTTCCTTACGTGGAACAATTTAAAATTAATGAAGGGTATATGGCCGTCAGTTCTTGCAGAAAGCATACATCGCCCAGAAAATATAATCATGTTCATCCATCCTACTGTTTGGCCTAGAAAAATTGTGACTACGTTTTCATTTTGCATAACATTTGTGCACGTCAATCGCAGGGTAAACTTTGTCATTCCATTTTTAACGACAAGATGGAATCATCTTAGACCTCAAGAAGTATATATATTTATGCACTAAATCAAAATCTGAGTCAGTTTACACTCCACAATTTTTGACAAAACTCAATGAAATTCGGCCCAAGTATTTACTGTTGTCCTAAGAAGTTTCTTATTTAAAGCAGACATAATTGGTTTAGTTGAAAATAAGATATAGACCGATATTTGATACAAACTCCTAATATGTAAAAATTTTAATAGCGATAACGATTAAACAGCTTATTAAATTTTTGGATAGAGTATCGGAGAGGGGTATTCCAATTATAACAATATATTAAGTTTTTCGTAACTCTGTAAATAATATCAGAAATCTCATGAAATTTAAGTCATATTATTGTGGAATACGAAATACGATAAGGCACAAGCATTTAATATACATGCGAAATATTTAATATGTCACCACAATTATTTCTAAATTGACTGTAGTTGAGGGTACTAAAGATTCGACAAAACCAATTATATTCTTAGTTGTTATTACGCCCACAAAATATATAAAATAAGGCACAATTATTTTCAAACTTACAATGTTATGATAAAGCTGACACATAATTCCCATTTCTCAAAATTTCTCGAACTTACTAACATATATATAAACATATTTTCGGAATCAGGATTTGAACTGGCGAAATGTAAAATTAGTTTTCTACAATATCTTCACATCATACAAATATTTTTAGAATGCAAGTAATTTATGATTTTGCACATTCGAATATATTTTTACTCACTATGACTAGACCACTATTTCACCTATCCCTTATACATATAATATGGTCCTGGAATAGGGACCATACTTTTGTAAGTCTAGGTCTATGTCTTATATATCCTGAAGAATTTACTTCCGAACATCATTTAAAAGTTTATTAATCTAATAACTATGTAATTTTTTTATATGTAAAATTTTTCCAGATTTTACCGTGTGGATACCGGTCCACAATTATCCATAGCTTCATATAAGTTTCATTTCAAACTATTGCCTGATATTTCATAAATCTAGGAGTATTCCATATTCCTTCCGTCCATATAATATTCAGAAACTAGTGAAAGATCTGTTATGGGTGTTAATTACTGACTGTACTTGTTTATTTGCTTTTTCTTCCAATGCAGTTTTTCCTCGTTAAATATTAATTTTCCCCAAATAAAATATATTTTTCCAATTACTATTTTTCATTATTATCTATTTCTATTCTAAAACTCAAAAATAGAAAAAAAAAAGAAACAAAAATTACTTCATTATTTTGCATAAAAAAACGAAATCTGTCATAAATTGTATAGAATGAATGATAAATAATTTTCTATAAAACAACTTCATTTTTTTCACATTTTTTCCTATTAAATTTCAAAAAAAAAAAAACTAAACACTGTCACATGCAAACAATTTCAAAATGATGATTATGATGTTTCTATTGTTTTCTATTCTGCACCAAAAACAAAAACAAAAAATTTAAATTTCTTTATAAAAAATATGCAAAAAATATGAGAAGAAAAGAAATAATTGAAATATATTGTAATCATGATACAAGAAACATGTTTATAAACAAAATAATATGCAACCAAGAAACAAAGTAACAACAACAACAAAAGAAAAGAAGGAAAATTGCAAGCACGTTAAAAACGTAAAAATACTTAAAGTATGAAAGAAAAGATATTGAATTTAAAACCAAGTTGCTTGTACTATCTCACTCCCTTGTTTTCCTTCACTCCTCGTCATGCACAGTGTGTCTAAATTGACTGTTTTGAATCGTTAGAGATATCTTAATGAAATTTCACGTAGTCAGAGCTGAGGTATATCTGAGTTGATTTGCATAATTTATACGGATTGAGGTTTTCAGCATTTCTATTTCGAAAAGTGTGATTAGATATCAATTTGAAATTTCAAATAAATATCATTCTTCGTTTCGATTTGACTCCGACTGTGTAAAATTTTATTAAGATCTTTCTAAGGGTTCAAAAGTTACAGAATTATTTCCAAAAAAATCGCTTTTTACACACTGTGCCCAGCGTAAGGAAAAATGCATTCAAGTAAAACTTCTTCAAGTGCTTAAAGGTTTTAAACTTGAGAAAGAAAAGAATCAAGTCAGGAGTTTATTGCAGTGAAATGCTGATGCTGAAAATGAAGAAATGAAAATCTTTCTTCGTTTTATTCTCTCCCTTTTTTTTGCAATAAGTAAAACAATATGCAATAATGTTGCAAAAACACAATACTTACTAGCAATTTTTCACAAAAGAGAATATAACTTCATATAGAGGGATTCGTATGCATATGTATGTGTAAGATTATAAGGATATAATACGTGTGTGTACATGCCTGAATAATTTTATTTCAGTATGTTAATGAAGAAAATAAGGACGAAAAATTACACATCTTTTTCTTCTGTCTCAGCTTTTTTCTCTTTTTAATGCAGATTGTAGCTTAAGTTTATACCAGGATCTGTTTTCTTGTCTTACAGTTGCAATTTTATAAAAGAGCAAAATCTGTAGTTTTTAATAGGGTTAAGGAACTGCATTCTTTCGGTCCTTCTTATTTCTGTTTTATTTTTATTTTTATTCTTTTTTTTTTTTGTAAGCATGAAAATTTATTACAATAAAGCATTTTGGAAGGAACTGCATACATATGTATTTGTTTATCTTTATTTTAATTGAAAGAAAAAACATGACAATTTCATACCATAAAGTAGTTAAAAAGTCTCGAAAAATGGTATATTTTTGTCGTAAAAATTATAAAATAATTACGGGAAATTTTTTGGCAAAAGAAAAGTAAAAAATTTAATAAAATATGAACATCACAAGAAAAATTAGTGATAATGACTTATTCGACAAGTTAGAATCTTAAAGTCTATGGTTTAGTGAGCATGATGAACAAGTATTTTTATATTTACAACCGTGATTGACACAAATTTATTGGAAATTGTCATAAAATGCTGATCAAATACTTTCGAACTTCATGTAAAAGTATTAAAAATAAAAAGTTTTTATAAGCTGCAATGTGATTTTTATATAAAATAACAGAAATAGAGCTGCAAATTTTTAACATATAGAACAGTGCTCTGCACTACTAAACCTTTGCTTTCGGTTAAGCAGGATATGAGTCATATTTCACACAATGATTAAACCTTATGAACCAAACGGAAACTGGAATTCCTAATTGGAAAAATCTATAAAGAAATACTGATTCATTATATCTTAGCGTAATAATTATATATGAGTAGATGATCCTTTATATGAGTACATAATCATAAGAGATAATGACCTTTGTGTAGCCCACTTCCGAGTACCACTTCAAAGTTAACTTTATTTTTATTTGGTTAAAGTAAGATAAAAGTAAACAGAGAATAATGTTCGAAATTTAACGAGGGTGTGTATACAATTCTTTAAAACTGATTTGTAACCTCCGCCTTTGTTATTCTGCGTGTGACGCTAAGAAGGAATCATCTCATACCCCATAATATTATTGCATTAAGTCAAAATTTGAGTCGATTTAGTCGATCTGTTTGTCCAACTCCCCGTCACTCTGTTTGTCTGTCTCTTTTTAGCGCGCTCACATCCACAATAATTGACAGAGCTCAATAAAATTAGGCTTCAGTATTCATTATTAACCTAAGAAGTTTCCTGTTTAAAATCAGCAAATTTGTTTCAATATATTAAACGATATATACCGATATCTGAGGCAATATTTAAATTCAAGCGAAGATCTTCCATTACACTGTCAATAATAAATCAACAGAATATTAAGTGCTTCATTATCATATCGAAAAGTTATCAAAATCGGTTCAGTAGAAAAAAGTTATAGCGGAAAAATAAATAATTTTATGATTTGTTAAATGTTCCTTTATTATATTTAAGAATAAATTTTTAATATTGTAAGAGTTTGTGAGTGTATGTGCACTGTATGAAACATAAAATATTTTCTTCTCACGCATTTGAGGTGAAGGGTATTAAAGATTCGGCAAAGCCGAATAGATCATTTTTAATAGTTTTTTTTATTAATTTTTGGTTTTATTTAGAAAGAGCATTAAATTAAGGAACTCTCAAATTTAATATAATAAATTTTTTTTAATAAAAAATTTTTTATTTAAATGACTTTCTGCTACGTGATAAAAGTCTTCTCTTGTCGAGCGTTTCATAGTTTCTAGTGAACTTAAAAGATCATCTCCCTAAAATTATTTTTGATTTTTTCGAATTTTGAACATTCTTTTGAAAAATTTTAATAAAAAAAATTTAATTAAAACGAGTTTTTGTTAAAAGTTTACAATCATTTTTGAAATTTCACCCCAAGAAAAGTAATATTAAATAAAATGTTTGTTTTACAAATATTTTTTAATCTTTACCAAAATAACTCCTTCTTTACTTTTGCTTTTTTAGCAATTATTTAAGTTTTAAAATAAAAACCTCAACTTTTGCAATCTTTTTCACTTCACTTTTTTTTGTTTTCATTGTTTTTCTTTTGCTGGTTTTCATAAAATGTTGTGAATGCAATTTTATGCATTTCAAGTAAAAAGAACTATTTTTGCCATCAACAAAGTAGGATATGAAATGAAAACAAGTATGAATGTTATATTCGGCTATGCCGCATTTTCAATACACTACGTTATGGTTCTCACATACACACTCACACACTCATAGACTTATACCATATATAAAAGTATTTCTCGAAAATTGCACGAACACTTAATGAGTCATAAAAAAAGTTATTATTTGTTTTGTATGGCTTTCTTCCGAAGATTTTCGATTTTCATAACTTTTGGAATGGAATCCTGTCATAACATCAAGCTATGTGTACTTCGTCATATAGGTTAATGTTATGGCAAAATCTTATTGAAAATGTTATGAAAATTCTTTCCTTGAAGAACTATATTCTTAAATATACTGAACCGATTTTGTTGGTGTTAAATGGGAAACTTCTCAGGTCTATAGCCAATACTCAGACTATAAATTCATTGAGTACTGTTAATTATTGTGGATGTGTGCGTGCCAACAACAGACAGACGAACATAGCTAATTTCACTCAGATTCTGATTTGATGGAAGACTATATATATTATGGGGTCTGAGATGATTTCTTTTGAGCCTTATACGCGGAATAACTTTATCGCTTTTGGTTTATATTTTATTTTCTTTATAAAAAAAAGAAAAGAATCAAGTTGTTTTTACTTTGTTAGAAATATAATGTGATGTAAATTCTGTAAAAAAGGACAAGGCTTTAGGAGAAACTCATACTTAAAGTTAGATTTTTAAATAGTTAAAAAAATCCATTTAGAACTCCACCATTTCTTAAAATTCTTCAATTTAAATTTATTAAATTTTTATTTTATTATTAGAATCCTTCTTTTATTCTCAGTGTATTAATGTTCTATTTAATAATGCAATAAAGCATATTTTGCAATTAAATTGTTAATACGACAGTAAAATTATTGAAATGTAATCACTTCAATAAATTCCATTGCATTAAATTCAATTCAGAGGATAAATTGAAAACCACAATTTTATTGTGTTATTGTGTATTGTAAAATATACACACTCACTCATATACATGTAAGTGTAAATATCCATAAACACATATACACTCTCACTCTCTCATCAATTTATTTGTTACAAATGAAAAGGGCATTTGTCAGCTATTAAATAATCCTTATAACCACTATGACTCCTCGCACTTTTCAATATTCTCTTTGTTTGTTGTAAATTGAGGTATTAAAACCGTAAAAGTAATTTGGCTGACAATTGTATTAAGTAATGTCAAACTAAGAAAGACGGACAGGCGGAGATTATTGGTCTCTGTTTATAAATATTTAAAGAAGTTAACAAATTATAACTATCAATTATCCATTGAATTGTTTTCTCTTTTAATAAAATTCATATGTTTAAAATAATATAATTTTCGAAACATTTTCACAGACTTTTCTTTATAAAATTCCCTAGGAAAATGCCCGTGAACAACTTTGCATGCAAAAAGAAAATTTATCATAAAAGTTCAATTAAATCATTGAAATGTCAACAGATTTCATCATTCACATCACGTATTCAAAGACTGTTAGAATAATATTTGAAATTGTTTTATTGATGTAAATATGTATATGTTCACATATACATAGGTATAGGTCTCTGTGTTCAATATCTCAAAAGTTTAACACGCAAACTGTCAAAAGCATATTGGAAAATATTTTAAATGAATTTACCGGGAAGTAATAAAAGTTTAAAAAGAAAAATTAAAAAAACTCAACTGAACCAAAGCTGAATTGGAGGTAATTTAGAACTAAACTGGAACTGAAACAGAAGTGAACTGGAAGTGCAATAGAAGTCAACTAGAAGTAACCTAGAAGTGAACTATAACTGAACTAGAATTGCACAAGAATTGCACAAGAACTGAACTATAACTGAACTAGAACTGAACTAGAACTGAAATAAAACTGAACTAGAACTGAACTAGAATAGAACTAGAACTGAACTAGAACTTAACTGGAACAGAACTAGAACTGAAATAGAACTGAACTAGACTGATTTAGAACTGAACTAGAACTGGACTAGAATAGAACTTAAACTGAACTCGAATTGAAATAGAACTGAAGTATAACTGAACTAGAACTGAACTAGAACTGAAATAGAACTGAACTAGACTGATTTAGAACTGAACTAGAACTGGACTAGAATAGAACTTAAACTGAACTCGAATTGAAATAGAACTGAAGTATAACTGAACTAGAACTGAACTAGAACTGAACTACAACTGAACTATAACTGAACTAGAACTGAACTTAAACTGAACTAGAACAGAACTAGAACTGAATTAGAATTGAACTAGAATAGAACTTAAACTGAAGTCAAATTGAAATAGAACTGAAGTATAACTGAACTAGAACTGAACTAGAATTGAACTAGAACTGAACTATAACTGAACTAGAACTGAACTTAAACTGAACTAGAACAGAACTAGAACTGAATTAGAATTGAACTAGAATAGAACTTAAACTGAAGTCAAATTGAAATAGAACTGAAGTATAACTGAACTAGAACTGAACTAGAATTGAACTAGAACTGAACTAGAACTGAACTATAACTGAACTAGAACTGAACTAAAACTGAACTAGAACAGAACTAGAACTGAATTAGAATTGAACTTGAACTGAACTAGAACTGAACTTGACTGATTTAGAACTGAACTAGAACTGGACTAGAACTAGAACTGAGCTATACCTGAATCTAGAACTGAATCTTTTAATGAATTTAGAACTGAACTAGAACTAAATAAATAACTAAATTAAGAACTTAATAAAGATCTGGATCAAAAGCTTAATAAAGAACTGAATCAGGAGCTGAATCAATAACTAAAACCAGAACTGAATCAATAATTAAATCAAGAACTGAATCTAAAACTGAATCAAGAACAAAATCAAGAAGAGATTCAAGAATGAAACAAGAACTGAATCTAAAATCCAGTGCTAAAATTTGCAAGAAATGTATAAAGATCTAAATCAGGAACTGAATTAAGAACATTATGAAGAACAGAGCCAAAAAATTCTTTAATAACTGAATCAACAACTTAACCCACAACTTAAACAAGAATTGAATCAAAAACAGAATCAAGCACTGAGTCAGGAACTGAATCAAGAATTAAATCATGGACGGAATTTGCAAGTTAATCTAGATCTGCATCCAGACATGAATCCAAAACTGAATCTGAAATTGATAAATTATAATAAACTCTTTTTTGAAACCATTTTAGTGTAACGAACATTTGACAAGCCTTTTTCCACAAAGTTTATTAACATTAATAAAAGTTCCCTCTCCCTCCCTTTGTCTTAAATCCAGAAAATTTTCTATTTAACTTTGAACTTAATGGTTTTAGTTTAAGTTTAAGAACAAAAAACTACTATTCTTATAGTTTTTATTTGCCAGATTAAAGACAGACAAATGACATTTTGTATATTTGTGTTGCACTTTGATTATTTCTACAGAAAAGGAAGTAAATGAAAAAAGGAAACAAAATACAAAAATTCCTGAAGTTTATTTACTTTTTTGAGAAGTGGAACTTAAGAAAACATGCAAACTTCTCATTTGGCAAATGGGTGCAACAAAGAATCATAAATATTAAGGCTCAAGTTAAATGAAGCTAAATAACTAAACTGGAGATTAAAGGAAAATAGAAGAAATACAAATAAACTGCTATTTTTATGATTAAAAGAAGGCTGCAGGAGAGAAAAAAATCAAGGGAGTTTCTACTTAAATTAGAGTCTTATGCTGTAATCCAAAGAGAAGAGATATTTTGACATTTTTCTTTTACTTTTGCAAATTTTTAGAGTTTAAGACTTTAATAAAACAGATTTTTTTGAATGTCTTTTATTATATTTTTTTGCTAAAATTAAAAAAAAATTATTTGTTTTAAGAAACATAAAGTACAAAACACTTTTGTGTTGCATACTTTCTAGCGTTACCAAGAGGGGTTGGTTATTGTTTATTCTTTTTTACTAAAAGGATATTTGGCGAAGGGTGTTGTCTTTAGTGTAATGTTTGCCAAATTTCAACATTTGCTAATGCTTCAAATAAACAACATACATTGTTGTCTTTATTTCTTTTCCACCTAAAAAGAAATAAAGCTTTTGAATTACATCTTTATACCCCCCACCACCACAAGTGATGAAGAGAATATTTTAACTTTGTCATTCCGTGTGTAACGGTGAGAAGAAAGGAAAATCTGAGTCAATTTAGCTTCGCCCATATATCTGTCTGTCTGTTGTTGGCACGCTCACATATACAATAATTGACAGATCTCAATGAAATTTGGACGGAGTATTTGTTATAGTTCTCAGAAGTTTCCTAAATTCAGCAAAATCGGTTCATTTTATAAAAAGTATAGACTCAAACTCTAAATCGGTTCATTTTATAAAAAGTATAGACTCAAACTCTAAATCAACAAAATAGAATGCCATAATATGAGGTTGAATATGGTTTATTACTGTTCCAAAAATTATCAAAATCTTTCCAGTAGAAAAAGTTACAGTCTTAAATATAAAATCACAAGCATTTGTGGTATAGGGTGTGAAAGATTCGGCTTAACCGAATATAGTTTTTTACTTAATTTTGCTTTAATTTATTTTTGAAATTATATAAAAATTGTATTTGTATGTTTACATGTGTACCTTTGTCTCTTATTTTGAAGTCTTTTTCTACTCTAACGCCTTTAAGTATTGTTTGTTAGTATGTCTGTCAGTCCTTTTCGTCTAATATTTTATTTTTTGTTTGTTTATTGTATAGACAAGATTTTGAAGTGACTACATACGTCATTCGTGTTTGTACTTATGTCTTTGGGTGGTTTCTTTAAGTGCATTATAAACACAAGTTACATGTTTGTAGAAATGTTATTTTCATTTACTTAACAACACATGCAGTCTGCCAAAGTATACATATACACACGCTCACATTTGTTAAGGATTTCATCCTCCAATATTGAATATTGTTTGCCAAAAAGATTGTGTTAAATAGCAAAAGATTTAGTTGAGTCATAAAATTTGTATTCTTTTTTTCTCCTTATCCTCTTTTTATGCAAAACTAAGTACCAAATTGAAAATCGATTAAGGAGAAAATTTGTAAAAGGACCATATGATTTGGGGAAAACATTTAAAATGTCGGAAGTTGTAGGAATGAAATAAATAAATAAATTATGTTAAGAAAATATGGTTTGAATTTTTTAATGTATTCAAATATATATTTAAATAAAATTTTCTTAAAAAATATAAATTCGGAAATTATTTTAATATTTTCATCATTTTAGAAAAGATATCCTTTACGAAAATGTTAGATTTTTAAAGGTACATTTCATGAAAAAATCCCTTTTGTATTCCAAAAAATTTCCTTTGTGTTGAGAACTATTTCCAAATTTTCTTGTATTTAAGAAAATTTCAGAAAAATTCAGAAATTTTATTTATTTTATTATTTTCATCAGAATTATTTAAGAGAATTTCTAAAAATTTATATAAATTGTTTTTTTATAAAAAATTTTTAAAAAACCTAAATGTTCTTTATACTAAATATCCTTCTCTTCTGAATTTTTTTCTACCCTACACCACCTTAATGGACACAAAAGATGATCCTGCCATCACTTTTATGTATACGGTTCGACTCAGAATCACTTTCTGCGGCGATTTAAGCAAGTCCGTTCGAAGATATCCTAATAACGTTCGGTGCATACTATTGCCTTGATCCACGTATGATGCATATTGAAATTGATTACGATAGGCCCGTTATTTCACATAAGCCCCTTACAAATGTCCCTCGGAATGGGGTTTTGTTCATAAATTTCCCATATAATTCTAATTCCCATATAACCCTCCAGTATCATAATAATATATTGCACACATAAATGTAAATAGGAGAAAAAAATATACGAGGTTCGTTCATAATTTTTTTAGCATACATTTACAATCAACAAGGTATTACATAATCGGGCTTGACCGACTATACAGTTCTTAGTTGTTAAATCATATATTTCTTTCTCCTTAGATGTTCTTAACATTATTAACTGTACTTTAGTAGATTCTCTGATTTCATTTGATTATATAATTAAACATGATTTTATTTGAGTTATTTTTGAATTAAATATTGAAAATTTCAGAAATTAAAAAAATATCCTTCATGTCAAAATTTTTCTTTACTCTTGATATTTCGTTTTTTCGGATATTTTCAATTAGTTTGCTAAAATCTGTTTTTTTAATAAACTCTTTTACTTCTGAAAATTTTCTTTTAACGAAAATGTTCAGAACTTCTTGTTTTTTTTTTTTCTTTAATTTCAAAACCTGTTCTAATGCCACAAAATACAAGTATTTTTAAAAGAACTCCCAACATACCAGGTGGTAAAGCAGACCGGTTAGGTCAGTGCTTGAAATATTTGATAAGAATAGTTATAGCTTTAGAAACAATCAAGTCCCTGACAGGAACACTGCTAAATATTTGGAGGCTAAAATTGAGCACGGAAACTGAAGTTAAGATTTCTAAAAATATTTTTGCTGTATAGTACAACGCGAAACTTAAGTACGGGACGATTTTTCGCAATCTTCTGGTAAAAAATATTATGTTGTTGTTGCTCTAGGGAATTTTGAAGAAATGTTAAAAATCCAAAGCAGTCAAAATTTCCCAGAAAATTCTTTGTTTCCGTATTCCGAGATATTGATAATTGAAGAACACAAGAAAGTGTTCAAAAGTGTGCTTGATTTCAAACCGAGATATATTACCTGTTTGATCAAAGTAAGAGAAAGTAATAAAAAACTTTAATGGAAAATTTTTTCAAAAAAAACTTCAAAATTTCATCACTAGTGATATTTTTTAATTGTAATAATTATTTTAGGTTAAAAGTTTAATTGTTTCGTTTTTATTGATTTAATCAAATTGATTTATAAAAATGAAGTTTGTACCTTTGTAATTAAAATATTAACCAAAGAGTTAAAGTTCTGCTCAAAGATAAGAGACTTTGTTCAAGAGAAGAAGTAAGAAGATCATGATACTGGTAGGGTAGGAAAAACGTAAAACTTGAATGGGATTAAAATGTATCTGAAAGCTCAAAGCTTTGGCTATTCAACCCGTTCCAAATCTTGTCAGCTTTTTACTACAGAGTAAAATATATAATTTAAAGTTGTGAAAAAGATAAGCTAAAATCTTAAATGCTGACATGAATTAACGGGATAAGGAAACAAGCCATGAATTTCCGAAAAGTCTTCCTATAGTAAGAAAGCAATATTTTTCTAACAATATAAATGATTTAAAAAAAATATGTGTCATAAAACTTTGGTAAAGTCTAATGGAAGTAATAATGGGCTCTTCTGGAAGCAGACCTAGAATACTTTGAAAATTCTTGAATTTTCTAGAAGTCTAAGAAATGAAAATTCAGGAGAGATTATTCGTTCTCCATTTACAAAATTTCATGTATGCTCCATGTGAGCTCCAATATTGCAACACAACTAATCTTCTCTAAACATTTGGAGAAATTATTTCCTCTTACATTTAGTTACTTATTTCTTTTATTCCCCTTCATTACCAATTACATGTTTTTTAATTTAATACTAATTTCCAATACAGAAAAGGAAATAGAAAAGTTTCTTAAGACTTAATAGATTTTTCAATTTCACTCCCTTCTTGAATAAAACTGTTGTCTAGTTATAATGAAGAATTTTAATTTGGGTTGAAACTCTAAAATTTCACTTAAGCCATTAAAATGCAATGAATTAGAAAAACTGTAAATCAACTAATGAAAACTATACCTAAAAAGAAGAAGATGAAGACCCCCTCTGGCTAAACAAAAGTACATGTGAAAAAGGGGCTAGAAGCGAAATGGGGGATTAAGCAAAGAAAAAAATTTGTTGTTAAATATTGCAACAGTTCTTAGCACCCACGTCCCCTTTGCACTGAAACTCTTGTTAGAAATTAAGTAATAAATTTTTGTCTGTTTGTGTTCGTATCCTAAAATGGGAAAAATAATACCAATGTGAAAATAAGACCAGAATATGTTTTTAAACTCTATTTAATCCTTTCAAAATACTCACATAAACTTCAAACAATAAACATACATGCACATATACTTACAAGCAGACTATACACTTACCCATACTATTGCTAAAGAGTAGGTTATATAAAACCCGCCAACAACCCTTGTTTTTTATTACCGAAAAAATGAAAAGATTGGGAAACAGGAAGAAATACCAGCAATAACAACAACAGCACCAACAGCAACATACAATCAATAAGCTTAACAGTTGAAAACACCAAGAACTTAATTCCTTAACAAATAAATGACAATGAATGCTATTTATTGTTGTTGTTGTTGCTGTTGTTTCGTTTGTTTTTTATTATTTTTTTTCACTCTCATGTTGACAGAAGTCTATATATAAAGACTAAAATGTATGAGAAGAGTCTTTTAAATTATGAACATGTCTGCACCGGAATATGACAATTACACAAAAGGATCGAAAAGAAGAAAAAGAAAAGGAAATATCTTAAATATATCTACATGCACACACCCACAAATAAACAACAAGTCTGAAAGGATATAAAAATGAACGGGAAATAAAATTGTTCATTCTTGTTGTTAGATTGTTTATTAAGATGACAAATTAAAAGAAAAAGTAAAAATGGAAAACAACAACAACAACGAACGTCAAGTCAAATGCATAAATAAAGACTGAGAATTTTTTTGTTTTTTGTAAAGAAAAATTATTAAAGAATAATGAACAAATAAATTAAAATAAAAATTTAATTTTTCAAAAAAGTTTAAAAGCAGCAAAGAAATAAACATTTTATTTGTGGGAAATTCAAATGTTCAATATTTAAAAAGGAAAATTTATTACGCAATTTCATTTTTTTTGAAAGCTTTTGTACACTTAGAAAATGTTTTTTCTAAATATGCTAGCAAAATTGAACACTCAGAAAAACTGGAAAATTTTGTTATATAGAATTTGCCCTATTTAAGTAGTATCGAGCAGTAAGGAATAGGACTGAAAAAGAAATATCCATAATAGATCACATAAACGATAACTTTTTTAGTCTTCACTACTCGTTGAGTCCTTTGTTAACTTTTCCTTTAACTAGGAGTTTTTGCTGATTGTTACGAAAGGATCACAATATAGTCCTGAAAGGAACACCACTATTGACATTACTAATCTGCCGACTAGTGTAACATGGACTTGTAAGAGACTTGTGCCTTTTATTGTCTCAAAAGTGATGCTTGCTTTAACTTAATAACACCCTACAATATATCTTGCGGTAGTGAGGAAATTGAATGTATTAAATTTTCTCACTTCATTCCTTGTGTCAGTCGTTTGATCTCTCGCACAAAGTCTCAACTGTCTAATTACGACAAACTTGGTGCTATTTTACGTGAAATCAACAACAGTTTTAATTCTGAGGAGTTTTCCAGCACAGTTATTAGCGTTAACGTTGAAAGAGAAATTGTAAAAGTAGAGTTAAGTGATCCTATCATGAGTGTCAAATATACTATGTTTAGCTCATGCAAACTTGTCTATATATTATAATGATTTCTGATAATGTACAGAAAAATAAAGCTTACCATACCTTAACGCATAACAATCGAATTAAAATCACTTCTTAAATTGATTTAACGATGTCTGTCTGTATGTTTCAAAAGGAATAAAATTAATTCCAGAGTAATTTTCATATAATTAATAATAAAATTTATTCAATTACTTTTCTTTAACCTAAAATCTAATCCGAATGATTTATTTTTTTCTCCTTCCAGCTGGTCTCAAATACACCGATAATCAACGTGTCATTATCCATGTGAAGGATGTTAACGATGAACCACCCTATTTTATTAATCGTCCTCTGCCTATGCAGGCTGTTGTACAACTTAATGCCCCACCAAACACCCCTGTATTCACATTACAAGCTCGTGATCCCGATACTGATCATAATATACATTATTTCATTGTACGTGATCGTACGGGAGGACGTTTTGAAGTAGATGAACGTTCGGGTGTTGTGCGTACACGAGGAACAGATCTTTTCCAATTGGATATGGAATATGTGTTGTATGTAAAGGCTGAAGATCAAAATGGTAAAGTAGATGATCGTCGTTTCCAAAGTACACCCGAAGAACGTTTAAGTATAGTGGGTGGTAAGAGAGCACCACAATTCTATATGCCCAGTTATGAGGCAGAAATACCAGAAAATCAGAAAAAAGATTCAGAGTAAGTTTAGAAAATTAATTTAATTTTCTTTTTTTTTTAATTTTACTTATTATTCTATTTGTTTCCCTTCGATTTCCTGGGGTTATTTGGATTTTATATTTATATTTCTATACTTTTCAAAACATATTGGCTTAAGTGTCTCTAGACATTTGGTTTTTTTTTTTTATTTCTTTGTTTTATTCTAACGTTTCTTTGCCTCGTGTTTATTTTATTTAAGATTCAATATTATTGAGAGTGATTTAATATTTACAATATTTATTTATATTTTCCTTTTTTTATTAAAATGTGCTTTTTCTTATTTTCTTTTTAGCATCATTTCCGTTAAGGCAAAATCTTTTGCAGACCGAGAAATCCGTTATACACTTAAAGCTCAAGGCCAGGGTGCGGGTACATTTAATATTGGCCCCTCTTCTGGTATTGTGAAGTTGGCTAAAGAATTGGATTTTGAAGATTTACGACAACCCCATGTTTATTCCTTGATTGTAACAGCAACCGAGGATTCTGGTGGTTTTTCAACATCCGTTGAGGTATGTATATAAACTTGTTTATATAAGTAGGGGTGAGAGTGTATGTTTGTGTGTGTACAGCAGGAGGAAGGCTATAAGCGATTGTGTGATGGTTTATTTAAATATATTGAATAATTCTATCAATAATACAGAGTATAAGTTTTCTTTTTTATTTTCAACTTGGCACGTTAACTTCCGTTTTCCCGCCACCATCTTTGCAACCTCCCCCTGTTAGCTATAATAAATATTAGCAGCAGCAGTAACAGCTTTATAACGCCAGTAACTTTTCTTTATGGTTTTATAGAGACCCTTATAGATTCTCTTCTCATTTCCTTTTTCATTTTTCAATTCTTTATTTCTATTCTCTCTTCTACAATCGTTAGGTTTTTTTGTGCAATTTATGCTGTGGTTTTTCTAGTTTTATCCATCTGTAGTAGTAAATTTTCCAAGGGTAATTTAATGTCATTGGAGATTTGTTTTCAAACTTTACCAGCAATTGCACTTAAATGCATAATTTTTATTTTATTTAGTTCCTTTTTTTTAGAGAAAACCCCTAGAACTTAGCATGTTAAACTTAATTTAAAAAATAAGAAAAAATTGCGGAAAAAAGATGTAGAAAAATAAAAATAAAAAAACTCTATAAAATATTAACTCAAATTGACAGTTTTATTGGAAAATTACAACGAACTTTACATTATATATATTTTCGCTAAAGTTCTGCTTTTTTGTTTCTTTCTTTTTCATCCGGGCGATTGTGATTCTGAAACAAAAGAAGTTGAAGCAAAGAAAAAAAATTCAAATTGAAATTGGAAAAAATTATGTTAAACATGTCAAGTATTATGGAAAATAATGTTTGCTATGGTGGTGGTAGTAAAGCTGATGCTGCTCATAAATCTTGCTGTATAGAGCAAAAATTTTAATAAGAAGAACAAAAAAACGGAACTCAAAAAAATTGACAGCTTAACATTATGATAGAAAAAAACGATGATAAAAATTGGAAAAATGCAATGTGTTACTCGTAAATTATGTAAAGATAAATACTTAAAACAACTTTGCATAAAATTAAGGAAATCAGAAGTAATGAAGGATTTATTGAGAGAATATGGCAAGAAGTGAAACTAAAGGAAATAAGACTTACAGCTTTATAATTGGTATAGTTAAAGAAATTAAGAAATTTATTAGTTTAAAATTACGTTGGTAGTGGGATTAGGCGGCTATAAATCCTTTGCATAGTTTACTCCAATAAAAATAAAACAGTGGATTCTTTAGTAGTAAAAGTATGCCTCCTTAAATTCTTGCTTTATTTACTTATTCGTATTCCTTGATCATAGTTATCACAAATTAAATGAGTACAAAATAATTGAATGAAAATATTGGAGAATCTTGAGACTTTTTTAGTAATATCTTTTCAGTCTTCCTATTTTTACCAAAATCGAGTATTTTTACTTTTAGTAACCAGAAATTACACGAAATCCAACACCTTTGTCACAGTTTTAAACTGGCATATTATAGTTATAATTTTATCCCTAAATATCAGTATTTAAAAAAATAATACATACAAAAAAAAATAATAATGAACGACACTCCTAAAACTGATTTTGATTTTTAAGTGTGCATTACAATATTGTATCACTAACATTTTTGTGAAATGTATGCATTCCAGGATGTCTTTCTGAAGGATTATATCCAGGTTTGAAGAAACTATGGATTGACCCACGTATTATTTACACCAACCAACTTTTATTACAATAACATCGTATATATGAGATTTATGCTCTACAAAGAGGTATTTGGAAGGAAGGTTGTATGGGACCTCTGAAAAAATGGACTGATCCCCATATAATTTGGCTCGTTGTTTTAAAATGTCATAAGACCTGCTTTTAGCAAAGTTCGTTAAAATGAATTTATATTTAGGTTTTTTATGAGCTTAAAACCTCTTTCCCGGAAAATATTTGTGTTGAAAATATCAAAAGTATTGAACCGATTACATTGTAATAGGCTTCGTCCTTAGGTCAAAATAATACGTACAAACTTTCATTAGTATCTCAAAAATTGCGACCTGCAGATTGTTGTCGACGTTGACATGAACAGCCAGCTGGACGGAGAAATGGACGGATATCGTTAAATCGACGAAAAAGTGGTAAATTGTAAATTTGAGAATCGCTAAAGGTAATTTTTATTGAAAGACGGAGTTATTGGACTTGAAAGGTTAATAGGTCTTTAACAAATCTCATTAGTTTATTTCTTTTTTCAGTTTGCTCTTTATCAACAGGTAGTTATGAGATACTTAAAATCGAAATTGAAATTTCCCAATGGGAACAGAGTACACAAAAAACAGAAAACAGTAGAGAAAGAAATTAGAGCAGTAAGATAAAGATATTAGAAAAAAATTATGGAATAAAAAAATGTGATATAATAAGAATATAAAGAAACTTCATATATATCCAATATATGTATATCTCCCTATAATATAAATATAACTCCGTTATTCTCCTTTTTTGTGGGTTCTTTAAACTTATCATATATAAACCGATGTATATCGGTATCTTTATAATAAGCGAAGCATAAATTATAATAAAATTGTGTTCGCAATTTCCTTAAATTATTTTCTTCCAGCAAATGTAGTCGTAATCAGTTACCAAGTCTAAGGTAGTACTAATAGCTACAGCAATCAAATTATATACTATTAATGTACACATGGTGAAGTTTTTTAACGACAGGTTTGGATAAAGGTAAACTTTAAGGTAAAAAGTTGTGTGTTATAGCTATGAGACTAAGACTGTTGAATTCATTTTGATATTCTAAAATTGACTTATCAAATTCTCTTTTAAAATGACCCGATATATTATAAAACTTAGAGTTAATATTCCTATTCCTAAGTTTAGATATCTCAGAGTTCACTCTACAATATTTGCATTGACTATTTACATAAAATTTTGAATGAAAAAAGATTATGTGTCACAATACGTACGACACTAAGTCAAGATATCCTTATTACTGCGAGCAATGACAAAGTTTTCCGCAAAAAGAATTGGAGGAGTATGTAACTCTTCAACTTTTAATATTCTAAAACGGTTTGAGTATGTAAAGTTACATCACAAAGAATTGGAGACTGAACAGGGCAAAAAAGCATACCGATTGAAATAAGATGAACAACGAGTGAAATGTTATAGTCGGTCAAGTCTTACGATATAATAACCTATTCCTCATTTTTGGTTGTAAATTACTACCATACAAATATATGAAAGACCCTCGTATGGGATCTATATAAAATAATGGACCGATCATAATCAATTTCAATAGGCATCGTCCTTGTACCAAAATATTAGTACATGCCAAATTTCATTATTGTTTCTTTAAAACTGTGATCTGTTCTTTGCCAACAATATTTACATGGACAGTCAGCCGGACGGACGAACGGACGGTTTACTTGAAAGTGGTCGTAGGAAAGTAGGAACCAGAAATTCAAAATTAAGGCTTAAAGTTAATAGCAAAAATGGCTGAGAATTTTCAAATAACCCTGATAGTTTTGCTCTATGGATTACTTTTAATAAACGAATTTCTCAAAAGAAAACATAGAATGAGTTAAAAAAATATTCTTATGTTCACCCCTCAACCTCGCACATTCACACCTTTATCTGCTGCTTTGTTCTTCTCATCATCTTCTATTTTCAAACAAAATATTTTTACATTTACATCTTTTTAATTAACTCTCATTTTGCTCACCTTCATTTTCTCTTCTTTTTCTCTTCCAGTTAACTATACGTGTCACTGATGTCAATGACAATGCACCTAAATTTGAGTTACCTGATTATCAAGCACATAACGTTGATGAAGACATACCTTTGGGCACTAGTATATTACGTGTCAAAGCAATGGATTCTGATTCAGGTGCCAATGCAGAAATTGAATATCTCGTATCCGATGATCATTTTGCTGTCGATGCAAATGGCATCATTGTGAATAATAAACAATTAGATGCTGATAATAATAATGCCTACTATGAATTCATTGTTACGGCCAAAGATAAGGGTGAACCTTCCAAATCTGGGGTGGCCACTGTACGTGTCTATACCAAAAATAAAAATGATGAAGAACCAAAATTCTCCCAACAAGTTTATACACCAAATGTGGATGAAAATGCTGGACCCAATACATTGGTGACCACTGTGGTGGCCTCTGATAAGGATGGTGATAATGTAAGATTTGGTTTTGTGGGTGGTGGCACCTCATCTGGTCAATTTGTAATAGAAGATATAACGGGTGTAATACGTTTGCATAATAAGGCCATAACATTAGATCGTGATAAGTATGAATTGAATGTAACGGCAATGGACGATGGTTCGTGTTGTGTGAATGGTGACCAAACGATACATACATCTACAGCTGTAGTTGTTGTTTTCATTACGGATGTCAATGACAATAAGCCGGTATTTAAGGATTGTGGTACCTATTATCCAAAAGTTGAAGAGGGTGCACCAAATGGTAGTCCCGTTATAAAAGTGGTGGCAACCGATGAAGATAAAGGTGTCAATGGTCAGGTGAGTGTTTAAATGCAAAACATAAAAACCCAAAATGAAATGAAAAAAGGACAACAAAATGTTTAGGTCAACAGAATGAATCGTAATTGTAATTGTATGCATTTGCTTCTCTTCAATGTTTATAAATGTTTGCAATTGAGTTTTTAATTAGTTCAAAAATTCTAGAGAATTTAATAGACAAAGTAAGTGTCTGCTTCATTTTTTTGTGTAAGTTTAATTAAATTTACCTAAGTGTCATTTTCAGAGTAAAAGATGTTTAAAAATATAGTAAATTTTGTTAATGAAGAGCGTTTTTTTGGAAGAAATGAAGTGGGAAAACAAAAACGTTTAATTTACTGTATTTTTATAAGCAAAAATGATTCTAAATCACCCATGATTGCTTTAATAGAATCTCTAACTAAAAGGACCCGATAGATTAGCATTTTTATAAGCCTCTTATTTGGAAGATCAGAAAAATTAGCTGCGTTTGATTAGTAAAATCCCAGATCAGGATGTTAAGTAAAATGAGGTAAAGGTATAATGCGCGAAGTTATCAGTAAAATGCATATCCTATCTCAAAAGAATTATTTAAGCGAATTAATTCAAGTCATATTGCCATATTATTGCCAACAAAATAATAAATAAATAGAGGATCATGTACAACTATTTTCAAGCTAATTATAAGTTCGATATTTTTAAAAAACTCTGCATCCAAAGAAAGCATCCTGATTAGTCCCGTGTCTGAGCAACCAGGCTAACGCAGTGTTCGAATGCCCTGTCTCGTTTTAAGTGATGCGCTGAGAAGATTTGATGCCATGTAGATACCTGTTAGGGACTTACAGATGTTAATATCCATTTTCTATTAAGGAATATATTTAGGTATTACACGTCACTAGAAAACGCCAAATTTGTTCCATTTAATAAAGGAAGCATGTAGTTTTATATACTGGTGAATAATTCCAATTCCGTTTTCGATGAATTGGCACTTAGGCCACTCTTATAACGCCAACAGTTAAGAGTTCTTGATAATTGTTCCAAGCAATGTAAAAGAATTTCCAGATGTTTATCTGACAACGTTACTGCTATATTGTCAGCGTATGGTTCTGAGACAGAAAGGATGCCTCCTTGAGAAGTTTCTTTATGGACACGCCTCTCGATTGAGGAGTTGCACATGCGCAATTTAATGTCAAAAATGAATCCAGCAATATCCTTTGGATAAAGCTTGGCATATTGGCGTTATTGAAAACCTTTTCAATACCTATCGACTTACACTTTCTTCAAAACTTAAAACAGACGGACGAAAGGACGAATATCTTTAAAAAGTCTGAACCAAAAATTGTGTGACGATATTTCACGACATGTTTCTGATAACTTCTACTAATATAGAATTTGAACTAAAGTGTTCAATTTCAATAATCTTGCTTAAATTAAAGTAAATGTCCTTTAAAATGATTAATATTTGTTTAGTTTCTAACTTTTAAATAAATTATAATCATCCTCTAGTATTATTTACTATTTAAACAAAAGTAATATATCTCATATATGATATCAAATTAATTTAAAATAATTAAATATTCATATTGTCGTAATCATTATACAACAATCACAAAAATCCCTCTCCTTGTTGGCAAGATAACCCAGTGAAAAATTTTTATTAATAGTAAATTTCTCCAGTCCTATGAAAGTTATATATTTTAAGAATAAAAAGTTGTAATAATATCAACCATAGTATTTTAAACCAAATATTAACTATTTTTGCGCAGTTTAATTATTCTAATCATTATATGACTGTGATAGAAATAAACAAATCTAGAAGATACAATAAAGCATACCATCCCAAATAAAATCTATTTTTTAATCATAATATGGTTGTTGAAATCATACCCAATATTACATATAATTTCAGTTATAAGTTAGATTCATATTTATTAGTAAAAGTTCTCTCATATTACGATAACAAAAAAGAGAGTTACACAATTTTAAATCAATAGAGTTATGTGAATGACTCAAATAAGTAAAGAGATCTTAAAGAAGCCTTATCATTAAGCTGAGAGCTTTTTCAAAGTCGTGTGAAGTGGGTATGAATATACGATAATCTTGGAGATCTAGAGATTAGTTTCGATCTTTATCTACATTTTCTATCATAATTGCAAGCCAAATTTTGCTGGGTTATCAAACTCTCTCAAAATATCACCAACAATTTATTGAATTATGCTTTTTTGCCTCGAAAACAAATATAAATTAAAAATTTGTAAATAAATAATGAAAACAATATTTTCATTTAATTTAAACTCAGTGGAAAAAAGACGCTTAAAAAACAAACAAATAATTTTAAAATTCATAACAATACAAAACATAAAAATATGTGGTCACATATAATTAGATAAAAATTCATAAATAATTTAAAATTATTTATATTTACAGACATTTAACAAAAACACTTTTTAATTAATTTACAAAATTTTATCTTAACAGGTTAAATATTCCATTGTCCAGCAACCAAATCAAAAGGGTACCAAATTCACTGTTGACGAAGAAACCGGTGAAGTTTCCACCAATAAAGTTTTCGATCGTGAAGGAGATGATGGTAAATTTGTGTCTGTCACTGTTAAGGCTACCGATCAGGGAGAACCTAGCTTGGAGGGTGTTTGCTCATTTACTGTAGAAATCACAGATGTTAATGATAATCCTCCCTTGTTTGATCGTCAGGTGAGTGAGATATTTATGGAACATGATTTTGAAAATATTTGTAAACAAAATATACATTTTTAGAAATACGTGGAAAATGTCAAACAAGATGCCAGTATTGGTACAAATATTTTACGTGTCTCTGCTTCGGATGAAGATGCCGATAATAATGGTGCCATTGTTTATAGTTTGAGTGCTCCATTTAATCCTAATGATTTGGAATATTTCGATATACAAGCTGAATCTGGTTGGATTGTTTTAAAGAAACCTCTTGACGTAAGTTCTTGTTTACAAGTTATTTTTTATAAATATTTTTTTTTTATAAAAATTTTAATTTCAAATATTTTTTTTTTAATTTTATATACATTCTGAAATAATTTTAAGAAACTACTAACAATTTTAATTTGAAATACTAACATTATTGTTTGGTTATGAAAATTTACTGCAAATATTTGATTTTTAATTTAATTTTCCGAATTACATTTTTTCATTACCAATAAGTTCCAACAATTTCTGAAATAATACTTACCAAACTGGTTATCCTAATAAGCTTTGTCTTATTTATCGAGATTTAAATCAAATACCTTTAGATCTATAATCTTATAGTAAAGCGTAAGTTTTTTTCAAAAGAAAAGAGAGAGAATTTTAAGAGATTTATTTAAAAAAATTGTTGTTTTCCATTTATATAAATTAAGCATTCTAAGATGATGGTATTTCCATCATAATACTTCAAATAATATTTTTTCTCAATGAAATTCATAGGGAAGTTCTTTGCCAAAGCTTTTTCAAAATTTCTTCCTTTATAATAATTTTATAGACACATAGAAATCTAGACAGATATGGGAAATCAATTATAATATATATAAAAAGACAGGCTGCTTTTGGGAGAGGACAGAAATTTAATTATGTTTTCTCCAAGCTATTGAAAGGAAAACATTTATCACCTAAAATTAAAATTTAATAAACTTTATTTTACTTCAACTAAAAAGCTTTTGGAGGAGAAAATTTGTAGAGAGTTTATTATACTGATTCAATAATGTCTTCTCTAATTTTGAGCTTTCTCAATTAAATTTTTAATTTCGTAGTTAAACTTTCACCAGTATTCTCCAATTTGACCTTAAATCTTCAGACAAAAAGAACTATGCAAAGAATCTCTCAGCTCTCTATTTTTTGGCTTTAAAAATATAATGTGGATTATTCCTTGTACCTGAACATGGTTTTTATCAACAAGTTCTCTCGGAACTGTTTAATAACATTGAAAACAGTTTGACGGCAAAATTTTGAATTCTTTAAGGAAGTTGGGTTTTGTTTAAGATATTTAATAGTTCTACCTAACACCGCCATAGGTAGTTGGGGTGTAATGCGTTTGAACAAAAGTTTCTACGTGTCGAAAAAATAATGCTTCCACAGTAAACCATTGGATTAAGAAGCACATTCTGAGTCGATTTAGCAATGTTTGTCCGTCTCACTATCTGCCCATGTAACACTTGTGACCAAATGCAGTGGTCAATTTTAGAGATATCATTATGGAATTTTGTACGTGTTATCATTTTGGACGATGGAATGATGCCTATTGAAATTTTTGGTTATGAATTTATTTTTTTACCTTGACCCCATACAAATGTTTCCCCAAAATGGTGGTTTAAGGTTATAAAAAAAATCCCATACAATCCCGTTAAAAATATCACTCTGAAGAATTTAATACGTTGATATTTTGATGAGAATTCGTTATATTATATGCAAAGAAGATCTCAGCCATCATAAAAATGTATGAACATTTAACAATGAGAAAGCACTAGAGCTTTTAAGCTTGGTTTAGTTTACTCTCTTTAATAATTTATATATCAATATTATTAGGAAAGCTTTGAAGTAGAACATTATATAGAATTTTTATATTAATATTGAAATTTCTCATATTAAAAAAATGTTTTCTTATATTAGATGTGACAATGACAAACCTACACTTTAGAGAGAGAAATACGGCGTTATTTTTTCTCGCTTTCTTTCTCTCTTTCTTTAAATCTGGAGTCTATTGTTTTCAGTAATTATTTTCGTAGTCTTTGAAAAACTAGAAATTTAAAACTATTTCAGTTAAAAATTATATTTTTATTTTTTAATTGAACTAAATAAATTGAAAATAAAAATTTATTAATTTTTTATTATCAACAAATTTTGCAGTAAATTTTCAATATTTTTATTTTTTAAACTTAAGTTTTACTAACTCAAGTTTTAAGTTAAAAACTAACCAAATAAAGGATTAACGTAAAATAAACGAAAATTAACTAGGGCTTAACTGAATCGGTTAATTAGGATTGACATTAAAATATCTATTTTACGAAAAAAACATAAACTGAATTTAAAATCTATAAATGACTTCAATATTTCTTATCATATTATTTTTAAAAAAACTTTATAAGTTTTCTTAATTTTATTTAAACTGCACCATTTTTCTTAATTTCTTAAATAATTAGTAGCTAAAAGAGTTAATCAAAAAATAGCTATATTAACTTTTATTTTGAACTAACAATTTTTTGGTTTTATAAAAGATACAAATTCTTAATCTTAAAATAAATTTACAAAAAAAGGTTTTTAAAGAGTAAGCAGTGCAAATTTTTGATAAAAAATCTCTTAAGCTGTTACAGAATTTTATTAAAATAAAAAAAATATACAATTTTTTTGAAAAAAAACTAACATTTTATAAGTTAAGTTTTTTTAAGTTTCCTCCTTTTAGTAATAATTATTATTATAATTTTATTTTTAAATCTTTTTGTTTAATATTAACTTCCTTTTAAAATCTATTTTAATTGGCTATAAAAATATTGAAAATAACTCAATATGATAAATAAATGGAATGTTACCTTTTTAACCTTGAAAAGAGAATTATTATAAAAATAATTGATTTTTAACATTTTTTCCTTAACAAAAATTTAAAAATAAATCATAAAAAACATAAATATTAATAAATAAAAATTATTAAAAAAATTTTTAAGATATTTTTTGGTGGTCAGGCCTTTTAAAATTATATATATATATATAAACACCAGATTTAAAATCTAAAAACAAAAAAACTAACCTCACTTATATAAAATATAATTTTTATAAAAAAAAATCACTTAAACACTAACCTTAATTTTTGTGACATTTTCTTGGAAAATTATTTTAAATATAAAAATTAAAAAATATTTTATTAATATTTTTTATAAAAAAAACTGATGTTATAAGAATTTTTTGAAAACATCATTAAAATTAGTTTTTTTATTAATTAAAGATGGCGTTTTTTGTTAAAAAAATTATTTAGATTTTTTATTTAATTAATTTTCATTTAATTTAACTCCTCTTAACCCTAATAAATCCCTAATTAACTCCCTTTTAAGGAGTGAGATCAAAAAATTCTTTTCATACATATGTGTTAATAAAAATGGAACCACATAACTCACAGTTTTGTTTTTTAATTTGATTGAATTGTTTATTAATGTTTAATAAAACTATTTTCTGATGAAATTTTGAACCTTTTTCAGAGACCTTTCCATTAACGATTTTATAGTTCCTTCTGTCACTTCCCTCGAACAGGAAGTCTAACTCCGTATAAAATTTATTATACTTTTTGGACGCCTTTTTTGTGCTCTTCATATCTCTTTAAACAAGAGCCCACAGGCTACCGGACAATTTTGACGATTCGCCTCTGTTAGTACAAATATCATCATACTGTTCTTGTACCACTTTAGGTCTAGTTTGTCATATTGACAGAATGCCAATCCTTGATGCAAATTTCAGTATTTATAATGCGTTTTGTAACAAATAATTGGCTTTTTCTTCCACAACTACATATTGCTTGCCATACAAAGAAACTTTTGGGATATTTTGACTGCTTTGGGTTCGAAACTTTTCTTCAACATTTCCTAGAGCCCTCGAGTAAAATATGAAAAAAACTTTCTATTTTTTGGCTTTAAAAATATAATGTGGATTATCCTTCTACCTGAACATGGTTTTTAAAAACAAGTTCTCTCGGAACAGTTTAATAACATTGAAAACAGTTTGACGGCAAAATTTTTAATGCTTTTAGGAAGTTGGGTTTTGTTTAAGATATTTAATAGTTTTACCCAACACCGCCGTATGTAGTTGGGGTGTTCTGCGTTTGAGCAGAAGTTTCTACGAGTAGAAAAAATAATGCTTCCACAGTAAACCATTCGATTAAGAAGCACATTCTGAGTCGATTTAGCAATCTCCGTCCGTCTCACTATCTGCCCATGTAAAACTTGTATACCAAATGCAGTGTGCAATTTTAGAGATATCATGATGGAATTTTGTATGTGTTATCATTTTGGACAATGGGACGATGCCTATTGAAATTGTTGGTTATGAATTAATTTTTCCACCTTGACCCCTGGAATGGTGAAATTTGGAAGAAATAAATGATACGAGGATCCCTCCATTATTTCTCATAAGTCCCATTCAATTCCGTTAAAAATTTCACTTTGAAGAATTTAAATCCCGCAAATACGTTGATGTTTTGATGAGAATCGGTTATATTAAGATTAATATAATCAAAAATCAATGTACGAAATTTTTCGAAGGTCAGTCCATAATTTCTTCGTGTTATCACCACACAACATATATATACTGCACCCATAAGCACAAATAAGAGAATATATTTAAACGAGGGTCGTTCATGAATCTTTGATAGATACTATTAATAACATACAATGCGATATAGATTATAAAAATGTCGAGCTTGACCGACTATAATTTTTACATGTATTAATATGCATTGTTTTTCTGAACATTCGTTTTAATCAGATCAATAAAAATTCATATGTTTGACATTAAACGTAATAAGTGACTTATTTAACAAAGGTTACTTTATCCAGATAATTAATTAAAAAATACTTGGGTTGAAACTTTTAATAAAACACATGTGTTAATCATTTTTCGATCTCACTTCTTATTTCAAATATTATTAAATAAGTTTATTTGTCTATATTTTTGTAAAAAAGACTAAATAAATTTTTGATGGTCTTTTTTAAGCCTTAATTACAGACATATTTTTGCCTTCATTAAAGCATGCCTTAAAAAATAATATAAATTATTTAAAAAGAAACTAAAATAAATATTTAGTATTCGGTTTTGTTTCTGTTCTTACAAAACTCTTAAGTTCTATGCACCTTTTCAAATAAAATTTTAATTTCAAATTATTTTTTAAATTTTCTTTTAATCAAATAAAACAATAATTATTTTTGTTTTCTTCTTATTTTTCATATTATGTATATAATATACGAAAACTCCTATCGAAATCTCTACATTTTCATTCAAAACAAAAAAAATATCTCTTAAATTATAAAAAAGGGTTGTTATCCTGTAAGTAAATTATTCTTAGGATTTTTTAGGATAAAATGTCAATGTTTAACATTAAAACCACCTTATGTAATCGATGTTGTATGCAAAACAATTATTTATTGTCATGTTAATAATGTTAATAATGAAAAAGATTCTCATTTTATTAAACGGTTTCAATAATGGTAAAACAATATGATTCGTTTAATATAATTTTCAAAACCGAAAACATCAGCTAATCTAATCATTGTTAAATGTAACAGTAATAGGTGTTGCAAAAAAGGAAATAAAGTAATTGTGGTACAATTGTTTGAAATAACTAATATCACATAAAAACCTTCTGTCTTTACGAATAAACATAATCGATTATTCGAATAAAAATAATCGGTAAATCGAATAAAAAATATCGTTTTCATTAATATAAAGTTATGCAATAATACTTATATTTCTGAGGAAAGTTTTTTTTATTTATTAAAATTTATATTCGATTTAGCAAATCGAATATACGATTTGCCAAAAAAAATATTCACCACTGATTTTCCTAAATTTAAAGCCAATTAAGGTTATCGATTATCCAAATAAAAATGGATAATGTAAAAATACTAAAACTTATTATACATTAATTGTTACATTTCTTACCATATTTATCACATAATTTATTCGATTAATCTAACACTGATCTAATAGCTAATTTTCGAAATAAATTAGATGATTTTCTAACACTCAATAATATTATAATTTATTAAGTATTATTTTTTGCTTCATTTATTATCCGAACGAGAAAACCGATTAAAAGGATAATTTATTCGTCTAATCTGATACAGATAATTCTTAAGTACGAATACGAATAAAAAGAGTGAATTGTTTAATAAACTTAAATTCTACTTCTAATAAAAATATAAAGGCATTTTAAAATCCATTTGAAAAAACTGGACTTTTGTTACATTTATTCGACTAAATGATTAATTTATATAATTTCACCATACACTAATAAAAATAGCTGAAATTGAAATAATCGATTATAAATATTAATCGATTATTTAAATAAATATCATCGGTTTCGTTTGCTATTAAATGGAAATTTTTATGCTTTCTTCTATCCTTTAAATAATTTCACATAATTAAATTCGTAAGTGCTGTGATAAGCTATAGATTTATTCCACAATTAAATGTAAAATATTTTGACGCCAAAAAGTTCATTATTAAACTAAAAAATAATTGAGTAATCATATGTATGTATTAGAATAGTCGTTTAATAAATATTATGACTAAGAATTATTATTAGAATTATTATTATTCGAATAAATATGTTGTCGAATAATCACAAAATATGTTAATAATATAATCCATTAAATATGGGATATCTTTTTACGCAGTTTAAAAAAATTTAATTAATATTTGAAAATATATAACCGGATATTTATAACCTTTTAATATTTAAAATATAAATGTAACATAAATAGGATCCGATCACAATATTTAGAAACGATAGTCTAATAATATAAGAAAATTAAAACCGGATGTGTGAAATATACATTTACACTGCTCTCTCATCAGTTTGAGCAAAACTCAATGTAATTTTTTGCTACATCACTAATACAAAGACAAATAAATTGAAATATGATTAATGCTCACTAATATTCAAAATGCTTTTCTATATTTCATGTTTTACAAGACATTAAATCCTATATCGATTACTATATCTATTCTAATCAGAAAAATTATCAATTATACCACAATTACCTGTTTTTTTATAAAAAATATTATTAAGGTTCTCCTTCATTTAGTCTGTTTTAGCAAATATAATATGAAAAAAGGCTTTGAAAACCCAAAATTAATCCCTGTACAAATAAACTACTAATAAATATTTGTTTTTCTTTGTATTAATTTTTATTTATGATATTTTTTAATAAATTTTAATTTTCTTTTTATTCATTTAAATAATAATCCAAAATTACTTGAAAAATACTTGAAAAAATACGTAAACTTTAACGTCACCGTATTCATATCCATGCCAACAACCGCAAAATAAATTTAAAAAATATTACAAAACTAAAATAAAAACCACGTTTTATCCAATACACAAACCTCTTTATAATAACTGGCAACCTAATAAATGTAAACATAAAAATGTTATAACAACATTTGTTATAACAAAAAAATATCCCATATGTTAAATTATGTTAAAACACCACCATAACTAACTTTTAACCAAAAACTATAATTTTTTCTGAAATATAAAAATTTGGAAATTTAAAATAAACGTAAACAAAAATTGTCCTTAAAATAATTGACAGCGTGATCGTTATCGTTTACGTGTTCGGGCCTCAGATCGAGGTGAACCGCCCTCTTATGCCGATGTAGATGTTGAATTAGATGTCGTCGATCGTAATAATAAGCCACCCATTTGGGATAAAGTGGTGTATGGTCCCATTTATATACGAGAAAATGTCACTGTGGGTACGGTTGTAACATCGGTTAAGGCAAGGTTTGTATTTACAGCTATTTCTACACTAAATCTCTCAATCACTCTGTCTCCAAATTAATCCTTTATAACATAATTTGCTCTTTCTCTGTAAGACAATTCCAAAATTATTGAAAATTTACCGAAAATTCTATATTTTTTATTATTTTCAATAATATAGAGAAGATTTTGCTAAAAATAATAAATAAAACCAATAATTAAATTTTACTTATTTTATACTAATTTTCTTTATTAACATTATGTTAAGCTTAAAATACCATTATTTTAAGAAAATATGGGTTTATGGTAAAAAAAGACTCATTTTAAATAATTTAACCCAGTATTGGTTTTTGTAAATACTCCTTGAAAAGGACATAACTATTAACACCCTCTTAAAAGAACCCAATAAATTGGTTACTAAATATTTTTTCATTCAGATATTCAACTCGCCCTTTAACCAGTTTAAGGAAATATCCCAAACTTTTTACCCAAACACCTCAAAGGATATAAAGGGATAAATTTTTTGCGTTTAAAACCCAATTGGTTGATTTTTTAAAATTCCTTTTTAAAGCATGTGTTAGTAAATAATATCCCTTTTTCCAGTGTCTTGGGTAAGAAAAAAAGTAAATGGGTCCTTGCTGGTGGTGCGTTTTATGGCAGAGTTGTTGTCTAAGCTAAATCAACAAAATTTCTATGACATTTTTTCGCGTAATTATTTTTTTTTGGAAATTTCCTTTTGCTTGGAAGGTTAAGGAAATTTTTGCTTTAAAGGACATTAATGTTTTTTGATAATGAGAACAGTTGGGTTAATATTTTTTCTTAACCTCAACTGTTCCAGTGTTTTTTTGTGTAAAATGCAAAATAATAAAGATTTTTGAATTTTGCATTTGTCATTTGTTCCCTAAATAAAATATAAAAATAAAATTTTTATCCACATTTAATACACAAAATAATACAAGTTCAGTTACTGAAATTGGCTGTGGTTCCTTTGTTCCTCTATAAAATTTTTAACATCAATTTAAGTTTAATTTTTACAAATTTGTAACAAAAATACTACATGTTTTCATTCAAAAAAAGGATCTGGTTTTTACAGGATATTGGTAAAAAATAAATAAAAGGAAAATACACAGCAAGAGAGCAAAAAATTTTAGAAAATACTTTTCGATTTTAATATTCTTTTTAAATTATTTTAATTTTTATTACCAATTTTACTCAACATTTAAAGCTTTATATTTTCTCGATATTTGATATATTTTTTTACAATCAAGGATTTTTCTCTTACATTAAACATTATTATTTTGTACAAAAACATTGTCACCTGTGTTTACATCAGCCAGCATTAAATGGTAGAAGAAGGACAAAATTTAGAACCAAAATTTAAAACCATTGATCCTGTGTTAATGTTACATACTAAGTCGAGAATTTATGTGAATTTCGTATACAGCCGAATAACTTTCTTCCATGGGACTAGTTGCATTCATTATTAAAGCACAAGATCACTTTTATTCTTAATAGTGTTGCCTCCTTGCTTTCATCCAGTAAAATATTGCAAGTCTAGGATTATTCATCGATCCATTACATGTGGTTCCCATCATAACTGGTTTCTAAGATAATTTAAAATCATAACGTCAGGTTTAAGTCAAGTAAATGGGTCTCATGGTTTTGGTGACATTTTTGTGTCCGATAGTCCATATGTTCAGTGACTTTGAGACACAGTTGACCGTCTGATGTTATTTTTGTGACATCGAGATTTTCGTCTTTGTAAAACCGCTATAGACTATTGCATACAAGTTAAAAGAGACTTAAGGTATTTTAACTTGTATGCAAAAAATTCATATTTGTGGTCAAGGGAATTGATTGCTTAGTTACACTCGACAGACATACATTGAAGGTTTTGAATTTCCTTCAGACCAGTTGTTGCTGAAATTTGAAGAAAATTTGAAATTTGGAAAAATACAAAATAAAAAGTTATTGAATTTTTCAAAAAATTCAAATCAGTTTCATTTTGGCAAGATTTAAAGCATATAAGAATACATGTGGACATATAATAATAAAAAGTACAAATATCTTTAGCTATTTACAAGGGCTATGTCTTGTAGATAGAGACCTGTCAAGTGATAACATAACTTTTCAGCGGTCTACAAAGGCAGCTTCGACAAACTAGCCACTCTATATCTTGTACATATTTCTTAGAGCTCTTTCAACATTAATCCCGTCGTGGTAGTTGTGGTCAAGTGATTAGACTGTTTTTCAGTAGTCTACAAAGCATTTTTTCCAAACTGACCAGTACTTTTAAGAAAAGAAAAGAGTTATCTGAGAATTGCATTTTAATTAAAACTCTTTCAGAAATCATCAAAAATCTTTGAGATCGAATTGGAGCATTCAAAAGAGATATTGATTACATATTAATCGTCATATTTAAAAACAGAAAGAATTTGTATTGAATATAAATGGCAGATCTACTATTTAGTGATCTGCTGTTATCTGAACTTGACCATAATCTTTAAGATGGAACCCTGCAGCATAGGAAGGGAAAAATGAACATTTTTTGGTTCATAATAAAAAAAAGCAAAAAAAAAAAAATCTGGAATGTTTAAATGGAAATTGTATTTCTAAAATACATAAATATCAGAGATCTACCACTTAGTGATCTAAACATTCGCAGCAATATTTTATCATCTTTTAAATATTTTTGCATCAATTTAATATCAAAATCCACATTATTGTTGCAAGAACGCTCCTAAATCTCTGTAAGCATTTTATGGTAACAAGAAGCATATAATAATTTTTTCCCCTTTGGGAATTTCTACAAACATAATTTTCTTTTCACTGATCATAACATATGCAACTGATCTAACACTTGTTCAATGTTGGGTAAAAAATGGTTATAAATTAAACTAAGCAAAATAATTCAACTTAAGTCAAAAACTTATGAATAAAATTAATAGCAATCAAAGTACCTAGTTTTTTGCTCTCCACTGTGTAGTTTTCTAAACAAAATTTTTCAAAAAAAAAATTTAAAAAACAAATGGTGTTGGGTTTCTTCAACTGAAATTTATATTTTTAATTTTAAATTATAAAATTTATTGCTACACAAAAACAAATGCTAAGAATAAAATTTACATAAAGCAATTAACAGGTAATTAATGCTACAAATTGAAAACAAATTATATATTCATTTTAAAACAACTATAAAAAATGTTAAAAAACAATTTTTAAATTAAAAACTTATAATTAAATAAAATAAAAATCATTAAGTACATAATTAGTAAAACCAAAAAACTATAATATGTATTTATATATGAATGTAATAATGCTTTGAAAAAAAAAACCTTAACAAAAATTATATAACAAAAAACTTGCACTAAATCCTAAATATTTATAAAATTTATTATTTTTTTAAATTTTTCTTAAATTTAAAAAATATATATTTTTAGTTTGAATTTTTTTTAAATAATTTTAAGTGGAATTTTTGTAAGAAATTGAATGAAACAAAGGCTAGGATCGAGACTTTTTTTGAAAGAAGAAACAAATTTGAGAAAAAAACTAAAAGAATAAATTCTTTAATTTGCACTGCCTATGAAATTTTTATAAAAAAGAATAATATTTTATTTTTAAAAATTTTATTTTTTCATTTTTATACCCTGGTAATGGTTTTTTATTAAGACATAACCTTACTATGCTTTATAATTTTTAATTAATTAACGTTTATTTGTTTAAAAAAAATAATTTTTATATATTTAAAAAGTACCGAAAACGAAACAAATTATATAATTTTTTGTATTTTGCCATTTTTTAATTTCTTCTATATCATCATTAAAAAAATATATATTGAAAAAATAACTCAAATCAAATCTCTTAAACAAAACCAACTTAAAACTCATCATTTGGTTTTTGTCAACAAACTTGAATTTTTGAATGTTACAAAAACGCCCAAATCCAAAATAATAACTCAATTATATAAATCGAAAACAATATATAAAAAATATATGATATATAAAACTATAGCGTGAAACCTATAAATTAGAAGCGATGGCACAAGACAAAGGCTATCCACCTTTATCACGTACCGTAGAGGTTCAAATTGATGTTGTAGATCGTGCCAATAATCCTCCCGTGTGGGATCATACAATCTATGGTCCCATTTATGTCAAGGAAAATATGCCAGTAGGTGGCAAAGTCGTCTCGATCAAAGCCAGGTCTGTTTAATAATAAAAATGATATTAAGAAAATACAATTTTTTTTTTAAGTTTTTCTATCGAAAACAAAAACAATAAATTTTTGCATTAATTGTTTTTTAGAATATTTTTTTATAACAAAAAGTTTTTTTAGTTATAATTTTATTAAGTATTTTTAAGTTTTATTTAAATTTTTATTTAATATCTGTTTTTGTATAATTAAATGTTTAAATGTTATTTGCACAATATGCACAAAAATTAGTGAAATTTCTATATAAAAAATTATCCCCCTGAAAAATGCTCAAATTATTTTTTTTATTATTTTAGAAAAAATATGTAAAAAAGTTTCTTCATCAGATTTTTTATAATTTTCTTATTTTTTAAATTAAAATAACGATTTGTATTTAATGGAGCGTGTACTTAATATTATTACTCATGCGTTCTGTAGTCTTGAACATTTTTTATTAAGTATACGCCTGATATGACAAACCTTTCTATAAGTAATAGAACACACGAACTGTATTCTTTATTAATTATAATATTTATCATACATTTTGTTGTATTTTTTAAATTAACTGATGAATAAGCTTAACTTTAGTTAAAAAATTTTAATTTATTCCTTTTTTTATAAAAAATCTGCTCTTAATATCATTACCCACCGAAAACTCCCTTTATAATCCTATAGTAAAAACTTTTCCCCTTTCTCTTGAACGCCCCTCATTTAATGCACCTCTGCCATTTATATCATCTGCACCAAAACTATATTTATTATTTGTATTTATTATTTTCATATTAAATAAATTACAAATTTATATTTGTTATAATTACTACAAAACAGCACTCGTATTACACACTAACTCACTGGTATTTAATGTATAAATTTAAATGCATTTAAATTTTATTTATTTTAAAATTTTATGTTTATTTGTGAGACTAGTTTTATTGCCACTGTAATCACAGCACTACTATATTTATATATGTATATTCTCACGCTAAGCACTAAGAAAGATCTTATTAGACAAATTTTAATAATACATAAATTAGCTAGTATAACAGTAATATAACAATATTTTTTATTTATTTTTGGAAAACTTATTATGTTTATTAATTCATTGTTTATTGAAAATTTTAGGATTGCATTTTTTATAGACCTGAGAAGACAAATAAATGGTCTCTGCAGACATTTATAAGACTGTCGAAATCATGTTATGTTTATAATAAAAATATATATACTGTATTCTTTAAATAAGATTATGTTAACAAGTTTTTTGTGGTTGTGGGATGTTTAAATGGAAATCATATTTTCATAATAAATATTAAAGCAGATTTACTATTCAGTGATTTGAACTTTCCATTTATTGATTATCACAATCATACTACATTACAAAAAAATCACTCAGTGAACATACAATGATTAAGAAATTTAAATGGTAATGCTTTAGCCCATCTTATTTAATACTATTGCTAAAAAAATATTTTTCACAAAAGTTCTTATATAAATAATCATGAAAGTTATAATAAAATTTCTAAAAAAAAATTACTGAGACACAGTTAAGTTTTAAGATATTATGATCAGAATAATATTCAAATTAAACAAATTCAAACATAATATATGCACTAACATAAAAAGAAATAAAATATTTCATTCCAAATATTAATAAATTAACATTTAACATTATATTGGTCTCCACTATATTTTGATTAAATTTTGGAACTAAGTAAGAAATGATTTCTTTATTCAAAAACCCATAGAAGAGTTTAATATATTATATATTAACTCCAATTTGACATGATTATTTAAATGTGTTTTTGCTTTATTGCTACACAAATTTAATAAATGAATTCACATTCATAATATTATTATAGCAAACATAATATACCAGAATTTAGAAAAATATAAATCTTATTGTTGAAACGATATTTTTTGTGTCATGCATTGAATATTATATGAATGATTAAATTAACTATAATTTAATTTCACTATGGTTATAGTTACCATGTTATGCTTATAGTGATTTTTCTCAAATTCGATTTTTTCACAAATCGATTAAAAAAAGTTGTATATAAAAGTTATATATATTATAGATTTTGTGACTTTTTTTAGGGAATATTTTGCAATACACCACTGTGAAAATTTGAAATTTAGCTTTCTAGTACCGGAATCGGTTGTTAAACATAAACAATATATTGTATATACATAGTAAGTATCACTTCGGAAATGTTCCACAATTCCGTCTCACTCTCTCAGAATGTATTTAATGTAAAAGTTTTTAAAAATTGATACGAACTTAAAATAACTTCCTCAATGTTTGTCTGGTCCGTACTTGTCATTTTTAGTACTTTATATTACAAAAAATTCCCCAAAAAATATACTATACAGTGATCAAGTTTTTCCCGATAATGTCAAGTTTCTAGTTTAAGCTTAGTTTTTTTTTTCATAATTAAAAATTTAAAAATAAATAAATTTTTTTTGTCAAAGATTATATTTTCATCATATTCTTGATCGGGCATTGAGCTGGAAGTGAATGTCATTTACCGAATCTTTATAAACTGTAAGGCGGCAATTATTTTAACCTTAAACCGACATATTATATATAAAACATACGGTTTTGAAGGTGTAATTTTACATTGTAGGGTTGACAAAAATAAAATTCAAAATATACACGCAGAGAAAAAATATTAAACATTTCTAATCCATTCCAAATAATTAATTTAATCACTAAAATAATTTTTGAGTTTTCTTATCACTATATTTATACTTGTTATTATAATTAGTATTCGCTTAAAATGCTCAAAACCACATTATGATACAGCAAGCATATATTATAAGTTCAAAAATGTATATGTTTATATTTATCATAACAAGCAGCTATATAATATTTATATATGCACGACCGCAGTAATAAGTCGTTTATGTTTATTTCAAAAAATATGAAGAGGTTTCGAAATATATAACGAAAATTTGAAAATACACATATTGCGAAAACTGTTTTCAAAAAAATGTTTACAATGTTTTTTTAAGTCTACATTTGTTTTACTTTTCGTAAAACATATCATGTTTGCCTTCGGAACGTTCACAACTTCTACTTTAACTAAGAAAAACTGAAAAAATCTGAAAAAATTCAATAAAATTAATTTTGTGTAGTAATACTAGTTATAATCATAACAATATTATAGTTGATTTTATCATAATATTATCAATTTAAATTATATTGCTGTTATCGAGAGATATTTTTTTCATATAATCTTAAACTTTGATAAGATGAAAGAATTATACTTTATTGCTCGTCAAGCTTGCTGCTATCATAATATGTTTCAGAAAATAAAAAATGTTGTTGTGTTTATCGTACACATGGTTTGTGTAACTTTATTACTTTTCTCTGCCTAAGTAAACATCTTTTTGCTAAAATATTTAAAAATAGTCTTTGATAACTGTAGTTTAGTTTGCAAATAGCTAGATATTCTTTGCACTTTGCACTTTACTATTATGAATAATGGCACCTAACCTGCTCTATTTATATACCAAAATGCACTTTAATTTAAATTGTATTTTAATTTTCAAAATTGTTTATATTTCTTTTATCTCTTTTTCGTATTTACAAAACTTAAGAAAACGTAAAGTAAAACAAAATTTCTCTCACCTTTATATTAATAAATAAATAAAAAAACTTAAAAGCTTAAGCATTTAATCCATAAAAAGATGGAAAATAAACAGCTAAAGAAAGAAGGAAAGAAACCTTTAGTCATTAGTTGTAATTATAATAAAATAATATATTATATTTAAACACACACACACACAAACAAACATTTATTTGTGCTAAACATTAAGTATTTTTTATGACAAAGAAAAACAAAAATGAAAAATTATTTTGAAGAAAAACAATTTAAAATTTTCACACAAACAAACAATGATTAAGAAAATTATATTAAAACACTAATACTTATGGTTTTATTACACATACACATGTAATTTTGTAAAGGATACTTATAAATTAAAACAAAAAAATTATATTCTTTTTTCTGTATAACACATTTAGTTTTTAAGTATTTAAGAAAAAGAAAAGTTTCATTTTAATTATTATAGTTTCCTTTATAGACAAGTGAAAGTACACTGTGAAAATATTGTGAAGGTCGCACAGTGATTCATTTCATAGATGAAAATACTAAAGTATTCAGAATGAACTGAAATTTGGTTTAATGATACATCAATATTAAAAAATACTATTTTCGAAATAGGCAAATATTCACTTTAAAAAAGGGGAAACGTGTATTTTTATTTTTATTAAATTTAATTACATAAAACTTAATGATTGATAATCGAAAGAGAACAGCTGCCAGTTTTTTTACAATTCCACACGAATTTCACAAAATACTTAATATTTGACATAAAAAATCTCTACACAAATTTAAAAAAAAAAAAAAAACACTCAATTTCTGACATGGAAAAAAACGAATATATGACATATATATAATTATATATATTTGCAGATCACAAAAAATTTACGAAATACCGAATATTTTACACGTTTATAATTTATACATTTATAAATTAATAATCAAAAGAGAACAGCTGCCAGTTTTTTGTTAAACTTGGGAAAACGACTTTAGAACTCTGGGATAAGTTACCTATTTTTGGCGTTTTTTTGTATGGGAACGAATCACTGTGGATTGTTATATAAAACAAATTGTTATTTAATTTTAATGTATGTTTTTAATGCTGTAATACATTTCAATGGCCTTTAAAATAATTATCTCAGTGTATTAACATTTTGAAAACCATTAACACATATGTGCTAGAAACATTTATACACTTTTTTTCTTCTTGCAATTTCTTATAATTTCTACTTATATAATTTATATCACCAACACCTGAAGCAGTTTAAGACATTAAGAAGAAAAGGGAAGAAAATGGTAGCATATAATAGCATCGTCATAACATTAGTAAGAAATTGTATAAAATAGTTTTATTTCACTCTTTTTCATTTTAATGTTATACACTAAATATAAGTATTTTTAGAGGTTTTTTCTCCTTTAAGTTATCTTAAGTGTTTTAGTTTTTTGAAATTTTATTTGAAGAAAATTTTCTGCATTTAGTTTGAAAAGAAAACCTTTTTCTTGAATTTTACTCAATGGTAGAGGGTAACTGTTAAATTGAATGAAATTAAAAAATATATTTATCATAAATTTTTAGCCGACTTCAAAGGAAGTTCATAATAAGATTATAAACTACAAAAAATAGATATTTAAACATTATGGTTACACCAACCAAGTTTTATAGTTATAATAATAATATGGTTGAATGTAAACTGCAAAAATAAAGCTATTTTAATAGATTTTTTAATTTTTTTAATAAATTTTGTAACATTGTTTTAAAGTTGGCAATAATAATTGTATGATAAAAGTTGAACATAACATTCCAAATAAGTAAATGTAATATGATAGAAAAATCAATATTTTATTAGGTACATGATTGACGTAAATATATTTTGCATTTGCTACAAACACATTTATTTTAATATGATAGTGCGATCATGTAGTTTTCAACATTTGATAAACAAATCATTTTCAAAATATTTTAATTAATATATTAATTCAAATGTAATTAAAATATTATAATAACATAGTAAATAGTAATTAAAATATTATAATAACAATATTTTGAATTTAAGTTTCTATAAAAATAAAATGTATATTTAGTTTTGTCTTAAACAGTCAAATATTTTTATAGTTTTCTTTACTATTATATTATTCATAAATTGCAATATAGTTGAGATAAACATATTTGTAATTAATGCTAGCATAACATTTTTATGGACACGCTATACATAGTTTCATGGTGTCAAAACAACCTACCTAAAAAAACAAATTTCTTTTGATTACTTTCACAAAATTATGTAAATTTTTTTCAAAAAGAGATTCCAGAGACAATAAGTTGACTGAGATGCGCATCTTCAAATATTTAAACTTAATCACTCAGTGTGAAACAAATTGAGTGAAATATGAACTTGTAACTTCTAAAAATTTTGAAATTTAAATGTATAAAGAGTTTGATAAGATATTTTGCCTAATTAAAATTTCTTTCTTTTAATTATTTTTTTTGCGTTATCTCGAAAAAAGATTTTATAATTATATTTTTTAACTATATTATGGTTGTAGCTATTGGCCTCAATGGTTGTAGCTATTGGCCTCAAAAATATTATTTTTGCTGGGAAAACATATAATTTGCGACTCAAGCTTGTGTACAGATTAGTACGAAAATGAAAATTTACCTGCTAAATAATACTATGATACAAAATGTAGGGCGTATAGGATAAGGGGGAGAAGTAGCTCACATACAAAGCAGATATTGATTATAGAATATCTTAAGAACTACTACATCAAGAATTTTCAAATTTCAAATTCCTTTTTTAAACACACGTCATGATTTGTTAAAACTTTTTCGAGATTTAGAACTGAGAAATATGTTTGTGAAGCAAGGCGCATCATGATTTTTTAATTTTTTTTCGAGATTTAGAATTGAGAAATATGTTTGTGAAGCAAGGCGCATCGGATAAAATCTTTTTGTTTAAATATGACATTTAATAAATTGTCAATTTAATTAAACATAGTCAAATCATATTATGTTTATAACAATAAAAGTAAAATTATTGTAACCATACTATGGTTATAATAATTGAATATTTATTTAAATAATTTGATATTTTCAAATGTTAAGTATAAATGAACAGTTTTTCTTTGAACTTTTGAAATAAATTTGTCGAAACTAATCTAAATGCAGAAAATTTTCTTTAAATCTTGATTTAAGTCTAATTTTAATAAATTAATTATAATTAAACATATTAAACATATTTAGCTATTTAAGTAACAACATTTTTATTAAAAAATATTTTAAGAAAATTTCAAAATTTTATATAATTTTTAGAAACAGAAAAACCAACCAAACCAGAAATCCACCCATTTGTCACACCATTTTTTTAGTTCAGTCATACAAAACAAATTCATTTCAAACATTCAAAAAACAACAATTTCATTAATTCCCTCAAAAAAAAATCTAAAACAAATAATCCTTGAAAAACACCACAAAATGAGAAAAAATCCTATAACCATCCTTAAACATCCTTAACAAAATTTGAATAAAAAAACAATAAAAAATATTTTATTTTAACATTTTTAATGATTTTTAATTTATTTTTAACTAAAATAACAACATGATGGAAATAATCATTATATTTCTTTACAGAAATTTAAAACACATGTTGTTATTTTGGGGCAAAAATAAGGAAATAAAAATAAAACAGCTGTTTTAATAAGACTTTAATTATGATCCTTAAATCCTGGCAACAACCTTTAAAATCCTTCCTTCCACCCTTTTTCAAACAAAAGGCTGTTAAATAATTTTTGAAGCTTTTTGTTTTAACAACAAAACAATTTTCATTTTTTCCACAAATTGTTTTAAATATTTTATTTTTATTATTTTTGTTGTTATATAAATTGTAACAATTAAATATTGAAATAAAAATAAAAAACAACAAATATTTTAATTTCTGCAATTTAATAAAAATATTTTTGTAAACACACTTTTTTTATAAAAAGAAACATATTTTTATGTTTTCTTTTTTTTGCACTTTGTTGAAAAAAATTGTATTATTTTTTCACCTTTGAAATTTATAATTTTCGAGCACCATTTTTTTCTAAAATAACCAACAAATAAATAAATTTTTGTTAAATATTTTTTATAAAAAAAAACATGGCGCCATAAAACAGTTTTTTTGTATTTTGTTTATGTCGCATGTTGTGCAATTTTATACTTTTTTGATTAAAAATTATTATTTTTATTCAAATAAAAATATTTTTGTCTACTTTTTTATACAAAATGATTTCAGTTTAATACATTATTGATTGTTTTCTTTAATTTATTAAAAAATATATTTTTGAAAGAGAAAAAACTATTTTGTTGATTTTGCTTTTGAAAAATTTATGTTGTTAAAAAAAATAAAATATTTTTTAAAATTTAGTTCATTTAATTTTAGTTATTTTAGTTAGTTTTTTTTAGAGGTAAATAAATGTTAAATAAAATAAATAAATTTTTAAAAGAAAAATACATATATTTTAAGTATTAAAATTTTGGTTTCAAATAATAAATTAAAAAATGGGAAGAAAAGATCAAAAAGGATCGAAATTCACATGAACATGATAGAAAGCTTCATATAAAGCTTTCTTCCTATAATAACGTACTAGGGAATACAAAGCCAGAAAGAAGACAATAATGAAGATGCTTTTATAAAGAGATCGTATTTAGCAAAAAATCAGGATAATTTAATTTTTTCTCTCTTAATTTTAATATCCTCCACCACTACAATTGGTGAAGAGGGTATATTAGCATTGTCATTCTGTGTGTCATGCTGAGAAGTAACCATCTTAGATCCCATAATACGTATATATTCTTGCATCAAATCTGAATCGACTTAGCTATGTTTTTCCATCCGTCTGTCTGTCTGTTTTCAGCACACTAACATTTACAATACTTAACAGATCTCAATGAAATTTGGTTTGAATCAAGTCCTGAAAAGTTTCCTATTTAATACCAGAAAAATCGCTTTAGTAAACCAAAAAATATAGACCGACATCTGAGTTAACTTTTAAGTTCCAGCGAAAAATTTTAAACTCTGACTGTCTGCAACATTTTTGAAGGCAACATTACTGCTCACTTTAATAAGTATTAGACTAAACCATTTTATAAGGCCTTAACCTCAGAGGTTCCCTATTTTCTCTTTGATAATGTCATCATGATATTACTATATATCGAATCTTGTGATCACTTACTGTCTAACTACTTTCATTTGAAGAATGTTATATTTTCAATATATATTTTGTGGTCATGTGAGTCGATACTTACACACACAAACACTTTGCTTTTATTTAACATACAAGTTCTTACTGCCTGATCACTATGATATAGTGCCTTTTCCTTTAGATGCTGAATGATTACGATCTATTTGGTTTATTACCCCCTAAAACAATCAACAATTTTAATTTTAAAATTTATTTTTGATGTTATCGAGAGTGTCTGAGAAGAAGGGGGTATAATAAAAATATGTTAATAAAATTCCTTTAAAAATTTCTAATGATCTTCTTTATCACATTTTTCATTATTTTTGATCCCAAGGAGAATATATAGAATAGAATTTTGTCTTCCACGATCTTTTAGTGGCTTTACTCCCCATCAATTAAAAAAAAAGCATTGTAATACAATCTCGTCAGATCTTGGAATCATCATAATTAGTCTAAGTAAAATATTCATTAAATTTAATTTTCGATCGTAAAAATTAGAAATCCATTCAAAAAAAATATTGTTTAATATATAGATCTTGTGTTGCAAGGAATCTTTAAATCTGCCTATTCAAAATTCATTATCTACAAATACTAGTAAAGAAATTATTGAGTCTATTCCTCTTAATCACTTTTTTCGAAAAAATAATTATAATAAAATGTTCGACATCTTTATTATATTAATTAACGATCTAAGAGATTAAATTTATTATTAAGTTCGCAGTTTTTGTAAGGACTTATCTTTATTGGTTCAAACAAAATTAAAAACTTAAGATTTTAATTTACACATATGGATCTTGGGACTATTTTGATATACGAAATTATGATCGAATATACAACCAAATCTATTAATCTTTCTCTTGCTTGTGTTCCATTGTCCTCGTTTATAAAATTTGATTTATGTTTTCGTTCATAGCGATTTCAAAAAAAAACCTCAACATTAATAACAGAAGAGTAGATGTATTTCAATTTTGAGTTTGAACTCTATGATCGCAATGGAGGCGCATTCACAGCACCCTATACTTTAAAACATCCAGTATTTAAAATATTTGAAGGAATTAATCTATTTGTGCAGAAAAATTTTATAAGATTACAATTATGCTTATACAATATTTTAGTATGAGTCCAAGAATATCCATAATTTTCTTTTTAGTTTAATATTTTTTATTGCCTTTATTGCCGGAATAGAAAAGGAACAGAATTCACCAAATTTAGTCTATTTTTATATTTTTTTTTTAAATTTTTCTAACCGGTATCGGTTGGAAAACAGGTCAATATTAAACACATTCTTAATAAATTTACAAAAATTTCTACTAAATAATAAAAATCATTTAAATTTTGCTTTTATTCAATTAAAAACACAAACATTTATTTACCTCTGAAATATAAATTTTCAATATTACAAAAACTCTCTCTTAATTTTTAACATCTCTTTATTGAAATTGCTCTTTTATAAATATAAATTTACTAATAAAAATTTATTTTTATTCAATAAAAATTGTATAAAATTCTGCGTAAATCAGTTCGGGCATAGAGGGAAATCCAACGGTATTTTATCGTTTAATGCCTGGGTCAACGGCGCAAACAAATAAATTTCATACATTTTATCTACAACAACGACCGGATAATGGAGATACGTGGGCCGACATAAAAGTTAATCATCCGCTGGATTATGAAAGTATTAAGGAATATAATTTAACCATACGTGTAGAGGTAAGTTCTTATATCAAAATTTAATATTATTCAAAATGAACAATAAATATAATAGATAAATAAAAAGCATAACTCCAGGCGTTTTAACAAAATTTTGTGCATCTTCTATTTATTTATATAAACATTTTATAATTTTTATTATCATAAGAGAATTAATAGCAATTAATTCAAATTAATTTCATATTATTTTTGTAATTGTTTAAATATTATTTGGAAAAATATTTATTTAATTTATCATAAATTTTAAAGCCTATTTTTAGGTTTTATGACATATATCCTTTAGCTATGTTTTATATCATTTATTTGTTTTGGAATTAAATGTTAAATAAAACTATATTTATTGTTCTTACCTTAATCATCATCATAATCATAATTATTATTATATAAATATTCATAAAATTTATTGAAACTAATGAATTATTTATTTTGTGTGTGTGAAGAACTTTTTTCTTCTGCTTTTGTTCATTTTAGATTTTTTGGTTAAATACATGAGGGCGTTTACATATGTGTTGTGTGTGTTAAAAATGATTAAATATTATATAAGAGTTTTAAATTTAATGGGAAAAAACTAAATATTTATTTTATTTTTATAATTTAATTGTGTGGGTGTTCTTACTATAACATGCACAGACACACACACACATCTATGTGTATTTGTAATTTAATATATGTTTTTGTAAATTTGAAAACTTTTATATTTTCTCTTTGAATTCCAAACTCCAGGAATGAATAGAATTGATTTTGAACTTAAATAGAACTGAGCTGAAAAGAACTGGACTAGAACTGAACTAGAACTTAACTACAATTGATCTAGAATTATCTAGAACTGAACAAAAACTGAACAAGTACTGAACTAGAACTGAACTAGAACTGACCTAGAATTGAACTAGAACTAAACTAAAACTGAACTAGAACTGAATTATTACTGAACTATACCTAAACAGGAATCCAACTAGCACTGCGCTACGAACGAATTAGAATTCTTGTTCTTTAACATTATTTTCGTTTCCATTTTTTGCTGAATAAGAACTGGGGCAAATTACATGAATATTCTTTATGTATCAAGAGAAAAATAGTTCTGATAAATAACCATGACTTAACAACTAAAAAAACATAGTTTCTAAATTAAATAATGAAAAGATTTTTCCAAAAATTAAATAATTTAAATTTTCATTAATCAATCAATTATTTAATTTCCGTTTCTTTAATCATTCAGCTCGCAGTCAATAGTAACGTGGATAATAGATATATTTATTCAACTGCTGTTTATAATTTTTGTATAATATAGTTATACAATATGTCAAAGAACATTTTATAGGGATTAAATTTTTAATTTAATTACTTAGAAAATAAAAGATGAAGAAGGAAGAAAAAAGAAAAATAAATAGTCATTTTATTGACAACATTAATTTCTTTTTCAAAATTTAATATAAATTAACTTTTGATAACATGATTCAATTTGGTGCAGAATATATTAATAAATATAAGCGAAATTGTTGCCTAATTTTGGGCTTTAAATATAAAAAAAATTAAAGCATTAAAGAAATGAATTTAATTTATGTAAAAAATTATTCTATTAAAGTAGTAAATAAATTAGGAAAAAATATATGTCGGTTATTTTTTACATAAAGTGCTGAATGAATAGTTTATGCAAATTTTATTGAATTTTCTCTTTCACTCGCCATCAAATATTTACTTAACAAACAAATAAATAAATAAATAAAAAAATAACTTCATTTTATTAATTGTTCTGAAAATATTGATGGTTAACATAATATTTAATTTATATTTTAAACAAAAGCCTTTTGATTATTAAATTAATTTACGCGAACAAATATATAAAATGTTATAAAAAATACACACATACAAACAACCAAACAGTTATTATAACATCCATCAACACAAGCGGTGAAGAGGATATATTAACATTGTTGTTCCGTGTGTAACGAAAAAATCTGAGTCGATTTATCTATGTCCGTCTATCTGTCTATTTTTGACACGCTCACATCTATTATTTCCTAAGAATTTCTTGTAGTCCTGAGGAGTTTCGCATTTAAAACCAACAAAATCGTTTCAGTATATTAAAAGATATAGACTAACATCTGAGAAAACCTCTAAGATCAAGCGAAGAACTTTAGTAAAATTGTCAATTAAACTTTCGTCTGCCAGTTTGTCTGTCTGAGCTCAATGAAATTCTGCTATAGTCCATGAGAAATTTCCTATGGAAAATTAGCAAAATCTGTTCAGTTTATTAATAAGTATAGATCGAATTCGATAAATACAATGAAAATTTTCCATAATATTAAGTTATGTAAACTTCATTACCATTGAAAAAAAAATCAAAATTGGTTCAAAAGAAAAAAGTTACATTTAAAACATAACTAATCGTATGACTCATTAAGTGTTCCTGTGTTATATTTAAGAAAAACATTTATATAATGAATACATTTTTGAGTGTATGTGTGTATGTATAAACATAAAATTCAAGCGAATGGTATTGAAGATTCGGCATAGCCGAATATAGCATTCTTACTTGTTTCATTGTTATTTTAACTAAAATAAATATTAAATAATAAATTCATTAATAATATGTTTAACACACTTTATTATTATTTTTTCATTAAATAAGGTTTATTAAGGAATCAATAAAAAATATTATAATCAGTCTAGTAAAAATACAAATACAATAAAAAATGGATAAATAAATAATTATGTTTAATATTCATATTTAATACAACCATGTTTTATTTATTTATATTTTGTTAACATTTAATAGTTTTGGAAAAAATATATAATTATTAAAAAAATTACTTTGTTATATAAAAAACCGACTGCAACCTATTTTTGTTAATGGCCACAACATTTACAGCAAATGTTTGTATCCTGTTTTTGTTTGTAAAATTCTTTTTATTATTATTTATTATTATTTTTTTAATAAAAAAATAATAAAAATATTAAATGTTAAACAAACATGTTTGCAATATTGTTTTTGAATTAAATTTTATATTTATGCAAAAAACTTTTATTTTATTTTAATAAACAAAAACATTGTTGTAAACAATTTAAATTCTGGTTGTTTGTGTGTAACATATGATAGACAGGATGTGTTGTATAAAAAAGAGAATAGTATTCATATTAACATCCGGTGGAATTTTATTTTAGGACCAGATGTTTAAGAGCACATTTTTTCTAACTCATAGTAATAAAGGGATTTAAAGTGTTGTCCTAATTTCTCTGTAGCTTCAGTTCTGGTTATACTTTGGTTCTAATTAAATTTTAATTCTATTTTAGTGAAAAGTTTTGTTCCAATCCTGAATTCATTTCTATGAAAAGTATTAAATTTTAGTTCATTTTTAAATCGAGCTCCAGTTCTACAATATATTCAAGATCTAGTTCTGGTTCCGTTAACTAGTGCTAGTTGAAGTTTTTATTCTAACTTTCAGCACCAGTTATAGTTAAAGTTTTTTTCATATGAAAGTTATAAAATAAGTCCAGTAGCGGTTCTAAATAAAGTTCACACTTCAGCTTTAAGTTCAGTTCAAGCTTCATTTCTAGTTGAAGTTCTTTTCCAGTATCAACAAGAGTTATATATTTAGTTCCAGCATAAGCTGTTGCTTCAACTTAAGCAATAGTTATTTCTTTAGTTCCAACTTAACCTTGAACTTCACTTCTAGCTTTAATTCTAGATTCAGTTCTTTATTGAGTATCCAGCTTCAGATCTTGTTTCTTGTTCAGTCTTATTTCCAATTATGGTTTCATTTCTAGTTTAAATTCAGTTTTAGCTTCGGTTGTAGTTCGAGTTTGTGATTCAGTTATAGTTTAAGTTCTGTTCAAGTTTTGCTCCAGTTCTGTTCTGTTTTAGTTCTATTCTCTTCTAGTTCTGTTGATGGTTTCTGTTTTAGTTCTGTTATAATTCTATTCTGGGTTTATTCTATTTCGTCTCTCTTTTAGTTCTGTTCTGGTTCTATTCAATTTTTGTTTTAGTTCATTGTATTTATATTCTAGTTATGTTCTCGTTTTCTTCTAGTTCTGTTCAAGGATTCTGTTCTAGTTCTATTGTGGGTTTGTTCTAGTTCTGTTTGAGGTTTGTTCTACTTCTGTTCTAGAACTCTCTTAGTTCTAGTTCTGTTTTAGTTTTATTACAGTTCAGTTCTAATTCTGTTCTGTTTTTGCTTACATATTCTTAGGGTTTGTTTTTTCCAGTTACTATCAATGTTTTGTTATTCTGTTTTGTTTTTCACTGTTTCAATTTTAAAATTTATTCATATTTTTGTCACCTAAAAAAATAACAAACAATTTTAATTCTTTCTTTTTCTCTTTTTTCAGAATAATGGAGCACAACAGTTGGCGTCTGAAGCAACTGTTTACATAATGTTGGAAGATGTTAACGATGAAATTCCTTTATTCACTGAACGTGAACAGGAAACTGTATTAGAAGGTGAACCTATTGGTACAAAAGTAACACAAGTGAATGCCATTGACAAAGATGGCACTTTTCCAAATAATCAGGTAAATGCCATTTAACTTTTAATTCATATTATGATAATGTAGACGGAAATGGGAGAACGACTCTTGGAGAAGAAAACAAATTTATAAATCCATTACGAGAAGAATTTTTTCGCTTTAAACAATAATTATAATTTTGTTTTCAAATGTTGTCATGTGGAATTTGAGGTGATAAAATTCAAAGAGAAATGTAAAAAATGAGAGGATAATTTTCTTAATAAAACGTATTTCTTCTGTTTTAGTTATGAATATATTTTTTTTAATTTCTATATTTTATCTTATTATTTTTTCATTTCATTTAAGGTTTATTACTATATCGTCGATTCACCACGTAATGAGGGCAAAGAGTTCTTTGAGATCAATTTACAAAGTGGAGAAATTTTCACAAAAACCGTATTCGATAGAGAGAAGAAAGGAGCCTATGCTTTGGAAGTAGAAGCACGTGATGGTGCACCATCGGCCAGACCCAATAGCAATGGACAACCCAATTCAGGTTAGTATTAAAACTAGAAAAATAGTAAATTCTCAAAAAAATCCTTTAACAATTTATTCATAATTCTAAAAAGGAGAAAGTCTTTTTTCGGAGTTAAATATTGGGCTACTAAGTTCAAGCAAAATAAAAAAAAAAAACAACAAATTAAACGGCTTATATTTTAGTATTCGCAAATGTCCTTTCACATTTTAGTTGTTTTTTTTTTTTTTTTTTGAGTTCTTTCATCTTAAAAAAGTGTTTGTAAGGACACTTAACGTGTATAAGTTTTCCGTTTCTTTTTTCCGGTTAGTTTGGTCTATTGCTTGTGTAAACATAACTTTGGCAAAGTGAACAAAAAAACAAAAATATTTAATCGTGAATTGTTATTATGCAAATTATTACTTTTTTTCGTTGCATTTTTCTTACTTTCTCCTAAAAAAAGCTTCCAATAACAAATTCTTTAAATCTACAGAGTCATATTACCAATACAGCCATCTCACCAACTTAACCATCCATCCATTGCGACAAAATTGTTTTAAAACAAATAATTCGTTAAAGCATCAAACTTTTTTCTCTTATTTTTCAATGTTATTTTCGTTCTTGTTATTTCTTTGGCGCTTTATTTTTAAGCTGATTTTTTCCGTATAATTTCTCTTCAACAAAATTGTGTTAAGGCAGATTGTGCTTAACGAACAAAATCAAAACTTTGCTGTGTTTTTTGTTAACTTTTTTTTCAAAAAATACTTTTCTCTGGTTTGGTGGATATTTTCTTATTTGTTAGATATTAAATTCAAATCATTAGGAAATGTAAAACTCATAGAAAACTTTTAAAATTTAGTTAAATGTAGTTGGTGATAAATGAAGAAGTTTTTTCTTTTCATTTTGTTATTTTTTAAAGGAGTTTTAATTAAATTGGCTAAATGTTGGAAATAAATTCAAATTTATTTATGTTGTGTTTAGAAAACAATTTAAATAATTGAAAGTGTAGCTAAAGTCACAGAAGAGTGTTGTCAAACCGAATAAAAGTTTTTAATTGTTTTTGTTTCTAGTTTAGATTTAGTTCAGTTCTAGTTCAGTTTTAGTTCAGTTTTTGTTCATTTTTAGTTCAATTCTAGTTCAGTTATAGTTTAGTTCTAGCTGGGTTCCAGTTCAGTTTTAATTCGGTTCTAGTTCAGTTCTAGTTCTGTTTCCCGCATTAAAAATCCAATCGCTTCTATAGAAAACAAGAACTCCGTTTTATTAAAAAAAATCATTCAATGTCCTTTAGCATGTTTTATAAATCAATTAATCTAAATAACAAAGAGAAAGTAAAAACTGAACTGAAAACAAAACAGAAATGAAAAATCTATTTTTAGTTTGATTAGCTATTCTTTGCCCCTCTTTTATTTCATTCTCTCTCTAGCAATTTAATATTATTTTAATTTGTTTCCGCTCTCTGTACAAACAAACCACTCTTGCAGATAATTGAAAATAAAAAAATATTCACAAAATAAAAAATAAAAATATAAAAAAATGAAATAAATTAAATTTATTCTAGAAAAAAAATAATACTGAATGCTAAAAATGGAGGCAAAAATGTTCATTCAGTAGAATGAAAAGAAATATAAGCCAATGAAAATAATCAATTTGTCGTGCAAAATTGAAAATGGAAATTTATCCAAGGACACGCTTTTGTTTGCACAAAAACTGAAATAAATACTATAAAAAGATTGCTGTCAATGTAGTTGTAATAGTGTGTGTATTAGCAGTTTGTTATCGTAGTAAAATTAAAAGATGAAAGTAAAATAAAAACTACATTCTACATTGTCAGCTATTATAACTAACTAGTCATTGGTTTTATTAAGTGACTACTACCACATAAACAATAGGCTTATTTCAATACGTGCAAATACTATATCATTTACACATATATGCCTACTCTCTTTTAAACACAGTCACATACACAACTTTAAATAAAAGTTCAGCAACAACAAACACTGTCATAGTTTTAAATATTTAACTGTCATCGCACTTGAAGTCATGTGGGTGAGTGCGTCTGTCGACTAGTTGATTCTTTTTTTATTACAAAGATGAATAAACCAACAAACAGAAACTGCTATTGTCAGTAGTAAAGCATTAGTTACCTACTACTTTTACCCCATTTTTCTCAGCAGTTCTTTTCTAATGACGATTGTCTATGAATTCAAGGTTAAAATTGTATGCAGTTGTAGCTACGCAATTTGTTTAAATAAACTACAATTTTAACAAAATTTTCTTTATAGTTGTTTCTAATAAACTACACAAATTAAAATGTTTTCAGATTTGTTTCCATTCTGTTGTTCTATTTTTTTAAATAAAATGTATGTTAAGCGAAATGGAAAAAAACGCAAAACAATAAAGTGAATAAAAATAGTAAAAACTGTCAGCATGTATTTTTTCTAAATGATAAAAATATATTTCAATTTAAATATCTAGATAGTTTTTTTATTTAGATTAATTTAAAATACATGGGGGGAAATTGATAACTTAAGGCGAATAAAAAAAAATGAAATATTTGTTTAAAAAACAGAAATGTTTGTGCTTTAAAAACTGAACTAGAACTGAAATACAGCTGAACTAGAACTGAACTCGAATTGAACTAGAACTGAACTAAAACTGAACTAGAATGAATTAGAACTAATCTAGAACTGATCTAGAATAGAACTAGAACTGTGAACTAGAACTGAGCTAGAAATGAACTGGAACTGAACTAGAACAGAATTAGAACTGAACTAGAACTAAACTAGAATTGAACTAGAACTAAACTAGAATTGAACTAGAACTAAACTAGAACTGAACTAGAATGAATTTGAAATGAACCAGAACTGAACTAGAATTGAACTAGAACTGAACTAAAACTGAACCAGAATGAATTAGAACTAAACTAGAACTGATCTAGAATAGAACTAGAACTGTGAACTAGAACAGAACTAGAACTGAGCTAGAAATGAACTGGAACTGAACTAGAACTGAACTAGAACAGACTTAGAACTGAACTAGAACTAAACTAGAATTGAACTAGAACTAAACTAGAATTGAACTAGAACTGAACTAGAATTGAACTAGAATGAATTAGAAATGAACTAGAACTGAACTAGAACTGAACTAGAACTGAACTAGAACTGAACAAGAACTAAACTAGAACTGAACTAGAACTGAACTAGAACTGAACAAGAAGTAAACTAGAACACAATAAGAACTGAACTAGAACTGTACTAGAACTGAACTAGAACTGAAAAAAGACCTAAACTAGAACTAGAACTGAACCAGAACTAGAACTGGAAATATGTGCAATTTTGGATTTAAAATATTTTAATATGAATAGAAATATTTTCGAATACATAGAAAATGTGTTTCTTGGACTTTAGTTTTAGTAATAGAATGTTGCGAGTGTTTGATTTTATTCACTATGAAAATGAATATAAATCATTCGCACCAGCATTCCTGTGTAAGTATTTCTTACTAACTAAACCTTTTTTGCTTTTATTTACAGGTATGTTAAGATGTTTTTCTTTAATAACATTAAATGTAAGTATGAACATTATTTTTGTTATGATAAAAAAGCAACAACCGAATAACATTCAGTGTCAGGAACTCTCACTCAAATATTTTAACATCCACAAGGTACGAAAATTTTATTTGCAAACATGAGAGCGTTTGTGTTAAAATGTTAACTAACATAAATTCGAATAGAGAACATACATACAAATAACATTTTTCGAATAACAGTTAAATGGGAATTGAGAGTTTTATTGTGAGACTAAACAGTAAGTGAGAACATTACATTTTTACTGTTATTTAGAAGGAGAAAATGTGTTAAAGAATTATAACACTTTGAAAAGGAAATAAAAGATAAAATTGTTTAACATAGAGAAAGAAGAAATAAATTATGGTTCGAAAAATAAAATAGTAGAAATGAGGGGAATAAATGTTGCTCTACTTGCTGTGTTATTTAACAGACACAAAGCAGAAACTGAAAGGATAAAGATTGTTTTTATTGTTATCATTCAAGAAATATTGTGTTAGTTAACAGAGATAAAGGAGAAATAAGGGGAATAGATTCAGTGGCATATTCGAGAGAAGTTTTCTTAAACATAAAGATAAAATTATTTTTATGAAAGGGGTAAATAATAATGAAGTTTATTTTAGTTGTAAGTAACTTAACATAATAGCAACAGCTGTCCTTAGAATAAACACTTTTATTTCTTTCTGTAATTGACCTACATTTTTAAAACTTGTAAGGGGTGTAAGTTGGGATATAATCCTTATCTAGATTAAGGAGAAATATTCAAAGAATATTGTGGTAATTTTTATAATAATTAAAAAGCATTAAAATTTAAATGATGTGAGATTAGCGCCTAAAAAGAAATAACCAATTATAAGCATTTCATTTAATCATTTATTTTAATAGTTTGTATCTGCGTCTATAAAGAATTTATTAAATAGTTAACAAGATTTTCACTTATTATAACTTAAGTGAAAATTTTTCACTTGAAAATTAAAAGGAAATATTAAATTTTTATAACAGGATTAAATCTGTTATAATTTAAATTCTTATTTTATTCATTTATATTAAAAATGAATTAATTAACTAAATCAAAGAGAAATATATGAATTAAAGAGGAATATAATTATACTCTGATTTCTAAATATATTATTCATATATTCTTTATAAAAATCATAAGGATATAAATATATCTGAGAAGACTAGATGTTCTCAATCTAACATATTGTTTTCTACCAACCCCAATTGCCTAGAATCTTTATTTGAATTCCCACAAATAGTTGAAAATAAAAGATATTTTGATAATTTATTTACTCTCCTCCATCACAAGTTGTGAACTTTGTCATTATTTGCGTAACACTAAAAAGGTATCATCTAAGACCCCATAAGGTATAAATATTTCTCCATCATATTAAAATCTGATTTAATTTATCGATATATATAGAATGTAAATGTGTTACCCCACAAATGTGTGGTAGTATATTATTCGTTCTTGTTTTCTTCTATTCATATGTTTTTTTAGATTCGGATTTATTTTCATTAGAGTGGATCAACCTACCGATTTGTCATATTTTTCTCTTCAACCAAAAACGTATTTTAAAAATTGGTATTTAAAATAGAAATTAAAAAAAATAGAATATTTTTTAAATTTCACAAACTTAACTTAATACAAATTAGCAAAAAAAAAAAGAATTATTACCAATTACATATTAAATTGATTTTAAATTTGGTTAATTAAATCACCTTTAAATGCTTAATTTCTATTTTCTTGTTTTTTCCCCTATTTTATGCTTTAATTTTCGTTGCGCCTAAATGTTATGCAATAAAATTTAATTACCATTTTTAATTGTATTTCATATACATATATTAGTATTTAATGAATTGTTAATTGCTGTTTAGTAGATTTTTTACTAATTTATACCAACAAATTAAATATATGGTCATACACATTAAAAATACATAAAATTAATTTATTTGTTTGTGCCAGACTGCCTATTTTACTACCAACACAAATATTAATTAATACAACATATTTTTAGGGGCTAAACAAGTTTTAGAAATTACAGAAAGCTAAAATCAAATTCAACATATTAAATTAATATTACCACAGCTCTTTAAATTTATTTATGTTCCTTGAATTACATCATTTTATGCTAAATACTTTAATAGTATGAAATATTTTCTTTTAAATGATATTTCTATAATTTTATAAAACAAATGGCATAAATTCATATTTTATATATAAAAATTTTAACACAATTTGTATTTATGACAACTTTTAATACCCTACACCATCACAAGTGGTGAAGAGGGTATATTAACTTTGTAATTCCATGTGTAATGATATGAAGAAATCATCTCAGACGGCATAATATACAATTGTTCTTGCGTCAAATCAAAAACTCTGTCTGTGTGTCTGTCCGTCTATTTGTTTTTGGCACGATCACATCCACAATAATGGACTGAGCATTTTTAATAAAAGTTTCATATTTAAACCATGCAAAATCGGTTGAGCATATTAAAGTTCAATATCTGAGGCAACCTCTAAGTTCAAATATAGTTATAGCCAAAAATATAACTTATTATTTGACTCATTAAGTGTTTCGTTTTTTATTCAATAAAAACTTTTATATTTTGCATACGTATGTGAGTGTATATGTAATTGTGTGGAGGGTATTAGAGTTTCAGCATAGTCGAATACAGCATTCTTACTTGTTTTCGTTTAACATTTTATAGACATAAAAGAATTTTTCTGGGTTCTCTAGATTTTTTTTGTTTTTATTTTATTATATGTATGTGTATATGTATATGATGTTTGTGTATATATATTTTTCCACATTAAGCATCAATTTTTGTCTAGGCTTTTTATATATTATAGGTTATTGATATTTATGTGGTAACAAAAAGAAAAAAAGAATTTATTATACAGATTTCGTATGCAATTTATATCAATTTATATTGATGTCAAAATATATATGAGGTTTTTTATTTATTTTATGTGCAAAAATGATTTAAAGTCAGTTATAGTTTCTTTGTAAAAAATTTAAAACAATTTATGCCAATTCTGTTGAAGACTTAGTTTTACTTAGAATTGTATGAAAATGAATATTTATTTTGAATTCACTTCATGAATCGATCGGCTAATCGGCTATGTCGCTTTTTGTATGTGTGTATGTGATATTTGTTATAGTCGAATAAAATACCCATTTAATTTTCTGACTTTCTGTAATTTATCCCCTCATAGAATTAAAATATTTTAAATTAAAAAAAACGAAAAACGTTTTAATTCAATATATGTTTTATTTACATAAAGACATGTCCTTTAAGTTTAAACATACACATATATACAATTTGTACATATTTTATATGTATTTGTATGTTTTTATAGTAATTTAACTTAAAATAACATTTACTCTCAGGAAAACATAACAACAAAAATGAAAACTATAAATGTACAAAAAAATAAACTAGTGAAAGAGTTAATCATTAAATACAAACACATTTACACAATTTACAAGTTCTGGGCTAAAAACTCTAAACACACTACATTACGTATTTCAGGTTAGGGTAAAGCTAAATGAAAGTAGATATTTCTGGTAGTATATTTTTCGCCATTTTAATATTTTCAAAATGTTAAAGTGGACTTATCTTCCTGTTATTATAAAAATTTTTTTTGTGTTTTATTGTTTTAAAAAGTTTTTTTTGGGGACTGAGGGAAGGTCATCGCTGCATCGTTTAAACGAACATAAAATTTTCATGTCAATAAATATATTTACTAATTTATCAAGATCAGTTAAGGAACATTATAATTTCTATGAAATTAAATGACTCAAAAATGGAACAGTTCTGGCGTAACTATTTCGACAGATAACTAAAAGTAAATAAATATATTCACATTTGTTCCCAACTACTTTCTCAAAGAACTGTTTGACTGGACAAAATATAGGACGGATAAGAGCAGGATGAGAGGTACCCTCATACAAATCAGATACAAATTACTAATAATCTATTTAAATCGTGTATCAACACAACTCTAACGTTTGCTTAGGGCCAATAATGCTCTCAAGAAAACAAAGTTTTCGACGTCTGCTATTAGTAATATAAAAAAGCACATACCAATTAGATTACATGGAATCACTACAAACTATTTCTTCTATTCAAATATAATTATAGTTAAACTTATATTACTCCAAATAAAATTGTAGTGTTTACCTCCAAAAAAAAAACACGTATATTTATTTAAATGAAAAATCATCAATACAAATTTAACCAAATGTTTGTCCATGTAAATGTAAAATAAAAAAAGTACAAAAAACAATACAACAATAGCAATGACAGAATTTTTAACTTTTTTATTTAAATAATGTCAACCTGAAGGCTAAATACTTGTGTATGTGTGTGTATAAATCTGTTTGAGATTTTGTCTCTTCTCTAAAATAAAATAGTTACAAAATTGAAAATTAAATCTTTTTTTTAGTTTAACAACAAAACAGCTGCTACAGCAACAAAATGACATTAGTTTCACATGAAAAACATATATACAAACATAAAACGTGTATAAATAGATCAAGCGGCGGATACGGATATAACATGTATAGAATAAACAAAAAAGAAAAACTAAATAAATTTTGAAAGAAAAAAACATTTAAAACTAGAGATAGAAAAATAAACCGAACAACACAACGTGTAGAAAATGAACATGGTAATCAGTCAGTTTAATTAATTTCTGCCATATGTATGAGTGTGTGTGTGTGTTCTTATGTTAGTGAGTGCAGCATAAGTTTAACATTTTACATGCGAGTTATATAGACCGGAAACTAAAAATGTGTATTTTAGACAGATACAAATTATATTCTCTGCTAGACACTTTGCTTTCGACAACCAACTGTTTTTTTTCCTCTTTTCGAGGTTCAACTCATTTTTGTTGTGTTTGCTTTCATTTTGATGGTTTTGTTGATTTTGTTTGTAACTTTATTTGATGTCAGTCAAATCATAGCTGGCTGATAGCAGGAGTATTTATCAAAGTTATATATATTTGTATATATAAATTTGCTAGACTAAAAGTAAAGTGTTAACAAAACATCAACTTCAGTAGTACAATAACAACAAAACCATAAAAGAAAATTTCAACATATAGGGATAGAGAGAGAGAGTGGGAAATTGTGTTAGAAAAATTAAATGAGAATATTAAAACCGGCTAAACCGAATTGTAAAAAAATTCGATATAATTTATACTCTAGATTTTAGACTTAATTGAGATTTTAGACTTAATTGAAAGAAGAGTTCATAGACCAAACCGTAGTTGCAATTATTAACAACACTATAGTCGGTACTTTAAACCAGATTTCAGTCGATTTTATAGACTAAACTGTTGCCTATATTACAGACCAATCTTCGGTCTTCGGACTATGCCAAAGTTTATGTTAGAGACCTATATTATATAATGTAGACCAAACTATAATCTGTATTATAGAATAAACTATATTCTATATTATAGGCTAAAATATAGCTAATATTATAAGCTAACATAATAGACCAACTTATATGTTATATACCAAACTATAGTCTATGTTATAAACCGACCTACAGTCTATATAATAGACCAAACTATAGTCTATAGTTGATAGATAGAAACTAATTCTCGAGTTATATTATCTATAATCGAGATAATGGTTCAACAGTTGAGACTACAGACTGATGATTATAGACTTAAATATTGTAGAGTCTTTATGCTGTAACATAGTTTAACGTCTATAATTCATTCGAGACTTTTGAAATTTAGCCGATACTGTAGATTGTATTATAATTGAGAATATACTTTTATAGCCAATAATTTAAACTAAACTATAGCTGATATTATAGGCTGAACAGTAGTATCAATACTAAAGATTTAGCTATAGTTTAGTGTCGATTGTTTATAGTGGAGTTTATAGTGAAGAATTAATTTTTAAATACAGCCCGGTCTATACTGAACTATAGTTTAGACTATAAACTGAATTAAATTCGAGAATACAGTGAACTAAACTATAATCGAGCCTATAGACTGAACTATTGTCAAGATCTCAAATTGAATACTAGAAGAAATTATGAATAAGACTATAGTCTGAACTATAAACGAAACTGTATTTATCTTTAGACTAATATTAACTCCATATTATGGTCCAAATTATAGTTGAATCCATAAAATAATTCTTCTAGTAAAAAAGTCATTGCTAATTCGACTCAGATAAGATTCATGAATATAATTTATAGCCTGTGTTGGTGTTGCATATTAAGTCCTAAACTTAACTACATAACTTATGGCACTGATGGGTATAAAAATAAATATAATCATTACATAACAGCGCCTGCAGTTAACGCTTCTATTTTTTTGATAAATTTCTTAATGTTATACAAAGTATAACATCAAAAGAAAACTTCATTTGCGATAATAATTCTTAGAATTTATTCACGCATAACCTAAAAAGTTCATCACACGTACTTTTATGTATTGACAAAAAAGGGGAAGAAACTGAGGAATATAAATAAGATTAAATTATTAACTTTGTGCCATTAACTTATTCCAACTCAGCGGGTTAATTTGAATTAGGAAGTGAAATAGTAATTGATCCAAAAATAAGATTATGACAATGTTTTTGAAAGGCCTATAAGTAAGATTTTTTCTCAGTACCATCTAAATTTGTTATGAATGTCAGAGAGGAGATATGGAGGGAAAAAAACTTTGGTACTAAGTTAGTACTAGTTGAAATAATGTCATAAAACTAACTACTGCTGAAACTATTGCTCAATTATTATTCAAGCTTATTGTAGCCATAACTATGAGAATTTAATTTAAATTTTTGTTAATTATTTTCATTCTCTGACCTCCATTTCAACTCTGGCATCTTAAATTAACACTTTCTGTTTTACGCTTATTTCCATAATTACAGTTTAAATAAAAAAAATTTTAATCCATTGAAATTTAATAACTTACTTGAAAATAAACCTTGTATCTTCCACCTTTAAACATAAAACAAATATTCCCTTTAAATCTCTTAAAAAGAAAAAAACTTCAAAACTCATGAAAAAAGAAATATTTTTCCCATCTTGACTCCAAGAAGAATAATTTATGATCATGAAGTAGTTGAATATTTTATAAAGCTCTACAACTATATATTTTCCTTTTCTCTCTCCTGAAAAGGAAAAAACTACTATTTAAAAATGGACATAAACTAAAATAAGACATTTTTAACAAAAATTCTTTTTTTTAGAAAAAATTCTTTACTGCCCTCCCTTCTTCGAGTTAAAACAAGTGAAAGCAGGACTCAAATTAACAAGTTTATTTTAGTTTTCCGTGTACTTGAGTTTAAAACAAAAACTACTGAAAGAAAAATCTGTGAAGAAAAAACTGGCAATTAACTACACCACAGGTATAGATGAAAATCTCATAAGTTACAGTTTTACCTGTTAAACTGAAAGACAATCTATGTCCTTTAAACTTAAAACAACAAGTTTTACTTCCTAGATGCTGCATCATGCTGCTTCTTCTATAGATAATGATGTTCAGTGTTAAAGGATGTGGCAGGCAGCGTTTGCGGTAGTTTATTAATGAAAAAGAAAAAAATCTAAAGTGTACAACAATTTGTTGTTATTGTTGTGTGTGGTAGCCTCTTAATGTGACCACCGTGCTGAGAGTTGTGTCTTTTTTCCCAGTGTCCTTAAATTTATAAAGATTGTTTTATTCTCTTTTTTTCTGTTTTCTTTTAATTGTGTATAAAAACCTTCTATAAATTTGTCAAGGTTGACTTTTTTTGGTGAAAAAACTAAAGTGTTTTTGTAAAAATTTTCTTTGGTTAACGGCATAATACTTGTAATTAATTTGTACACTTTAATCTCCTTTTGTAAGATTTTGAATGAGTAGAAGCGTAAACTATGAAAAGGAAAACTTGATTGATGTATTTAATATTAAATTTTTTAAGGTAGAAATTAGGAAAAGAGCATAAAAAATTTTGAATAAAATGGACCACAATATAGCTGAGATTTTGGAGCCTACTTCGACAGGCAGTAGAATAAAGAAAATCTTTGACAATTTATATAGAGCTAAGACTTTATTCAAAACTGTAGATTAACTATTGTCTAGACTGTAGTTTAGTTTGTAGTCTGAAATATAAGTCCATAGTTTGTATTATAGTTCTGAAATATGGATTTGTGATATTGTATAAAAATTATTTGAATATATTGAAAATTATTTCCGCTTTTTAGAAATAAATGATATGTTGACAACAGTTTTATGAATTTTGAACAAAAATTTAATTTTAACTATTACATCCGCCCATAATGCCTCGATGGGTGCCCAGCTTACAAAGTTGTAATGACTCACTTATCTGCTTTCAATTGATTTAACGATGTCTGTCCGTCTGGTCGGCTGGCTGTCCATGAAAACCTCCTGAACAAAATGCAATTTTAATGAAACTTGCGATTTTAACAAAATTTGACGGACACAAGTCATATGTAATATTCTAAAGCGGTGTGCCAAACTCATACGTTGGTATTGTAATGCAAATTGGTCAAATAAAAAGCGAAGAGCGAATTTTTCTGAGGGTTGATACCTAATTTTCTCTAGCTCCAATAAATTCCCTAACAAATTCGCTTAAAACGCACAAATACTACTTAAATGTTAGTACCATACAAACATACTTTATTCTTTACTTCAAATAAGAAAATAAATATACGAGGTTCGTTTATTAATTTTTGATAGCTGCCATTTATAACCTTTCTGTTTTGAAGGATACAAAAATATCGGACTATGCTGACTTAAAATTCTTAGAGCTATAGTTGGACTATAGTTTGACATAATTTATTTACTACGTTTGGAACATAGTTTACAGATTTAGCTGAAGTTTAGACTATTGCTGAGTCTGTCATATTTTGGACTATAAGTTAGACAATAATTTTTTTGTATTATATTTTACACTAAAGTTAAGACTATAGTTTAAACTACAATTTTTATTATAATTTATGTTGTACATCGTCTGAAAAAATATATAAAATTTTAATTCTCTAAATTTAATATAGATGGATTTAAAATACATTCTCAATTATTTATTAAAAGAAATTCTCTACTCTATAGTTTGGTTGTAATCCATTAATTAGCGTATACTCTTGGCATGACTTTAACTTATACAAGTTGTCGACTGTATGCTTCACTAGTCTTTAGCCGTGTTTATTTATCGCAATGTCTTTTAAAGATTTTTCTTACCGATTTTCCCAAGTAATTTTAAAGGATTTCAAAATCCTGTTTTTTAACACTCCCACATTTATCCATTGGAATCTAATAAAATGTCTTGTTATTTTAGTAACATAAAATTGCATACCAAAAAGGGTCATATTGTCTGATTTTTATCGGACCCTTGTTACAAAATTTCATGGCTAACAAACATATTAAAACAAATTAATATTCCCCTAAAGCTATAAACATTTTAATTATTAATTTCTAACCTTAAATATGTTTGCCAAAAAGAAAAAAATACACAGGAAACGGATTTTAAAAGCATGTTTTCCTTAACCTTAATAATGTTTTAAAGTTAATGGCTCCCCGAACAGTATTTAATACAAAAACCCTCTAAAATTTTTACAACTTAATGAAGAGTTAGGAAACACCTCATTTTCAATGGATTATTTAAATAATATTTGAATTGAGTTTTTTTCTGAGTTATAATGAAAATATATTTGTAAATTAAAAGTTGATACTGTTAACAAAAGTTGGTTACAGGAAGTTTAGGCGTTAGAAAATACGTTTTTCTATTATCCTTTTTTTCTTAGATTTTTCACATTTTATCTAGATTTTTTTTTGAAAAGTTTTTGTTGATGTCTAAGAATTATAATAAAACAACATGATTGATGATATTAATTTTGACTTAAATTCTGACAAGAGACAAACACACACAGGCAGGTATATAAAGAATATATATATGAACACAGTTATATGTAAGAATGCATAATTTTAGGGGTATGAGAAAAAGGTCTTAAAAGGAAAATCATGTTTAAGGAAATTTTAGAATAAATTCTACATTTTTAAAGGAGTTTCTATTATATCCTCCACCATCAGAAGTGGTGAATAGGGTATCTAATATTATCATTCCATGTGTAACGCTAAGAAGTAATCATCTCAGTCCCAATAATGCATAAAAACAAAATCCGTGTCGATTTAACTGTGACCTGTCTGTCTGTTGTTGGCTTGCTCACATCCGCAATAATTAACGGAGCTCAATGAAATTTGGTGAGATTATTCGTTGTAGCCCTGAAAACCGGATCAGTATATAAAAATATATAGACCGAGGCAACAAAATTTCCATAATATAAGCTTTATTAATTAAGCTGTATGTACTTCATTACCATTGCAAATTATAAAAATCAGTTCAGTAGAAAAAGTTATAATCAAAAATATAACTAATTTTATGACTCATTAAGTGTTTCTGCATTTTATTTAAGAAAAACTTTTATATATTGTATACATCTGTAAAATTATGTGTGAAACATAACGAATTCACTTCACACTCATTTCCGGTAAAGGCTATTGAATATTCAGCATAGCCGAAAGTAGCATTCTTACTTGGTTTTTTTTTCTAAAACTGTAGAGAAAAATATAAAATTTTCCCTTTATGTTCATTTTTCGCTTGAACATAAACTTTTTATCTTTCTTTTGAGTTATTGACAAGATGAAATACAAAAGTTTAAAAAGAAGACAAAAATATAATTTAGAAAACCTAAAAGAGAAGAAGGAAGTATACGAATATAACTACAACAAAAATCCTGTTGAACATCAATACCACTAAAATGCAGTACAAGGATTCTTTTTTTTCGCTCATAGAACTATGACGATGTTAATAATGAAGGAGACTTTTTCTGTTTCGAAGTTTAGCACTAAAGTGGCTAATTTAAGTTTCAATATATCACCCAGTTTTTTTGTGTTATATCCTTTAGATAAATATTTTGTATATTTTTTTATTGAAAAAAAATTATAATGTCTGGTTTTATTTTCAAATATTTAAATAAATCTTTGGCACTTCGTTTGCATTTCTGAGAGAAAAAATATATGAAACACTTGATTTATTTTTTTTCTAAAGCAAAAAATATAAAGTCAGCAAAATAAATAAAAAATACTGAAAAATGGTTATACAGTGTTTATTAAAAAAGTTAAAATTTTGTGGTTTTGTTATCCTTTTTTTGAAGGACATGGTAAATTAAGTTTATTATAACTTGCAGGTAGATTATCGCTTCTTATTTCTTCCAAACTTTTATCAAGTGTCCACTTTGAAATGATGATTTAGCAAGAAACTTGCTTTATTGGTGATGAAAAGTCAATGTGAAAAAATTTCACATAAATGACAGTTGTAACATTATAAAAGGAGCTTGATAAATATTATGTGTTAGAAAAATAATAAATATACTTTTTATGAAAGTGATACTTATCACCATGACTTGTTTGTTTATTTAATAAAAATTTTAAAAATACTTTAGAAAATATTAAAATTCGTCTTAAAAAATGAAAGTAATTTTAATAAACATTTTAAAATTTTGAAAACATGATACTGAAAAAATACAACTGTATCTTAAAAATCGTTTGGCACCTATAAACATTTATATGATTGTAATTATATCACAGTATGATATGATCAATTCACATGATGGAATATTTCCATGAAATGGAAGGCATTTTACAAAAACATATTTATAAAATGTGTTTAATGTCAATATTTTGAAATTATATCAACCATATTATAATTGTCGTATACCACGTAAGACTAAAATGTTAAAATATTGACTAAAAGTTTAAAATATTGACATAATTTTTGAAAAAAGCTATTTTAAAAATATTATAATCACTGTTATATGGAAAATTATACCAAATATAAATAATTGTTTTAAGTATTTTCTAGTAAAAAATATAACAATTTTTATAAAAAACTTAAATAATAAAGTCATTGGAAATATCACGAAGTTGAACTAACCATGTTATGATTGCACAATGCGGAAAATATAACTTATAAAAAATATAACTTAATTTTTAATTAAATGTTTTATGATATTTCTTTAAAATTGTAATTCAAATCAAAAATTTAAAGATATGAATTAAGAATAAGAATTGGGAATATTTTATGCTATAAATCTGACCATATTATAGTTGACATATTAGACATCATGTTTCTGAAATTATACTACATTTTCCGAAAACATTAGTGTCAATATTGACAGTTGAAAGCAATATTAGAGTTGACATATTACATATGATGTTTCTAAAAATATTATAGTCATTGTGAATATTGTGTAATTATACTAACCATATTATGATTGTTATAAACCATATATTTGTTAGAAATATTATATTTAATAGGATTAGTGCTATTTTTCATAAAACGAAAGCATTTTGTGTTAGAAGTTTTAAAACTATTATGATTACAGTAAATGTCATGAAAAACACCAACTATATTAAGATTATTTTAAGCAAAAAATATAACTTAGTTTTAAACTGAGTGGTAACAAGTTTTTAAGATATGAAGTCGGAAAAAATTATAGTCGGCATGATTATATGTAACATTCGTCTAACCATATTATAGTTCACTTATTAAATTATGGTTTCAGGTTCTTATTATATGTATGGTATAAGAATTGCGACCATTGGGGTTTATTGTATTCTCTTCAGTCATATGGAGAGATATCAGGTTTGGAGTCCAGTAGAGATAAAAATAAGGGAAATTAAATCGCGTTAGAAAGAAACGAAAACAGCGGTCCAAATACCAAAATAATATTTTTTGCCTTAGTATCCATCGTGTCCTAAGCATCAATTTAGTAAAATTAAATAGATGTTCGTTCTCTTATCTATTTTGAAATGTCCGGTCTAACCATCAGAAATTGTTGCAAGTAATTGTAGGTTTTCATTTTGTTGTAGAATATTCTACTGTATTCAGTTCATTCCCATTCTCACAAATCTTAAAAGTGTCTGATTTCCATTTGAGTTCTTTTTTACAAATGTACTAGGTTCCCACACTACTTTCTTTCTAGACAGAAAAACTGGCAGACCCATCATTTCGGAACTAGCTGCAGCAAACCAATCACCTGGTCCGATTACAGAAATTACAACAAAGCAAAGAAACAAACCAGAAAAGGTACAAAAATAACTGAGGCAAACCCTATAAGATGGACATGCTTCCATTGCCCGTATTGGGAGCATATGGCTCTTAAATCCCTAGATAGACTTTGTTCATTGTAAGGAGTATATCTCTATGAGTTGGATAAAATTTTGACCGTGAGGTCATTGATATCCACTAGTTGCCCTTTTGGTTTAAATCTATAGAAGGTTTTGACTACTACCTTCCTGTAGGATACTAATATGTAACCATATAACGTGTCAGGTGACGATTTTCTGCGAGCCAATTATAGCCTAATTGTTATCAATTACTCTTCATGCGAAAGCTTTGCGGCTAATACATTAAACTATATATTTTCTTTGTGTGCCAAAATCAAGGCCAAAATTTATATTCCAATCTCTTGTATTGAAATCATTTATTGTATGGTTAATCAAATTACTATACTATATGCAAAAATTATAACACAATTTACCATAAATTCCATAATTAAGACGATTTCATTAATATTCTGAATTCTTTTGTTCAGTATCTATACCCAAAATTCTATAGAAAAAGAAATAACATAAAAACCTCCCAATACAGGTTCCCTCCATACCAAAAGGATAGTAACCAAATATTTAAATTCTAATACAACTACTACTTTATGTACGCATACTATGCATTATTACATAATCGTACGTACATCAATTTATTCATAGTAACTTGTAAAATGTTTGTGTGTATGCAAGGAAATATGAAATTTAAGTTCTCTTACTTTACCTCGACAAATACAAGCAAGCAAATAAGCTTATTTATGCTATAACAGATGGAAAAAGAAGCGGAAATGAAAATACACGTTAAGCATTCTTACATGTGCATGATTTTATATCCGCTAAAACAGGAATTTGTATGCAAAATGCATATGTGTACGTTAGAGAATACATAACGTTTTAGCAAAATCATCATAACGTTGTTGATATTGAAAATTATATATATTTTTTTTGCTTTCTTTTGATTTTTACCTTCTAATCAAAGTTGGTCTTTGTATAAGTGAGTGAGGGAATGAATAACGAGCGATTGAATGAATAGATTTTGGAAAATGGAGGAAATAAAAAAACTTGTGTTCTCTGAAATCGTCAATGCAACTAAGCGTAGTTTATCAAATCGTTGACAAATTCACAGCATCATTGATTTTTGCCCATATTTCTGTTTTCTTCCCCTCTTGACTTTGAAACAATTTTCTTCTTTAAACCTCAATAGATATTGATTTACGATAATAAGGTTTCTTTTATGGAATTTAAAATGACATTGATTTTAATGCCAGGGAATTTAACATTATTTAAATTTCACTAATTTTTAGTCAAGGCCTAACCATTTCCCTTAAAAGTTTTCTAATATCTGCTTCACCAGTAACACATTTCAATATTAATTTAAATAGACATTTACATGGTCTCCACCATTATGTGGTTATGAATATGTAATTAAATTATCACTTAGTGTAACATTAATCATATTGTATACATTCAAAAACATAATATTTGACATTAAACTTGTAAATTTGAGTGTCAATCAAATAAATAAAGTAAAATTTTACAAATAATAACAACAACAGTGAAAAAAGTCGTGTTTAATTAAGCAAATAATTAAACAGCAAATAGTAAATATTTATTATAATTTGATTGGTTGGTAAACTAATGATTAGAAAACAGTTTATTTTAATTGAAAAAAATATATTTGTTTTGCATTATTTACATTATTTTGTATAAAAAATCGGAAAAAAGTGAACATCTGTTTTGGTGTTTAAATTTTAAGTAAATAGTAATTACTTTGCAAAAATTGTGATATATATTTAGGAATCAAAAAAAAATTTATTTATGTTGCCTATATTTAAGGGTAAAATTATATCAGTCTATTAGTATTTAACTATTTTTGTTTAGAATAGAAATATTTAAAATTGGAAATATGTTCATGATACTCATATATGTGAGAGATTTATGATATCTGATATGATTTTCAGAGTTCTTGACTAATCCTGGTTCAATTTGCTAGAAATCATCTAAATATATTGAATGGACAGAGTTAATGTTAGGTATGGCTGCTACAAAAGGTCTTTTAAACTTTAAAGCAAAAATTAGAGAAGTGATACTGTTAAGAAAGAAATAACAGGCAAGATTTTTCTCATGGTAAGAAAAAGAAAAATATATATCAGTGCTGCAATTTTTCCAGCAATTCGTATTGTGAAGAAGCTCATTCAAAAGCTCCTAATATCAGAAGAGTTTTAGAAAAAATGAAAACGATAAACTAAACTTTCAGCTGTAGCTTCCAAATAACCCTGATTAGTCCTTTGTCAATGAATCCAAATCGGTGAAATATTTGCATATTTTACCATTATATTTAATGATGTGTGTTATTCCCGGACAAAACTAGATATCATTAAAGCAACTGTTAAAGATTAGATTGCGGGTTTCTCTAAAAATCACGACATCCCGACCGAATAATTTAAAATATCTCTCAATTGGTTGCAGCGAAGAAACATCAGTTTCAAAGTGATCCTAAATCAAGGTAATATTTTAAGTTGAGAGTAACATTAGTTTTTGCTTTATTTGGGTTTATGTAGCTTGTCCTGCTTCTATATAGATTTATATATACATAGAGATTAAGAGACTAATATTTCACGAATGAAACAAAACCATGGGTTTATTTTAGAGATCTGCTTTAAAACTTTTCTGAAATTTATAACATGTTTATATTTACTGTAATTATGACATCACCTTAACATAAAATAGTTGCTGTTATAATATAAATCATGTCATTAATAATAATATACTCAGTCTATATGTTAAAGAATAATAATTGTGTTAAATAAGATTTTATTTGCTTTAACGTTACATGTTTACATTAGTCATAACATGTTTAAGGAAACAAATATAATATGGTTGTAGGGAATACTTTAACGATTTTTTGGGTACAGTATTCAAACATTTTTTTTGTGGCATTAGGTAGTTGAGAGGAGTTATTGAAATAGTCATAACATAGTTGCAATATATGATTACTGCAAATATATAATGATTATTTTTGATTTTTCTGAGCATAGTATTTTTCATAGTTTTTGCCGCAATAATGTTCAATTTAAATTTAATTTGAAACTAATAAAAAGTCTCGAATTTTTGCAGTTTTTGCCATATTACTGCTTAATTATAAATTTTCCTAGCATATATTTTTTTGTAATTTTTTGTTGACTTAATAAACTATTAAATTATTTCAATTCTTATACCCTTTTTATTTCAAAAGTATATCTCTCTTAAATTTAATCACAAATTCATTTAATATTCTCTACATTATTTTCTGCTCTTTCATTCATATTTCAGTCATTAATTCATTGTCTTGTAATTGGCTTTTTCATAAATGAAAAGAAATAAAAAAAAGTGTTTTAAAAATAAAATAAATCTGTTATATTTTGCACGCTCTCGCATTAAATTACGTATAAATTCGTACAACCACAATTAAATGATTAATGTCCTTAACACACAGGATTCAACACAATAACAGCACGTAATGTTAAACTACATAGACAAGACAGTTGTTTATAGTTGTTGTTGTAGTAGTAGAGTGAAAAACAATATCAAACCACATATAACACACAACTGCTGTTGTTTGAGTCCGTTTTTATATTTTTATTCTATATTTACAACAATTTACATTTTAACAAGTGTCATATTAATATCACACTTACAGATATCAAGAGGCCGACAGAGAGACAGACAGACATTTATACAATACCTTTATAAGTAGTTACAAACTAAAAGTTCTCCTGGGGGTTTTAGGCCTTGAAAATATGCAAAAAAAAAAATATATATATGTCATAATTTTTAAATAAATCAAGTCGGCATTATGTAATGTGGTTGAAATAAATTTAATTTAAACAACTGTAATGCACAGTGGAAGGTAAAGATGGAAAATAATGATTAAAGAAAAATATGTTGTGGTGCACTAAAGGGCTTTAATTAATATTAATATTTTTAATAAAATATTTTTCAATATTATAGTCAATGAAATTTCGCATGTAGTTGGTATAACCATACTCTGGTTATAAGAACTATATAGGTTTTTTTAAGCAAGCTGTACTGTTAACATGACAGAAGCTTTGTCTCTTTTGTAATCTAACTTAGTGCGAAATAGCATTGAATTTCAATATTATTAACAATCATTGCTTGTGCACTATGGGCAGAATCATACGTTTTCAAATAACAACTTCCTGTTATGGAGAAAATATTCTTTAATATTATGAAATAATTTTAAAATTTGCCTCATTTTCTGATTTTCTATTTATTCTTATTAATGATTTGTTTTCCAGTGTTGCCTGCTGATATTTTCACAATTATAAAAGTTATGAAAAAATTATGATAAAAAATGTTTTTAAAATTAATAAAAAAAATATATGAAATTCATAAAACGTCAAAAATTTTACGAGCATGTGTGAATAGTAAAAACTTTTTATTTCACTTAAGGCAAAGAAAAAACATAAATACATTTCCGTTTTCCGTTGCAAAATATTTAGCTGCACGTAGACATTTTATACATGTGTGTGACAAACTGCATACATATATAAATGTGGGCAACTACACAAGGAACAAGTAATTAAAAGGCCTAATAAAAATATTTGTTAGATGTTTTAAGAATCTGAATCTTTCTTTATTTTACAATGCATACAACTTTTTTCAAAATTATCTTAACAATTTATAAGTTTTTAGTAATTATGTTAAAAGTAAAACCTAGCTTAAAGCTCTGTTTTATTAAGGCTTTGAGTTATTGCAAACAAAAACTTAAAATCCTTTTTTGAACATGAGAAAATATTTTTAAAGAGCTTTAATACTTTAACACTGGTTTCGTATTCATATTACGTTTAAAAGGTTCTATAAATTTCATATCATATAATTAACTAAAGAACTATTAAAAGATCTCATTTAAATTGAAAACTGCGTAACTTTACTAGTAAAGAAAAAAGTTTGTTTAATTGACAAGATCACACTTTCTTTGTTTATTTTATTCCACTTACTTTGGGATGACTTTCAGAACTGCTTTAGAGAATTTTACTGTAGAAATTCACTTTATTAAGAAGTCTACAAAAGTAATTTTCGCAACATAAACTCTAAAAGCTGTCTTTTAAAAAAAGCAAAAAGGAAATGAAAATTTTCTAAGTAACAAATTCGAAAAGCTTTTTTTTACATATGCTATTTTCTATAAATCTTTTTTATTTTCTATAAATCATTCATTATCATATGCTACTTTCTATAAATCATTCATTTTTACGTTAGTGTTATTATCTGCAGCTCATAAATAAAAACTTTACTTAAAATTTGAAAATTAAGTCAAATTACCTGCAAGCTCTTCTTTTAATTAAACTTTGTACAGCTTTTGGTTCGACTTGAATTTTAAAGCTCATTTTTGAAATTTTAGTACTTCCTGAAAGAACATTTTATTCAAAAGTCATTTTTACTGGCATATTAACTTTCGTACGAAAAGCTTCACTTCATACAATTATTATAATTTGTAAATGATTTAATTAAAAATAAATTGATTTTCTTTTCAATATTAAAGGATTTCTCTTAAAGATGAAAAGGTCTGTGAAAAGGAAAAAGCTCTACCTTTAGTCTGAATACAGATCATAAATTGATAGAGCTTTTTAAAAGTTTGTATCCAGAACAGAGCTTAGTTATTTATCAAATTATAAAAATCTGAAACAATAAACAAATTCCCTTTGAAAAAATTCTGTAAGGATTAACACACAGATTTAAATCTTATGTATTTCCCTTTATTCAAAGCTTGCTTATGTAGAAAAACATAAAAAGTATTTTCTAAGCTGAATATCTGATTTCGTTTTAATGAATGGAAATGTTTAAAAGCTTTCAAATCAAAATCTTAGTTTGATTTTACATGTCTCAAATTTAATTTTCTAGAGCCTTAAATCACAAAGTTAAATCTTTTTAGTTTAAAGCTTTAATCTCAAAATTAAAAAAATCCGATAATAACCGAGTTGAAATAATTTTTCTCCCTTAATATTTCAAGGCCTCCTACCTTAACAATTATCCCTATTTTTAATCTCATAACTCTTATTGCAGTCCAGTATTATCATTTTTTTATGCTATAGAAAACTGACTTTTCATAGCATCACACATTGTTTGCATATGTATGAGTAAATGAATAAGTGTTGAGTGAGAGAGGTGTTAAAATTTTGTATGCATTGCATATGTATGTTAAAATTATTGCATACATATGTCAAAGTATCTTTCTGGCTGTCTACAGTTAAAAACAGTAAATAGTAGTAGTAGCAGTTATTGTTGTTATTTTGCATAGTGCTAGTAGCTATATCCCAGTGCATACAACATAACACTGACAGTAGTCGTTCATTGTCATCATTGTTGTCATTGTTTTTATTGTCGTTGTCATTTATAAAAAGTTGTCATCTGCATTCATGTCAAGCCACCACCAACCAGTAGTTGTAGTGATAAAGTCAAAAATTTTTTATTTCACTTTAAGTGTTTTCACTTTATTTCTTTTTATTTTCGAACTCATTTCACACAGCCAACAATAAAAAATTTTTGTACGGAAATTATACAAAAAATATGAATGAAGTGAGAAAAAATTGTTGTTTTGTTGTTATTTAAAAGCTTGTTTTTTCTCTCATTTCTTTGAAATTGGTAAAAGTTTTTATTTTTGACTGATAATTGCGTTCAATATGAATAAAAAGAAAAGCATATTGTTAGGGTGAGGTAGTGTTGTGGTACAAAGGAGGTGCATGGTGATTATAATCATTATTAAAATAATTAGCCATATATTTTTATTTAATAGCAAGTGAAATTTAAATAATTAGTTAAAAAATGAGGAAATTAATTGTCAGGACTTTTAAAATTCATCCTAAAAGTAGGCAATATAAGACAACTTTTAAACACACAAAATAAGAGAACATAATTCCAATTTACAATTTTGTAATTTTTTTATAGTTTAAAATTTTTAAAATGTATTTTAAATATTGACTAATTAACAAAATATTTGCTTATGACAGCTGACCTTTAAAATATGCTACAAATTAATTTCTTTAGCAAATAATATGGAAATAAAGACAGAGCATTCAAGGTAAAAGAATCTCATTATTTTAAAATATTACAAAGACCAATTGAAAGCATTCTGAAAAAAGTACAATTTGTGTGTGCTGTTAAAAAGGAAATTCAAAAGAGTAGCATATTCTTAGGAAATAACTAATTTAAAAATAAGTACAATCTGCAGCATACATTGAGGTGTTGCAGTTTTAATAAAGTCTGAATACAATTTTTTATTAATTATTTAAAATTAAAATTTCTACAGTTTTTCATATCAAAAGTGTTCGTTGCTAATGACTTTACAAAAATAAATATAAATTGATAAAATATGAAAAGAGTAGCATATTGTTAGGAGCAAGCAATAGCATATATTTAGGTACATTGTTTATAATTAAAAGTGTGGCCTCTAGATTCTATTTTATAAGGAATGGGATCGAAAAATTCTTAACATACATATATGTTAATATAAACGAAACCAGTTAGCTTTACAAATAAATATTTTTAGAGTTTTTATCAAAAGTGATAAAATTTGCTGTCACTTTGCTCCATCTCCGTTTAAAATGTTCCACACTTTTATACTCCTTTTTTGTTCTCCCCAATTATCTTTTAACAAGACCCCAATATCTTCCGACTGGCCTTAACTTCGGGCTGTTTAGAGATTTTGCCTTTCTTAGTACTTTGTTCTTATACCACTCAAGTAATTATTTACCGTAGTGACAGAATGCTAAGTCAGGCCAAAAATAGGTGGACACATTAGAAACAGCGATTTTTGTTAACACAACTTGTTAAAAATTAAGGTACTTATGGAGCCCGTTAAAAATGATAGACTTCTTTTGTCCCAACTGCATATTTTCTGCTATACCAACTGTCAGAAACTATTTGTGCCTGGTATATTTTTAAACCTGCATTAGATCTTACTTTTCGTACCAAAAAGTCCAAGCTCTGAGCTAACCGGGCAACTTTCCTGCTGGATATGTTGAGGGCTTTTTTGAAAACGTTTTTTTATTATTATTATTATTTTTTTTTTTTGCCTAAAAAGCATCATGTGGAACATTCCTTTCAACTGAACCAGGATTTATCTCAACGAACAAGTTCTATCGGTACTGTTTAAAAACATTGGATACAGTTTGAGGGCTAACCCTTGAATATAATAACTGTCAAATATTACTTGGGTTAAAAGTTTCAATAAGAATCGTGTATTAAGAATTTTTCGATTTCAGTTCTTAGATTCGCATTTCAAAAAACTTTGAAAAATTGCATTTTTCCTTACGTAACCCAGTATATTTGTATCAATTTGCTTTTATCTTTCAAATTATTTTACAATAAATTTTATATTTTATTAAAATTTTTAAATCGAAATATTTCCAAATGCAAAAATGAAAACAATATGGAAAATTATTTAATATTTTTCTTTTATTTAAAAATATGTTTGTAATAAATATTTAGCTTGTATTTCAACAGCAAAGATATGAAATAAAATATTTTATTCTATTTCGTAAGAAATACCATTTAACCAGCAAAAATCCTTTAACATGCCACAACAGGAGATTATCGTTTGAAATTTCAAATAATAACAAAAAGTATATACAAAATATAAATAAGGAAAAAGCTTAACATGATAATGCATGCAGACATATAGTTCGAAAGCAAAAAATTAACAGGAGTTTACAAAAAGAAAATAACTAAAAATAATATTCTTTTCAAGAAAATAAAAAATTGTATCTATCGACTGTTTTTGTGAATGGAATTATATAAATAAATAAACAAATATAAATTTTCACAAATAGTTTCTAACAATCTTATTTATTTATAATTTCTTACTAAAACTATGCTTTAGTTCTTCTTAGCTTTGCAATTTCTTAAAGCATAATTTCTTGTGTAATTAATATTATTATATAATTGCCTATATTAAGGCTTATTTAAAATATATTAAATTAAGTTTTAGACATTTCCTTTGTGAACGCCTTTTTTTAGGAAAATAATAAGGAAAATGCTTACAAAGCCACATTTCACATAAATGTCTGGCTACAAAAGGAAATGTAATCAAAGTATAATAGCAAATCCTTTTTAAAAATATCTTCAAGCTAAGAAAAGGGCTGATAAAGCAGAAAACAAATATTAACATATTTACCAGACAGAACAGGATATAAAAGGAATAATTAAATGTCTAGTAATAATTAATTCAAATCAAGGAAGAAAAAAGGAGACAATTAATATAATCGGCGGAGAAATTTGGAAAATAAAATAATAAGGAAATATTGAAACTGAAAAATTGTACGATTGTTAGAAATAATATATATATATATATATATATATATATATATATATATATATATATATATATATATATATATATATATATATATATATATATATATATATATATATATATATATATATATATATATATATATATATATATATATATATATATATATATAGCATATTACTTAAACTATTATCTTGTAACCTGCACTATAGTCTATGGTACAGACTGCACTAATCTATATTTAACTTCAAACTTCCGATACTGTTAAATAATTTATAGTATAGTCTGAAATAAAAAGTGCGTACTTAAATTATAACATATTTTCAACAAAACCCATCTCTGTCTTATAAAAACATGAGAAAGCATTCTAAGATCTACCGCTAAACTATTTTCAATGCTATTAAATAGTACCGGAAGAAATTAACGGTTTAAAGAAAACCTAGATAAAGTAGAAGGAATAGTGTATATGAGTAAGTTACTAAAGCCAAAAATATAAAACATTTTCAAAGAGCTCCAAACACATCAGGCAATAAAGCAGGTGGGTTATCTGAGCGCTTTGATTATTTGGTACGAAAGTTCCTGCTAAAAAATTAGAAGATAAAAACAGAGCATGCAAATTGAAGTCATGTTTTTAAAAAAATATTCTTGTTGCATAATGAATGACGAAACGTATGTTCTGGTAGATTTATATTGCTAATGGCTCTTGTTAATGTTGAAGAAAAGTTTGGTGTCAAAAAGTTGACTGCTTTTTGACATCAAACTTTCCTTCAACATTTCCCAAAATATTCTTGGTATGAAAGGCAATATGCAAATGCATCAAAGAACCCAATCAGTTTTCCAAACGGGTTCTATAAATGCCGAATTTTACTTCAAGGGATGTGTACAAAAATTCCTGCTTTCATTTATAAGACTTCATAATGTGTTCACTCTGTGTTGGCCTGACTTGGCATACTGTCACTATAGTAAAAAGCCTATCACTATAGTAAAAACATGGACTACTTGTTGGGATTTTGAAAAAGTTTCAAAATTTATAATAATTGCAATCAAATGAAAAATATTAAAACTGTAAGTTTATTGGTTTCGATTTTTTAACATATATGTTTTTTTTTATAATGTTATCGATAACACGCCTTTTTTGAGGCATAGTGTAAACCAGTAATAGGAACTATAGCATAAACGCTAGTGTAAATTGTGTTCCTAACGAAAGTCTGAGGTAATTGTTTAAATAATTATAGAATCAGTTATAATCTGAATTTCAGTCCTCTCATTTTTGTGTCCATTTCATAATATTCATATTTTTCATATTTTTAAATTATTTTTTACCTAATTAAATACTAATTTAATTAGGACAGTCATATAATTGGCTGAAAATACATAAAATTTGTGAACTATTTTCCACATATATTTATTCAAACAAAACTCTATTATTTGCTTCATAATGATGACTAAATTTAATATAATAAAATTAAAATAAAAATAACAAATTTATTTTTTGTTGTCATTTGTTTAACTTGGTTTTTTTTAATTATCCATAAAATATTCTTCTTTTGTCCATACAAAAAAACACATATACACTCACATACAATGTCCATGCCACATAATAGTTCCACACAAATTATCTATTTAATTATAAAGCTTTTACAATTAAATTCATTTATTTCCGCGTTTTATTATTATTGTGGATCTGGTCATAGTATATTATTTTCCATGGAATGTTTGTATTTAAATTCTATTAAAATTATAGTTTTTTTGTTGCTGTTTCGAAAGTTTGATTTATTTAGAGGATATAATTTATATAAAGTTTGACACAATATTTATACAATTGAATTAAAAATATTAAAATTATTAAATAGATTTTTGTGGAGAATGAGAGGGGGAAAAGTGTAACTAATATATATAAAAATAATGTTCAAGGACTTTTCTCCAATTATTATATCTTATTGAAGCTGATTACAGTCTTCACTGCAGTCTGGTTTATAACTTTTTATATAAACTAATTGACAGTCTGATCAATATGATGAATAGTTTCGTTCATACTATATTATAATGCACTAGATTTTGGTTTGTAATTTTGTAGTGTTGAATTAAGTCTGGTTTACAACTTGTTATATAAATTGCTTGACATTCTGGCTGGAAGTTCATTTTACAATGAGATATATAGAATAGTAATTAATCTAATCAATAGTTTGGTCTCTGATACTCTGATACTACTAACTATTTTTCTTATAAACTTCTTATTTCTGATGTATTATAAGGTTTTCATCAATAATATTGACTTTATTGTGTATTATGGTATATAATGTGGACTATAGTTTTCTCCATTTGTAGTAATCTGAACTAGAGTGGGGTATAATATGAACTAAAGTGTAGTTTATAATCTCTGATATTTTATTATATTTTATGATCTCATATGCCAGTCTGATAATAAATCTATAGTCTTTAATCTGGGTTCTCTTCTATTTTATAATCAAATCTACACGATTATCCACGATTTATAAGGGGTGAAAAAATTAATTATATTCTAGTTTTTAACCCAAATTATTATCTAATCTAGAGTAAGGACTATAATATATATAATTCTCTATTCTGTAGCTTTTAAGTTTTAATAAAAACTACAGCCTGCTAAATATTCTTGTCTGAATTGTAGTCTAATACGAGCTAATATGTAAATTTATAGATTAGTCTATAGACAGAACTGTACCATAGTTCATGACTTGAACTATAGAAAAGTGTGTACAGTATTTCCATTGGTAAGACTTTTTCAACTGCTTATGACGTTTTGTGTACTTTTTCAAATTCTCACTTTCAAATTTAAAACTTTTCAATAAATTCTAATTTTTGGTGAATTAAACCTATTAAACCTATGGCGGCTTTTGTTCCACAAATCACCATTTATATCGACTTATTTTCCAAAATTCTCTTTTTATGCGACTTTTCGAAAATTTTCAACAGCAACAACAAAGAAGTAAGAAATTATAGTCGGTCTAGCCCGATTATTTAAGCACCACATTGTTGATTATAAATGGTTACTTTCAAGAATTAATGAATGACCCGCGTTATATGAGAGCTAAAAGAAATTATGGGCTCAAGCTCTTCAAAATAATCAATGGAATGGGGATTGTAGAGGAATTATGGCAAAAAGTGAACCAATTCCTGTATGAATACGGGAAAATTGTGATGAGAGCTAAGTGACAAAATGGCTATAATAGTAACACCTGCCAAATTTCACCTGACGGACGGTCGGACGAACATCATTTCATCGACCCAATTATTCCGAATCGAAGAGTAAATTTAAAAATGGGGATGACAAAATTTTATCTGCTCGTAACAAGCTTCTGAACAAATGCACAATACTCCAGCCATGGTGGTGTATAGTCAAGTCTTCATTGGCGATTAAAATTGAGTATGAAGCTCTGTCTATTCTCCAGTCTACAGCCTCTTCTATTGCTCAACATTTAGTCTGCTCCATTATCTAGTTTTTCTTAAATCCCCAACAAAAAAAAATCATTTCCTTCAATATTTACAACTCCATTGTTGAGATAACCAAACAGACAAATAAAATAATAAAGTTTTACAAAATATTGAACACAATTTTAAACAATAAACTAAAAGAATGAAAGAGTAAAAAAGAGAAAAAACTTACAACAAATATTTGCCATTTGTCAAATGTTGTTAAGAATGCTAAAGAATTTAATTTCAAAAGAATGGAAAAAATATATAGAAAAAAATTCCCTAACATATGTTTGTTGGATTTTTTTCATAATATTTGACATTCAGACCATAAACGCATTTACAACACACACACACAATCACATATATATGTGCATACTAAAATGTCTGTTATTTACACAATTTTATAGGATTCTGTTTTTATATAGTATTTTTTCGTAACTAAAAAGAGGTAAATTAAAAATGTGAGAACAAAACAAAATATTTACACCAACAAAGAACAAAAAAGTTAGGGAGAAAAAGTTTTAAAATACAACCTGGGGAGAGGAGAAATAAGTAAATAGTGTGTAAAAGAATATCTCCGGAAGTCCTGTAAAATATATTGTATTTGTTTATTTGTTATTTAAACCAAAAAGCTAACATAGAGAGAATTTTTTAAAATATTGTTATACATTCTATGAAAAAAGATTTTTAACAAATATTTGTTAAGCCCCTAAAAGTATACCAACATTTGAGTATGTGTTTGGAAAACGGAAGAGAATGTAAAAAGCCAATTGTAAAGGTTACACACTTGACAATTCATATGTGATTTTATTTAAGTATCAAAGAGCAAAGATTTAGGAAAATAAAAAATATTATTGCCTACATTTAGGAGGGGTCATATTGAAATTTCTTTTATTTATATATCAAAGTGCATAAGGTGAAAGTTTTTTAATATTATTTTCTTTAAACCTAAATAAATAAAAGATAAATATAATGAACAACTTTTAACAGCTAAAGTGTTACGTTTCATAATTTAAATAACTTTAGCATGCTTTTGGTATTAAATTAAAAAGAATAATTAACAAAATATTCAAATTTCCTTAAATTGTTTTTGAAATATAAATTCATTGAACAGAAAACGTCATTCATGTATAAATTATCTGAAGTCACAATATTTAACAAAACATCTCATATCAAACAAATTCCATTTCAGTTTCATTTAGTTATCTATTTTGTGCTAATAATTGATATTCCAAAAATAAACCAAGAAATTGACACACAATTGAGCATAAATAAAAATTCATTGCCTAACTTAAGGCAAATTAATTCTCTTTCTTAATATTTTTCTCCAGTTTCCATTTTTCACCTTGATAATTCTATTCCAATATATGCCATGACATATATACACACAATTTCAATTTGTTTACATTAACCAAATTTCTTTCTTTCTCTCAAAATTATTCCGTAAAAAAATTAAGATCTTCACACTGACACTCACATGCTTAAGAGTCTTTATAGTGAGAGTTTGAAATAAAAAAAAAACAATTTAAATAAAAAAGTTGATAGAAAAGAAAATCGGAATTGCAACAACAAATTGACAGGAATTTAACATGTTAAAGTGTTTTGCAAATTGACATTTATTTACAAGTAAGAAAGAGATAGAAAAAAAAGCAATTTACATTTCTTTATTCTTCATTCAAAGTTAAAATGACTACAAGAAAAGAATGAAAAAAAGTTTATAGACTTTTGTGTGTATGTGTGCTGCAAAAAAACAAATGTCTGTAAGAAAAAAATTGCATTAAAATTTAACTATTTGCATAGCAGATACCCTACAGAATAATGTTAAGTTGATTAAAAAATAATTTTTTATAGCAAATTATTAAGAGTCGTCAAATTACGCAAACATTTTTTAAATTCCTTCTTTGGTATTTTGAATTAAGTTGCTTATAGCTTGGGCTATAGAACAGTCTACTCTATAGTCTGAATTATACTCAAACTTTAAGAGAGCTTAGTAGTCTTTATCGGAACTGTGATCTTCTCAATAGACTGAACAACAGTGATATTCAAAAACCACGCGAGAGTCTAGTTGATAGTCTTACTAATGGTTTAGTAAATAGACTGTTTAATAGTGTGATTTATAGTCCCATTAGCAGTTTAGTCTATACACTCATCTATAATGCATTCCATCGTCTAGTATTTATCCTAACCCATCATCTAAACTATTATCTTATGTCTAGCATGAACTAAAGCCTAGTATGATCTAATTTATAGTCCAGTCTATGGGCTGAAATAAAATCTACTCTGTAAACTGTAGTTTGTATTCTGAATTAAAATCAGAATTTACAGTCCAGGTCTGTAGTATAGTTTATTTGATATCCTGATATTCAGTGCAATTTACAACTTTATTTCTCCTCTTTCTATTTACTTTCCTATAGCTCAGTTATATCTTCTAATAGTTGTAATACGTGACACTATCACAAATGTTATACCAATGTATTGTATTTATGCCTTTTTAGAAAAAAAATGATTCCTATAAAATGGTACAAGGAAAAACTCAGCAAAAAAATCACACAGAAATTGGAATTTTTTTGATGATGATGAAAAGTTTTTGTCACTTGAATGATAGAAAAGTCTTTTGTAGCATTTTTTCTACAAAAAACTTATGTACTTAATGATGAGTTTTAAATAATGTTCAAAATAATAATTTCAGACTGTAGTTATTTATGAAGAAGCTAACATTTACGGTTTTTATTTATGATTCATTAAATTTCTTTTGCCCTCTTATTCAGTTTATAGGTTCTGAAAGTCATACTTAATTAACTTTATTTTTACTACATAACTAAAATATGCACTTTTTTATTTTTCATTTCAGGTATGTTTTCGATTTTAATGTTTCGTAATATAAAAATGTGATTGTAAGTATTTAAAAAAATTCCTATGATGTAAGTTAACATCTAGTCTGAAGTACTACCTAAACTTAAGTCTATAGTCTGAATAATAGGTAGTTTAATATAATGTAGACAATTAATTAATTATTAATATGACTTCCACAATCATATTATAATTAAAAGTATTTCCCTCAATTATTTGAAAACATAATATTTACGGCATTTATTATGATTTTCTTTTTTAGCTGTAATATATATTCATCAATCATATTAATCATAGATGATAAAATTTGTTTAAGATTGTTTTAAAGTCACCAATGCAGCATGTCTAAAGATATTATAACATTTTGAAGTTTGTGAAAAAGTGTTATGATTGTCGAATTAATATTGTGAAATTTATAATAGTATTATAACTGCAGCTTTCTGAAATATTTTCTGTCTTAAATATATACTTTATTTTATCGCATTATGCATATGGTATGAAAAAAAGCATCATGTTTTTGATTATATTTTATCACATACATTTTTGTTAAAAAATTAATTTATTTTTGCTGCAATCGTAATATGTTTGATTATTAAAATTATAATTAATTTTTTTTAATTCAAAACTATTCGGAAATAAATTTATCCATTATCTGAATTAATATATGGGTTGTAACCATGTTATTGTTGTAGCAATTCATCTATAATTACAGTTAACTTTACTAGATTACATTAAATTTTATATTATATATTACTCTATTATTTGTTCTAAAATCTTATCATATGAATTGTTGTAACAAAAAATTAACAGATGTTTGCTGCAAACGTAATGTATTTAAATAACGAAATATTTCTAAAAAGGGATTTCACTGTTTTTCCGTAGAATTTTTTATGACGAATTGTTTTAATAATCCAAGAAAAAATTTATACGGTTACCAAAACCATATTATTGTTACAGGAATCTCATCTAAGAAATCTGTTATAATTTCTTCATTGCAATAAACTTATATAATTTTACTGAATAAAATTTTGTCAAATTGTCAATTTTGCCTTCTCACTATATTTTTGTGTGTTTATGGAACAATCTTATCGTTTTAATTGTTATAACAAAAATAACGTGTGGTTGCTACAATCATAATATTTTTCGGAAGAAATTGGTGAAATCTTGCTGTAGAACTGCTCTGTAATCTCCACTGTAAATTAAAATTAAATTAATATTGACTGCTTTATGCCATTAGATGCGTCCAGCTGCTATTACAAATGATACTTAATTAGATCTTCCCTTTCCTTAATTTATGGCACTTTATAGCTTATAATCTTTTTATATCTGTTAACAATTTTTAAAGGTGTTACAGATCTTATTTACTATATATCATTTAAAACACTTTCTCCCCCTTATATCTATAACAAATTCATTACAGCTTTTTGAAATAATATTCCTTTATTGCACACTTCAATTGTGTATTAATGTCATAAATCTTAAACACTCAATGTCAATAAATATTTACTTGAAGTAGATTTTTTTAAATGCAGAAAAATTGAAAAGAGAGTGATGTTCAGTAGTTACTAGGGTTTCCTCTTCCAAGGAATTTAGGAATAAAATCTATCTTTCCCGGGTATAAATTATAATATTTTATATTCTAGAAAACTATTGCTAAAATCAAATAGAAAGATCCTAATGTCTTCTAGATAAAAATGATTCGATATTCATAAAATTCGTAGTGGGATTTTATTCAAATATTTTAATCTTAAGACATTGTATGAACATATAACTCTATTCAACGTAGTAGCCCTAATTTGAAGCTGCTTTTCTGGAATTGTTTGTAGTGGAAAGTGATTTCATGTTTTCAATATTATTTTAGCCAAATTCCAATGAAGTATTAATTTATTTAGAATTTTATCAGCTTATTTTTTTTTAATTTCTAATAAGAGTCAATATTTATGAAATGATATTTAAAACATTTATAAAAACATGTCTTTTTTTTAAGCTCAACCCCTTTTTCGGGATGTGGCCTATAAACAATATTCGTTAAATTAAAAACATTTATTAAACACAATGGGAAACCTATTCCATATATAAAAGCTTTTTATAGTTAAAAGCTTATTCCGTATAAGGGCTTGTATTGGACCTGGATAAAATGTACAAGGGAAAATTCAAAAAATCATTCTTCAATTTGCGTTATGTATTACACACTGATATTCTGTTAATACGTTTAAATTCAGTAAGACTCAAGTCCATAACTATTTTTCTATTAAAATGCTATTGCAGGTTTTAAGTAGAAAATATCAATAGAATAGAACAATATTATATAACATGACCAATTTTCTTATTTCTTAAATGATTCCTTCTGGAGTTACAAATTCATGGTATGAATTTATCTGGATTTACAAAAATGAATTTCCAAGAAAAATGCCTGGAATTTTTTCTCGTGAAGAAACCCTAATAGTCTCGCATAAATTTCGGAAGGAGTAGTATATATATAAATTTTTAATATTTTTTATGAAAAGTTTATGCTCTTGTTGTTTCCTTTAAACACTACTGAATACCCTTATTGTTTTGTTTATAGTGGTAATTCAAAAAGGCGTTTCTTTATGTATGAAACTAAATTATTAATTTTTTTCCTTCCAAAAACTGTATTTCATAGTTTCATTTTCTTTTAAATATTTCAAAGGGGGAATGAAAAAGTATTAAATAAAACTATGAATTTTTATGACAGTTTTATTAGCAGGAGTTATAAATAAATTACAGATAAAAGCAATAAAAATTACCCCAAACAAAATGTTCTACTCTTAAAATCGCTTTAATTTTGCTAAACTCTAATCAATAAATTTTCTAAAAACAATCATGAGAATTCTATGTTTATTAATGTTATAAAAACTTGACGAACATGATTGATTGATTGATTTTCCATGAAATTAAATAAATATATTTATTTGAAAATTCAATATTAAAAATTTATGTAAATTATTTATCGATACATAAAATAACATTTTAGTATTGACTTTAACTGATGTTTTTGATTTACTTTAGAAATTATGATTTTTTTCATCAAATAAATTTATTTATGATTTTTTTCAACATTTTTTCAATCATTTTTATTGTAAAAACATTTATGTTTGTTGTTGACATTTAAGTATGAAATGGAAATTATAAATTTGCAATACAGTGGGAACTGTCAATAACATACTAATTGTAATCAAAAACTGTAGTAAAAACTTTTCAGATATCTGTAAACATTAAACTTTAACTACTCTCCTAATATCTTAGATATGAATCCATAACTTTTTTTTTCCTTTTCAACCGACTTTGTATATTTTAAGCACTCAGCTACTTAAGGCCAATCTAAATTATCTGTACAAATTTCGCTATCCTCAGATTGTTAGTATATCCCTTTGATATCCAGAAAGATGGACGGACAATTTATATAAGTAGTGTGATCGAAAATTTCTTCGTGAAAACGCTCCATTAAGGTTTTTATAGTGCTTTCTCTTACATTTCTCGAACAGGTAGTCCTTTTAAAATCTACCACACTTTTGGACACCCTTTCCATGCCCTTTAATTATCTTTTTAAAAGATCTCAATATCTCTCTACTGGACTTAACTCTGGAGAGTTTAGAATATATGCCTCTTATGGTACAAATATCACATAATTGTTCTTGTGTCTCTCCAGGGCTTGTTTATCATAGTGACATAATACTAAGACAGATAAAAAATAAGTGGTCTTATGAATGAAATCAGCCTTTTAGAAAATATTCCCTGATATAAATTTCGGTGTTTGTATAACCCGATATAACAAATTATTGGGTTCTTTTAATGCAACTGCATATTGCTTGCCATATCAAGAAAGTTTTGGGAAGTTTTCACTGTTTAGGAGCCCCAAACTTTTCCCAAACATTTCCTCGAGCATTAGCAACATAATATTTTTGACCAGAAAGTTGTACATGTATTTCAAAATCTGTCAAAACTTTCGTTTTGTCATAGAATATTTTGAAAGAATCTTTACTTAAATTTCCATGCTCTGTTTTTGATCTCCAAATTTTTAGTAGCGTGCTTATAACGAACTTTTTTAACATTTTATGTTTTTAATCCTGCATTAGCTTTGTGCAAATTTTTGTACCAAATAGCCTAACCACTGACCGAACCTAACAGATGCGTTGGGAATTTTTTTTGAAAATGCTTTCTATTTTTGGATTTAGTATCATCATGTAGACCATTTATTTTACCTTAACCAGGTTTTCTATCAACGAACAAATACTCCTGGTGTTGTTAAATAACATTGGAAACGATTTGACGACAGACCTTTTAATGCTTGGTCAATTTTTTGTAGGTTCACTCATTTTAAACGGACTAACAGTATTCACATTTGTTTGGCATTAAACATAATAACTGACATGTTTTATAAAAGTTATATGGTCAAAAGAAAAATCAAATAATAATTGAGTTAAAAGTTTAATGAAAAACACATGTTAAGAGTTTTTCGTTCTCACTCCTTATTATAAATAAATTCAAAGTTTCCACTGTTTGATTGTTTGTTCAATTTATTAAATTGTTGTTAAATATTTATTATTTAACATATTTCCTTTATTTGTTTGTAACTCAAATAATAATAAAATAATTTTCTAATGTTTATTCAAAAATGTATTTTTACAAACAAATAAAGTTTCCAAAAAATAATAATAAATTAGAAACAAATCGAAAACGTTATTTTATTTAATATTATTTTATCATTGATGATGGTGAAAAAATATTATAAATATTTTTTATTGACATGCAAATTTAATGCATTTTTTTTTAATTTAATAAAAAATATTAGCAAAAAAGGAAACATGAAAAATTATACATAAATTAGTTTTTTATTTACAAAACTGAGAGAGAAAAAAACAAAATTTAATAATTTGAAAAAAAAGATACTGTATGTCAAAATTATGTTTGCACCAAGCACATAAATTATGACGGTTAAAGAAAACTTACAAGATGGTTACTTCAAACTCGAAAATAGTTATGATTATTTCAAGTATATTATTTATTTAAAAAATTTCGTTTATAATAGTTTCAAATACTGTAATAAAATTTTAGCGCAAAAACAAATTATTGTACAAAAAAAGTTGCTTAAACTTATTATAATTATAAGAAGTGACATTTTCGATTAAATATCTAAATTTTATTAGAAATAGTTTAGACATTCAATGTGATCATAATATTTCCACTTTTGCTTCTTTAAACATGTTTTTATTGCCGCAAGCATCGTATGCTTCATAAATATAAATATTTCACGCAGATGATAATATTATAATCTGTAACTAAATTAATTTTTAAAAATACTAAATATGTAATGAAATTAATTACTAGAAATTATTTCAAAATAATAATCCATGCTTTCAAAAAGTGTATATTTACATATAATTATTTTTACCAAAATATGATTATGACAATAATTTTACTTATGTCAGCAATTACAATATTTTGAATATATATTTTTTAATAACGAAACTTAACATTTCTAAAAAATACTTAAAAATCATGAGATTTTTTATTGGATCTTAAAAAGATGAGTTCCTTCATTTTATAGAAAATTTTTCAACTTAAGCTTAACGATTGCAGGTTGTTTGGGACTTATTCATGAAGGTAAAAAATTTCATAGTGATATACTCCTCTGCAGGGTCTTGTGTCGAGTTTGAAACAAATTCCCTAAACTTTTCTTTTAGTATTTAATAACATTTCAGATGTTAAAATGTTGTCATTCTGTTAATCACTTTAACATTGCATATATTTTAAATTACTGTTAGAAATATTCTTATAAAATCATAGAATTCTACACTATAACCATTTAACAAATTCTAGAGAAAATCGAAAATTTTCTGTGAAGCTAAACACGAAATATTTTAATTTAAAATTAAACTAAACAGAGAACTTTTTTTGATAAGCTTTTCATTTCGATATAAATATTAATGTATATAAAATCTTAAATTTTCCAATAATATTATACTGTTGCTAAAAAGCTTTCATATAGAATATTGTCCTTAAAGCTTTTAAAATTTAACTAACGAACCTAAAATATAATAAAATGTTATATTTCTACAGATGCTGTAATTCGCTGCAAATAAACTTGTAATTTTGAATCTTGTTGTATTGTATAACAGTTTTCTGTAGCAGTTTTTTTACATAACAGTTATAACAATATGTTATTGAATATAATTCTTATTTATAGTAGAACGGTTTTCTGTAATATTTTTCATAATATAACAATTATAACAGCATAAAATTTTTTATTATAAACTTTTATATGTAAAAACAAGTAAGAATGTCTAGTCAGCCAAAAGAGACTAACTAATATTCTACACCACATTGTTAGTAAAAATGGTAGTTGCAAAAAATTAAAATAAAAATTAAGCTACTTAGAAAGTGAATTTAAGTCGAACGGCATACCTTAAGGTGTGTATAACACACTTTTTTCTGCATGTAACAAACATCTGCTCATACGCATCATACTTCAAAAAATATAAAACTAACAAACGTCTTAATTGAAAACATGTCCAAAAAGTTTATAAAACAATACGTATGATAGTTATAATTTTGTTATACTGTTCATGTATAATAGATTATAATACTTTTACGATATAGTCTTTTATACCATATATTTATATCTCATGATAACATCAATTTTTATAATTTTATATAATATAATACTAATTATTTGTACTTAAGTTTATTATAACAATAAAAATTATAACAGTTAGTTTTTTGTCGATATTCTATATAGATATGAGATTTGATCTCAGTCTTTCTTTTTCATGTGTTCTTTTCATTTGTCGAAAAATTTCTGTTCTGCTACTGTTATGGCTTTTAGAGTTATATTAAAATTTATTTCCATAATATGATCAAAAGCACGACTAGGAAACTAACATAAAGTTTTTTGTCCCCAAATTTGTGTCTAAAACAGTTTTTCCATAAATTGTCACATAAAATTATTATCTCATTTTTAAGCTTTTTAATCCTTAACAGTTACATAAAAAATAAAAAGGATGCAAAGATATAAAGTTGTAAACATGCGCCAAAAAAAGCTTGACGTTATTTATCTCAGTATATGAGAGAATGTAGAAAAAGCTTAACTAATAAAAAATAACGTAATTGAGAATGGTAAAGAGAAATTTTTAAAACAAAAAGATAAAAACATTATTGAAACTCTTAGTCAGTAAAAGCAAAAATATTCTGTAATAAGCAACAAATAAAGAGAATATGTAAAAGGTAGGGGCTGTAAGGTTCACCTTACTTCACTCACTTCATTGGCAACAATGCCAGATAATTTTGGACAAAATCGCCAATTAAAGAGGTTTATCTTCATTTCATATAGCTTACATGTCGTGTTTTACCTTAGTCCAAAGATGATCAAAAGGCAAATATCCCGCTACAAGTGGTTAGACCACAAATTCTGCTTACTTCACGCGTACACAGTAATAGACTTCTGACTTCTGCTTCACTCATGCAAAGACAAATGCATCGTATATTGAAACAGATTTTAAAGTACCCGAAGATATCGGTGTGCAAGTCATTTGTAAATGAAACGATTTTATTTATACCAAAATCTATATAATAACATGATAATTTTTATTAAATTCAGGGTATTAAAGCCGGATAAAAAATTTCATGTCCAAATTTTGATGATGGATTATAAAAAAATTTTAAGCAATTAAATTATTAATAATTTTATTAAAATTTTGCTTGTGAAAAATTGTCAAATTTCGGTTACAAATCATTAAAACCCATTTGGCTCATAAATTGTCAAACGACGATAACCGTCAAATCTGGCAACAATACTTCAGTGCCATATAAAATTAAATCTCACACAAAATAGAAACTGGATGCACTCTACTTAAAAACTGATTTTCATTTAACTTAGAAAAAAATGAAATAAGGCCGTTTCAGCGAAGAAGATAAAAATTTGATGTGTCAGTCATTTCTAGTTTAATTATAGTTCAGTTCTAGTTCAATTCAAGTGGATCTTAGACCAAACCATTTTGATGTTACATTTGGATTGATGAATTTTTTTATCATTTATGGCAATATAACTGCTTGCATCTAAAGGCTAACAAAGCCTTAAGCGAAATAAATATAACAATAATGTGTTTTCCATGACCATATTATAACATAAAAAGTGAACATATTTCCTTAAATGACGTTATTTTTCTAGTTTATAAAAATAAATTTGCAAACCTTCAAGGTGCATTCGTTTAAGGCAAAATTTCGTTTTATTATCAACATCAAAGATTTAAACTGTTTTTTTCATAACTTATTCAAAAATCTTTAATGGTTTATGAAAACATTTAAATTTTGTCCTTGTTAAAGAACAAATAAACAGAAAAAATATATTTTTATTACTGAGTTTACTTTAAAGCCTCCAAACCATTTAACTATTAAAAAATCCTTTAAATACCTTTTGGCAATGGGGGAAATACTTTGTACGTTCCCTTTTAATTTGTGTACTAACTTTTTCTTTCAATTTAACCACTCACAAAAACAATTTTTTCTAACTTTATAATATACACAATGTTTTTTTCTATATAGAATTTACAAAAATCTCATTTAACAAACAACTCACTCGCGTTTTTAAGGTGAAGGTTGTGAAGCTCATTAAAAGTCATAATGTCAGTGTATGTGTGCAGGGCTTTCAGCTCCTCTACAAAACTTTTTCATTCATGTTGAAAAACTACAAAATCTAGCCATCAACAACATCATCATCGTCATTATTATTATTATTTTTTCAACGTTATAGTAAAAATAAAAAATTCAGATAGAGAGATAAAGATACAAATGTATGCAGTTGCAACCTTATTTAAACAAATGTCGACAATTACAAGAATGATATGAATATAGTGAAAAAAATCATGAAATGCAATGAATTCAAAAAAAAAATCTTAACAACAACAGATGCTGAAACAAATTGTTAGTTTTTAAAATATGGGGTGGAGGAGGGGGCTTCAGATATATGGAAATTCTATATGCATACATACATGTGTGTGTTAGTAGTAAAACCAAGTTAAGTTGATTATACAACCAAACTTATATATTTAATAATAACAAAGCAAAAAAAGCAAAAGGTTGTTGCTAGAGACACATACTAGTAGCGATGTAAAAAAAGCCTTATAGAAATAGAATAAAAAAGGAAATCCATATTACATAACTTGTGTACTCTGTTGGAAAAATGGATGTATAAAAAATAACTGCGGATGGAAAAGCTATATTCACTATAACGAATTATAAGTACTCTCTGGTTTGCAGGAAAAATATTTAATAAATATATTATTAAATATTTACTGACAGCTTGGTTGGGATCAGATTCTACCAATTTTTAATGTAAAGAAACTGATTTTAAAAAAGGCCCTCCTTCTCTTAATTTTTGTATATAAAAATCAATATCCTTTTATAAAAAAATAATTTTGGAAATGGATTTTTCATATCAAATTAGATTTTCTTTTAAATCTAATATAAGGCTTCGAAGGATATTGGATTTAAAAAATCGATAACACTAGATCATGATATCGATAAAGGCTAGGAGTCTAAAAATGTAAAAAATAATTTTTATCCTCTAGGATACAAACAGAAAAAGTGTCCTTTGAAAGGACATTTTTAAAAATGTCCTTTCAAGAACTGAGGCAAATAAATTTAACATAATATAGAGATTCTTGCCTTTATTTAATACCCATATTGCTACTATAAGTATATATATTTTAAAGGTTGTGTGTCTTTTCGAATTTGTTTATCAATTCAAAAAATCCGACCCGATATTTAAAATATAAACCTGATTTTCCTCATTAAATTACAATGACAATGCTCTATATAATTTAATTCAAATAATCAAATTCAAGATATTTTATTAATCAGATTTTTCTTTTTATAAAAGGGACTCTAGTTTATAAAGGAAATCTATTTCGGAAATCGGTAGTTCAATTTTTGAATTAAGCGATTTAGTGTACGTGTGTTATATTAATGTTCTAATTAAAATATAAATGATAAGTATTAAGTCGCTTTAAATGTTCAGTTGACTTAAGTTTTGGAGCCAGTGGAATATAGGTTTTGATTCTGGGAAGTTTATGGTGTTCATTTGGTAAACTCGGAGGCAGTTTGAGTTTTTTGTAGAACAAACTTTTGTTCACATATTTTGCTGACCAACAATTTTTTTCGCCACCGCCTTAGTCCAAAAATATATCTTGTGTGTGAAATCGAAAATTCAACCCAGTAGAGTATCTAATGCTATAGGTAAAGGCAATCAGTATAAGATTCATTTAAAAAAGTCAAACCGATTCATAAATAATTTTTCGTATATGTTACATATGTAGAATCATTTTCAGTACACCTTCATCCCCTCATAATGCTGTTGAAGGGTATTCGAAATAAAACCAAAGGTATAAACATCAAGGTCATTATGAGATGACTTGTTTTAACATAAAATGCCACATGCTTTGGTTTTCATAATATTTTTTTCTTCAAATCTCTAAACCCTCAAGTAAATGTTGGTTAAAGAATACATCATGATTTGGTGAAATAATCATGGTGGAAAACATTTCTACACACAAACACACAAAGCCAGAGCTAAAAATATATTTATGTGTATAGAAATATGTATGTTGTAGTTCTATGTCGACATAGAAAAGGAAAAAACAAAAACAAAGGCAAGTGGAATTATATGGAAAAAAGCAACATTATTTAAAGAAAATATGCCTAAAGATATGCAAATATTATTTTTCTAGGTTATATATTAAAGCATGACTTTAATAATATAAAAAATAGCAAAAACAAAGTCTGTGTAAATAGAAATTATTGTTATGCGTAAACAAAATGTGTGAACTTATGTTTGTATCGTACAAACAATCTAGCACTACCAGCATTATAATGATGTATATATGTATGAATAAAGAATAGGGTTAATGAAGTTATTTAAGTTGACATTTGACCTTTTGCTAAAGAGTATAAGAAAAGAAAAAAAGAGTAAGAAAAGTATATTCGGCTATGCCGAATTTTCAATACCTTCCATCACAAATTTATGTATAGTAAATACGATATGTTTCGTACATACACACTCACAAACCTATACAATATAAGTTTTTTAAAATAGAAAGTTATGTTTATAAGCTATATAACCGACTTTGATAACTTTTGGAATGGTATTGAAGTGTATACAACTAAATATGACAAAGCATTATTCTAATTTGTCGATTTATAATTGACAAAGAGCTTACCTCAAATATCGGTCTGTAGCTTTTCACATATTTAACCGATTTTGCTGGGTTTTAAATAGAAAATTTCAGAGGATTATAAAAAATACTCAGGCCAAATTCAATTACGCCCTGTAAATTATTAGAGTCGTGAGCATGACAACAACATACAAAAAGACTGACAGACAGACATTGCTTAAGCGACTCCGGTTTTGATTTGATGCAGGATTATAAATATAGATAATTCCTTCTTAGCGTTACACAAGTAACGACAAAGTTAATATACTCTTTTCATCTCCTGTGTATAAAATAAAATTACAAAAAAATGTATTAATGTTACAAGTATTGTTGTACTTGACTCAGTAAATTAATAAAATAAAAATGTAACAGCCTAAAAGTAGGCTGAAATTTAAATTATTTTACTAAGAATTATATATTATTTTATTAACAAAACTTATATTTTAATTAATTTGGGTTGGAATAAATAAATTTATAAACTTACTTTTAATCGTAATACCATCAGCCTAAAAGTAAGCAAAATTTTTACCACAATAATTCCCCCTTTAAATATGAATTATTTTTTAATATTTTTAAACAAATCACGTTTTATTATTAAAAGGAATTTCTTAATAATTCCGTTTTAGAAATTATTTTGAATTTTATGCTATTAAAATATTTATTATCGTTATTCTCTCAAGTATTCAACTTCTTATCACTTTCAACACCAACTAACACTTTTCTTAACACTCATTTTATTTTATTTATTTTTTTTTTAATAATTTATTTCAAAGCCAATAATCCTTTTGATTTATTATCAAACATTACTCTTGAGATGGTGACAAATCACTTGTGAAATACTTGTACTTAAATTGAAAAACTTTTACACCCTCATTTTCGAAAATACATTATTATAACCTAAAAAATCGTAAAAATAAAATTACACACATACATAACATTTTTGAACATATACACTTGTAAAGTCTGTTGGAATGTACTTAAAATATATGTACACTTTAATTAAGGTGGTGTGGGGGAGAAAGGAACTTTAAACAAAAATATTTCAAATAATTTTTATATGCTTGAAATTCTTGACATTCTTAATATCTTAAATGTCAATGACTGGTGTCGATGATGATGATGCCTACAATGATGCCTAAAAAGTGTAGTTGTATTACAACAATTCCTTGTAAATAAGTAGCAGGTGTTTCCAAAAAAATTATGGAATTGAATAAGTTTGAGTTTTTTCGGGGGAGAAATAATATTTTCTTGGTTTCCTTTCTTTTTTGTTGTCAGCAAATAAATCTAAATCTTATTGTTTAAGAATTAAGATGACAATTATGAAGATAAATATTGTATTTTATAGATAAATATTATTTATGTATTTTTCTCAAAAAGAAAAAAACTTAGTTTAAATCGATTAAGATAAAAAGTATTTCGTGTTATATATGAAGAAGTCTGCTTCTTTTTGCTTTCTAGGATTCAACATTTACCTCATTTCAAAAAGCGATATCAGTCGTTGAAATACAATCATAGTTTACTGGCGTGTTTGCCTATTACCCAATTAGCAGTGATTACAGTTGTTCATTTCGATATATACCTAATGCTGGGAATTGTTCCTTTTATTTACTAGAGTTGAACATTTACGTCCTTTTCTTTGCAACCGCGATATTAGTCGCTGAAATAAAATTATAGCTTTACAGCGAGTTTGCTTAACATCCAGTAAGTCGTGATTACAGTTGTCCATATTGATATTTCCCTATTGCTTTGTTCAGCTACTATTGGTGACCTTGCTTGTATGTATATTCCGTGTTTCATGATGATTTCAATTCGCATTGAATACAAGAGATTTAGAATTCGTCCTGGCTAGCCCATCTGCCCGTTCGTTAAGAGGGTATTGTCGGTGCGCTGTAACTTCTACTTAAACTTTGTTAAAAGATTGAGTCAGTCTTTGATATACCATAATTCATATCAATTTAATGACATACATGTTTCTCGAATCTTTATAGTCATCTGAGGTTAAGAATTACTGGCGGAAAATATATGGAATAATTCCTTTTTAAACTTTAGACTTTACTTGTAAGTCGTAACTACATACAATACGTTTTATTTGGTATAAAATTTAGGTCTCTGTATAATATTATTCTGTATAAGACTTTAGTGTAACTAGACTAAAAGCTAACATAGTCTGTTTAAGAATCCATTCTTAATGATAAAATACAGACAAAATTTGCCGATATTTGTAACATGAAAATATGGTGTTTTATTTTAAGTTTTCCGTTGGACTTTCTTTTTAAATCGATGTAACAATGTCCGTTCAAATTCTCATGCCAGATTTCAAGAAGCTCGGTCCATAAATAACCGTAGCTCCCATACAGACCCACTTCCCAAAAATCACTTTAGATTGCATTAATAGAGCTTTGTATGTACTCCTTTCTATGTTTTAGTTCAGATATCTTACAATTTTCGTTAAGGTTTGTCAGAAATGAATTGAAGTTATTTAGTAAATGTTTTAAATTAAAAAAATTTTTTTATTGGACAATAAAAAATAATTTACCAAATAAAAAGTATCTGAGATCTCTTTTTTATATAGTCATAAAGGGTTTTGTATAAAAGTGCCCTATTTCTTGAGATTCTCATGTTTTTCTGTTTTTACCTCAAAGGTATTTTTTAAACAAAAACCCGGCCACTGAGTGCATTTAATGTGTTTGAAGTTTCTATATTCAATATATTTTATTACCTTCATAGACATATATGTGTACTGAAAATACGTTCTTAAAATTTTATTTTTTAATCAATTTCTGTAAAATATTCAATATTGTAATTTCATATCCTTAATAACCATAGAACTTCCTCCCTCTTTCTGACACAAAAGAAAAAAATGTTAAACCTTCAAAAGCTTGTCAATTTAAACTACGGACTTTTTATTTTGCCACAAAAAAACTGTCTGTTTTATCAGTTAAATTTATAAAAAATACTTCAATAATATAATTTTTTTATAAAATTTATTTGTTCCAAAGACCGTTTTTTGTTGAACGCCTGAAGTTATGTTATCTCAATTTACTTTTTCAGCATAAACAAGAGTGAAAGAGAAAAATCTAAAACTAGCAAACACCTGTCTGTCAATTGCAAACAAATAATAAAGGCAAACAAACAAAACGAGAGATACAATAATCTAGCAAATATAAAATAAGGCTTAAAGCGATAAGATAAAATTAAAATGTTTTTTATAAAAAAAATAAGTAAAAAATGAAATTGAAAATAATTTTTTTTGCTCCTGTTCTTGTAGCATCAAAATCCCTTGACAAGGTTTATTTAAGTTGCAATCAAATGAAAAGTAAACCATATTGTTTTGGCATTTGACCAAACAATAAGGTCAAATAATTAATTTTTTTTTTCATTTCAAAGGAATTTTATATCTTCACTGTTTGTGTTAGGGGAGCTACAATATTCTTAAGAATTAAAGTATTGTTTCAGGCGTTGGAGAAGATATATTTTTATTCTTCAAGTAACAAAGGATAATAATAACATAATTGTGTGATGTAATAAGTTAAAGTTTAAGAAAGGAATTTATTACAAAAGGTTGGGAAATTACAACATAAAGTTTTATAGTGTAAAGCAGACTTTTAGGTGTTAAAAAAGAAAAAGGGAGAATGAGAAAAATATAGAGAGGATGTGTGTTGAAAAGTGATAATATTATAGGAATTTTCAAGGGAAGGAGGAATTAAGATAAATAGTTTTTTAATAAGCTTTAAATTATATAATGTAGAGATTTAAGGGCCCAGAACTATGCTACATTTAATTGTTAATGAATGAACAAGTAACAATGCCATATTCAGCTGCATTAAATCTTAAACACCGTCTACCACTTACATTATGCAAAACTTAGCATGAGTTGAAGATATTAATCAAAGAACTTATAATTCGTTTATAAATATAAATGCCGATTACAGAAATGGCCTACATAAAAGTAACAGTGGAATGTGGTAACATATTCTAGAAATTATCTGTAAACATTGGTACCGAGCTATACATTTTAATGACTCATTTTATTAAACAATTTATTTTAAAGAGAAAATGTTCCTAAATGAGAGGAAATATTCAAGAATTTAGATACGCGCATTGAAGATAAGTATCAGTTGTTTAAATGTCGATGAAATTTGTTCATATTTTATATGGGAGCTTTATAAAAAAATGTACCGATATTAGTAAACCAGACAGTCCGAAAATAATTGTACCGAATTTGAATTCTTTGTCAACTTTGTTTACTTTGTCAACTTTTCCGGAAAGTAGAAATATATGGGAGCTATAGCGAAATATGAACCGATATTCATATTTAAGAGTTTTATAAGCTATTAACCTATAATTGTATATTATAGTTAATTGTTTTGCTTATTTCGGTAAAAAAAAAATTAAAAATATGTATTTCGGAATTTTGGGGTGTCTCAGATATCGGACTTTAATTTTTTGATAATAAACTGACATAGATGGTTTTAGATTAGAAACTGCTTAGAAAATAACAAAAAATGTGGCAAAATCTCGGACATAGCTAAGTGTACTAAGATTTTGATTTGATGAAGGTGTATATACTTTATAGGGTCTGTGATGATTAATTCTAGGCTTTACGCACGGAAAGACACAGTGAGTTAATATACTCATGGAGGTCAAGTGTAAAAAATAAGCAAAATGAAGAGAATACATGAATTCTTACATAGCTTTTGTATATTAAATTTTACATAAATTTAATATCTTTAGCAATATACCCTAAAAGTATGCATTATTAAAACAATTATTATCCTTAATATATGCTTTTATTAGGTCAAAAAAGTCATTTAAATAATGTAAATATTTTTTTGAAATAAATTTTATTTCTATTTACAAATATATTTCAAAATTATATAAAATTTAACCGCTAAAAGTAGGCTAAAATAAATGTCAATATTTTAAAACTAATTTAAAAATTTTTTAATCATTTAATTTTTTGTAATACTAAAAGTCAATATAAATTTTTTTGTTTTAATTATAAATAAAAGTCAATATAAATTATTTACATATTTTATAATTATAAAAAATAAACAAATGAATTTAATTAATTATAAATTAATTTAAAGTTCCTATAATTTAATGGATGAATTGGGAAAGGACATCATATAATTTTTTTCCTAATTTAATATGAAATTCATATTAAAAAAATTTAACAATTAATATATTAAAAGTAATTTATTCCCCCTTAAAATAGGCAAACATTTGCTAGCCTTAATTTAAGCCCCAAAGTATGCTATTTTCTTTCGACTACATATTTTTTAAAACTCTTTAAAGTCACAAGCTTAACAAAACCTTTAGAATTTCTTAACAACTAACTAAAATAGTTGAAAATTTTTTTTTCCTCCCAACCACAAAATCTCTTATTATGCTCAACAGGATGGCAAAGTTAATTTGCGCCTCATTCTTGTATAAACTTTCGAAAAAATAAGTAGTTGAAGACAAATTGTAAAGTATTAAAAACTTTTATTATTATTTCATAATATTTCCACAAACAAGAAAATTTTCTCCCCCCACTTAAAACTCAAAAAGAAATAGTTTTAAAAATTTATAAAACTCAGGAGGTTATTAAGTCTTAGAAGTAATTCAAAGGAAGTTTATATTATAAAATTAATATTGTATGGAAGAAAATAGATATTATTTTAATGACAAATGAATACCTGCTGGTTTAAAGGAAAAGTTTCTGTAGTAAGAAAAATTCATCATAGTTAAGATGTTGGTAGAGAGATAAAGATTTCAATAGGAGATCGTTGGGAAAAAATGCTTTAAAGGAAATGAGAGTAATGGAATGAATTAAGGAGGTTTTTTAATTATAGAACAAAAGATTGTGAACATAATGAACTTGTTCTTTAATAATCGAAATTTCATTGGTCCTTCGCTCCTGATAAATTTTAGACGTCTCCTGTCTGTGTTTGTTGGCACGCTCACATTCGCAATATTAAACGGAACTCAATGAAATTTGTCCCTGGTGTTTATTATTGTCCTAAGAAGTTTTTTTTATTTAAAATTAGCAAAATCTGTTCAGCGTATTAAAAAATATAGACCGATATCTAAGGAAATCTCTTGATACTAGCAAAGAACTTTGCCATATATGCCATAATATAAAATTAACAATTGCAAAAATTATAAAAATCCATGAAAGATATAGCCAAAAAGATGTCTCATTAAGTGCTCCAGTGTTATATTTTAGACAAAACTTTTATATATTGAATAAGTTTGTAAGAATAAAATAAATTTGATTTATTCTCACGTTATTGGTCAGATTTGAGATCAAACGATATTTGTATGTCAAAACGTAATTTCGGAGGTGGAAGTGTTATGGTTTGGGTAGCATTATCTGCTGTGTCTCCGAAATTTGTTTTTTTTTCAACAAAAAATGAATTGTCCATTTTATTGGTGCAAAATGCTCTTCTTTCTTTTATAGATGAAAAAAATCTATGAAGATTGCATGTTACTACAAGCTTATGCTGGCAGTCGTATAACAAACACAGCATAAGTCTGTTGGACTGACCCTCTTGCAATCCTGACTTAAACTTAATGGTATTTATGGTTGATATATGACTCGTAAAATTTACTAAAGTAATGTCCAAAACGAAAGTAGAATATTTTCAACAGACCTAAAACTAAAAATAAAGCAGTTTGGGAAGAAACTTATACCGAAATTCCTTTGAAATTTCACAATGTTTCCGCAATGCCAAAACATCCACAACAAGAATCTTCCATTATCAAATGCTAGAGCGACTAATAAACCATTAAATATTGCAATTAAGCTCACAGATCACAGTTAACAATTTTTGAAATAAATCTACAACTGATTTAATAAAAATGTTGTATTTCCACTAAATATTTTCTTTTTTTAATTTCATATGATTCCTTAAAAATCTAAGTGCGTTTATCGGAATATACAGCAGTGTATTTTGGTTGCTTGATAAGAAATTTTAAAGGTTTTGGTAAGACCTGTCAAAATAACAGGCTTTAAAAAATATGTACTTAAAGAAAATAGCGTACTTTTAGGCTTTCATAAAGTTCAACAAACCATTGCCTATTTTTAGTGGTATTCATTTATGTCAAATTTTTATTTGTTGAAAAACAAATTGTCCTTCTTTAAAAAATTTCTATTTCATATCTACAAAAGATTATTTCCTATAGTATCGCAATAGCTAATTGAAATTAATTACCAAGAGCATTAAAAAACTGCTGCATACTTTCAGGAATTTGTGTAGTACTCAGAAATGTTGCTTAAATTATTATTAGATTTTTTTTAAAAATAAAAGTGTTTAAACATGATTTTTATATTATTTACTGAAATAGAAACAATAAAACAAAAACATAACTTTAACGATTAGATTTTCTTCTTTTCCAAAAGTGTGTTAAAATATCGAACTGTAAAACAATTGTGCTACATAGATATGTGTGTTGCAAAAAGAATAACATATTCGAAGTTTTGCAGACAACCAGTCTTGCATAACCTAAATGTAGTTTCCTTTTTCCTGATATTTTTTTCTTTTCTTCCAACTGTTACACATACACACAGGTAAATAAAAAATTGCTTGCGAAAAAATATCAGACCGGAAAAAGGAAAAGCTTTTATACCTTTCAGCATCATTCAATATGGCGTCATAGTTAAACAAGTTTTGTTGTTAGCATTTAACTGAGCAATAAAAAGAAAAAGTTTGTTAAAAAATATTTTTGTTTGAGTTGATTTGTTGATAGTTTAAAAGTGTAGTTGTTGTAGCTCTAGAAAAACTAGTTCTGCAGTTAAAACTACTTTTTATTAAATCGATTTTAAAGGCTAAATAAAACATTTAAGGAACTAAAACCATAAAATCAGGTTGTAGCTTGTTCAGGTAAATTCTTTCAGTCTCTTTGAGATCAATTAAAAGAGATCAATTATATAGAAAAAAATAAAATATAAAACGATATCTGAAGTAACCTAAAAGTACTTACCAAGTTAAGTCAAATTCTCATTAAATGGCTCAAATTTTATATCCATATTTTCGTGATTTTTTAAATAACTTTTTTATTTTTCCTAAGATCAAAGCCTACTTTAAGGCCCATTTAATTTCTCCTTTTCCTTTTCTATTTAATTAAATATCGTTTCTGTAAAACTACTACAAATTATTAAACAAAATCATTAGTTACTACTGCAATGAGTCTGAAAGCAAAACTATTATTTAATTTGTCTAGCTAAATACTGCAGAAAAAACTAAAAATTAAAACAAATACATCTTATTTTACCCTCATAAAATATGCTTTTGTTTAACTAAAACTAGTTCCTCCCGATTTTATGCTCTAGTTAATAACAAATTCATTACAATTCCATAAAACAAGCAGCTATATAGAACTATAAAAAATATTTAATCAAGAGAACACGTAAAAGCTATAAGAGAGCAAAAGGGAAAGAAAGAGAGACAGAGAGAAGTGATATATACATATTATAATGGTTAAATATTTGTTACTAAATGACTTAAATTATGATTAATAGAATTTAAAAATATGTTAAAAAATAAATGAGAATGTCGGAGAAAAGGCAAAAACAATGCTAAAGAAAAATAGAAGGAGATTTTGAATAGTAGACAAAGAAATTTCATTAACCTCTAAAAGTATGCTATAAAAAATCATACGAAGTAATGGGTGGGAGTATAGTTATACATTTTAACTTGTATTGGAGTGAGATTGATGTAATTAAAAAAGTTGATAACAGTCTCAAGTGTATATGTCTCAAGAAACTTTGAAAAATTGACATAAATTAAAGATTTCTGAAAATCTTTAAAATAAAACATATTTTTTTGTTTTAATTAGTTGTACTAAATAATTAATTCTGGGTATTTTCATTTTATCCAGAATGAAATATATCTCTGAGAATTTAGTAGCTGTTTTAGTTAATAAGTATAATATTTTATGACTGGTGTTATACGTATTTTTTAAAGTAAATATTCATAAGCAGTGAGATAGAAACGTTCGCAACATACGTTTATAATAATTAAAACGAAACTACTAAAATTACAGTTTTAATTTTTTATATAATTGAGACTATTATTAGAATTTACAAACAAAGAAATATTTTTATAGTTTTAATCATTAGTAATAAAATTTTAAACTTTTTTGACATTTTTATTGTCTTTTTGCTCGAACAGGTTTACCATCTACTAAAATTTTAGATTTTTTTGATTTTGTTCAATTATTTTTTCACATGAGCCCAAAATCCCTTCACTGACCTTAGCTCCGGCCAAGGTCAGTGGAGCTTTCTGTCACCTTGTTGTAGAGCTTTCTGTCACCTTGCTCGACAATTTACCACAATTTTGGCCACTTTTTTGTACTTTTTAATTATGTTTAAACAAGAGCCCAATATTTCTTCACTGACCTTATCTCCGGGCAGTTTGAAGGACTTGCCTGTTTTCTTGTACCATTCAACGGATTGTTTACCTTAGAGACAGGATGTCAACCGGTTTGTTTTTCTTCCAGATGCGTTGAAAGCGCTTTTGAAAATGCTTTATATTTTTTGGTTTAAGAAACTTCATGTGGACCATCTCTTCTACCTGAACCAGGGTTTCAAATAACGGACAAGTTCTTACGGTACTATTTAATAACATTGGAAACAAGTTGAGGGCACACCATTAAATGGTTGCGTAAATTTTTGTAGGACTAAGTTGGATTTTATTAAAAAAATTAATAATTTTTTCTGGTCACTCATTTAAATCCGATAAGAATTTCTCGATCTCACTTCTTAATAAAGCATAAAACAAAAATAAGCAGTATTTTACAAGTACATTAAAGTAATTAAGTAAATTTCTCTGTAAAATTTTCTTGGAAATTATGGCAAATATAAATCTTCTTTCATTATTATAATATCATGTCAAATGCAATTATTCTTTACAAATATTTAATTTATATGAAATTTAAACTAATTTTAAATATTTACAAATTTTAAATAAAATTAAATTCTATTTATTTTTTTGTATCAAAAATTTACAAATAAATTTTACCAATTATTTGCATAATTTACTTAAAATTCTAAAACCTTTTAAGTTAATTAAATGCTATAAAAAATATTAATAACTTATAAAATTTATTTAAATAAATTTGCTTTTAAACTAAACAAAATAAACTAAAGCCTAAATGTATACAGGAATAATTTATAAATAAACAACACTATTAAGTATGCAATATATTTTTTGTACTTTTTTTGAAAACATTATAGCTAAATGCAAATCAAAACAGAACATTTAAAAAAATGCACTCTAGTTCTTCCTTTTCTATTGCTCTCATACTCTTAAAACATTTGTATAGAACGCCTTTTGCTATGCTATGGAAAATAGCAAAAAATATTGTCGAATTTAAAAATAAATTACTTGTCATTTGTACAAAATGTTTACAGATTCTATTAAAATAAAAGCTTAATGTTTTTTATGTTATTGTAAAAAAAATGCAAAAACTTGTTATTCAAATTTTAGCAGTTTACTCCTCTTTTTCTTCCTGCTGCTGCTGTTGCTATTTGTATTGTGCATTCGCGCTTTTTTAATAGTTTTAAAGGCTTAGTATTAGTATAAAAGTTTGTACATTTGCTTGTGTGTGTTATTTAAAACAAGTAAAAGCACTATATTCATCTATGCCGAATCGTCAATACCCTCCAACACAAATGCGAGTGAAGTAAATACTTTATGTTTCGTACATACACACAGAAGCTTTTCTTAAATATAACACAGCAATACTTATTGAGTCATAAAATAAGTTTTATTTTTGGTTATAATTTCTTTCTACTGAATCGATTTTGATAACTTTTGAAATGATAATAACGAACGAGAGATATTTTCAGATATTGGTCAAAATCTTTAAATATACTTAACCGATTTTTTTAATATGGAAAGTTTTCAGGAATATAACAAATATTCAGGCCTTATTCCATTGAGCTCTGTAAATTAGTGAGCGTTCCAACAACCGACAGACAGACAGGCATAACTATATCGACCCAGAATTTGATTTGAGAATATATATATAATATTGGATCGGAAACGATTCCTTCTCAGCTTTATACACGGAATGACAACGTTAATATACCCTCTTCTCCACTTGTGGTGGTGGAGGGTATAAAAATAAAAAGTAAACAAAAAGATCCACACAAAAAAATGTTATGTTGTTTTATAAAATTATATAATCGCTTAAATAACACAAAATATGTAAAGTGAAAAAGCAAAGGCACTTAAGTTTAATTGCATTTTTAAGTGCAAAATGCATAAATATTTTTACTAGATTTAGTTTGTTAAATAATAAATAAGTTTGCCATTTTTTAAATTTAAATAAATTGAAACAGAAAGAGAAGCAAACAGATTAAAAAAGTAAAAAGGCGTAATTTTAAAGAATTTAAATAATTTTTCATTTATTTGTGTCATTTGCCTGTCTTTTTTTGCAGTGTGCACAAAAATGCCATAAATTTAAAATTATTTTTCAAAGAAAACTGTTGAGAAAATCTTTAGAAATCCCACCACAAGCATTGCATACTTTTGTGTTAAGTTTTTGCACAATAACAAAAGCATACTTTTAGGCAAGGTCAGATAAATTCAAAATCAATGAACCAGAAAAATGAAAAAAAAAAAAAAAATAAAGAAAGAAATAATTTGAATAAATTGATAACAATCCATTTAAAAACATTTATTTAAAATAAACTAGACTTCAAAGTAAACAAATATCCAATATTAATTGGTTTTATTCTGATCAAGTTATCTAAAATTATTAAATATTTTAAACAAATCCCAACTTGGCCCTACATACAGTACATACTCAGTGCTCAGACTATTTGATACGAAGAGTAAAAGTTAATGCATCTTTAAAAACATATAATGATTAAAGTTCCTGACAGAAATGCTGCTAAAAAGTAAGGACCAAAAACAAACACAGACATTGAAGTCAAGTTTTCTAAAAAAATATTCATGCTACATTACGGCGGAATTTTTCTCAATGTTGGTAGTTGTTGTATTGTAGATGTTCGATTGAATTTTAAAGCAGTAAAAATTTCCCAAAACAATCTCGCATAACAAGCGATATTCAATTGAGGAAAAAAGCCAGTCAATTGTAACATTGGGCACAATAAATATCGAAATTAATATCAATTTATTAATATATGTGTCCATTAATTTTTTGCCTGCCTTGACAATCGTCACTGTGGTAAACAAGCCCTTGAGTCATTCAAGAACAATAATGTGGTATTTCTACCAAGAGAGGCAAATCCTCCAAACTGTACGGAGATAAGACTAATGGAGAGATATTGGGCTCTTGTTAAATAGATTTGAAAATCACCAAAAAGGTTTCCAAAAGTGTGTTAGATTTTAAACAGAGATAGACTATCTGATCGAGCAAGGTGATAGAAAAAACTATTAAAACGCAACTCACAAAAGTAGGCAGCACTTTTTGATAATTTAAAATATTCTCATACTATGTGTTAAACTGTTTTCCTTCTATTTATTATATATAAAGGAAAATAATATATAAATGTTAAAGAATTTAAATAATATCGACAAAAATTTTACCATTTTCAAAGCAAAAATTTTATGAAATATTTATTATTAAAAAAACTTTAAAGAATTCTTTTAATAAAAACGCAACTTTAAAAAAACAGCAATAATCCCTTCACTTTTTGTTGAGCCCCTCGCTCTTATAGAACCTTTTCTTTGTTGCCTATTTTTGGGCTGCTTTAAAAACTATTAATGGTACATGTTGTGTTTCCATGTTTTAAATATATTTTTTGGAAATTTGTTTTCCATCACAAGACATAAATAACTTTTTTAACAATATAAGAGTTTTGTAAAACCACAATATTTTTCGTTGCCATTTTTTCTATAAAAAAAGAAAAAAGTAAAAAAAAAACAAGGCAAAGTAACAAGCATCAGGTCAAAGTTCTATAGTTTGGCAATAAAAATCCAGTTAAAATAAAAGCAAAAAAAAATATTGGCAAACAAAAGTGTCTCTTGGTAGTGTTACCAACACCAATTTAGTAAAATATTCTATATTTTTTATATATATTTTTGGTTCATATTTTATTTATTTAAATTATTTAAATTGTTGTTGTAGTGTTGGTGGTTTTTATGGTTTTAAAGAAGAAATAAATTTTAAATGAATTGCAAATTTTATTTTTTTCCTTTTTTTTGGGAGAATGGAGATCAATTTTTTAACAATAAAATATATTTTTGTAAAGAGAATTTATTAGTTAAAGGAAATTTCTGATAATAAAAATTTTATTGTTATTAAATTTCTGAAAATTTATTGAATTTAATGAATTTTTTAGTGATTATTTTTTCTTGAAGATATTTATGGTTTAGTATCCTCCACTACAAGCGATGAATGAATTATGTCTTCACCAGAACTTTATAAAGTATATACGCTGGTGCATATTATTAAAAACGCACATAACTTTTCTTTACAGAATTTTAATAAAGCGAACATTAAAATATTTAATGGGTAAATATTTTATTAAATCAACTAAAACTTCACTTAAAATATTTTTAATTTAGAACTCCAATTGTATTTCATTTTTTACCTTTCACCAACTCTTCATAGTGATAAGAAACAAAAAAAAAATAAAATAATTTATTAATGAAATTATTAATAAATTTTCACTTCTGCGTTGATAGAAATATTCCACATAATATATCATCAAGAACATTTGATCACAAGAACAAGGGAAACAATACTACTAAAAATGATGATGGTGTATTTAATTTGCCATTCCGTTTGTAACGCTAAGATGAAATCATTTAAGACCCAATTATATATTTGACTATGTCCGTTTGTCAGTCTGACTCTTAGCTTTCTTCCTACCCGTTTGTCATCCCTAATAGTTGGCCGAACACAATGAAATTTGAACTGAGTAGTTTTTATAGCCCTGAGAAGCTTTCATTTTAAAAGCAACTAAATAGGTTCAGTATATTAAGTCGATTTCTGAGCGAATCTCTCAAGCGAAGACCTTACGTAAAATTTTTAATTACAGATCAGAAGAATAGATTTAATTTTCACCGGGATATTAAGTTTAATGTATCTCATTTCCATTCTTAGAAATTATTATATTCGGCTGAGTAGAAAAATAGTTTTAGCCAAGAGCATAAATAACTTAGACTTAAAGAAGGAAGGAAGACTTAATGTTCAGTATTCTTACTTGTTTATCTTAATTTTTAAAGTTTAACACCCATTTTTAAAGAAATTTTCCTATAAACTTACAAACTTTGTGGACCATACATCCCAACAAGTTCTCCATTGGGTTTATGTCTGGACAACAAGCCCATCAGTCTAATAGAGGTATCACAGTATACAGTTAAACTATAATTTGAAAGACTTTGAAATATGTACCGTAGCATTATCTTGCTGAAAAATGCAATATTGATCGATAAGAGAAGAACATCTTCTAGGAAATTGTTAAAAATTGTGATATTCATTTTTGTTGCAAAAAAAATAGGATTTTTCAACTGCAGAAGATGTTGCCCGACCCATAACACTAACACCGACGTAATTATGTTTTGACAATGTTTGATCTCAAACCGTGCTAATAATGTGAGTATAAGTCAGATCCATCTAAATTCATATTTTTCGACAGAAAAGAGTAATAATTTCGCTCTTCGGCCCACTTCATGTATGATCTACACTTTGGCTTCTTATATTTTATGTTTTCATCTCTTTGTAAAATTGAGCAACGTGTTTGAAAGTCACAAGAAATTTAAGTTTGTGTAGAGTTCTATTTATACTTCTTGTTTTACAAGAATAATCTGTCTTAAATTTGTATTTCCGAATACCATAGGTCTGTCCTTTCTTAAAAAAATAAGGCGCCAGATTTTCAGAATGTTTTTACGAAATTAATTTTACGATCATTATCTCTAGTGGAATACCTTGGTTAGAATACATTTAATTTGGACCTTTTCTAGATCAAAAATTCTTGGGACCTTTTAGGCGTTATGGAAATTGTGGATTAATTTTGGAAATTTTGTCATAAAATTTTTATATTCTTATTAAAAATATATTTTTATTGATAATTAAACCGAAATTTACTAAATATAATTTTTTTTAAAGCAACTTTTAATTCTGCGTTTTTAGAAATATCCACATCAAATACCACCAAGATCGCTTGAATAAGACAAAAAACAAGACTAAGAATTAAATCTTATTTACTTTAAAAAAAGTACCGTTAAGTTTTGCCTCTCTCTGTGCATGCGTTTATAGGAATATGCATCAAGTTATCTCAAAATAATCAAGCGATATTCGATCAGAAACTCTTCATTTCAATTTTTGATGTATAGTTCCAAATACGAATCTTGTTTTTTACAAGGTGTCCAAATTATGATTTGATCCCAACCTTAGAAGGTTATACACCTCCAAACTCATAAATTAAATTTCTCAAACTTGATTATTTTCTGAGTAAAAAGAATCATTGAACTCGATTTGATCATTCCGAAAAAAGAGGCTTGTTTCCATTTTTACGAAAACAATATAAAATATATTTTTTTAATTTGCCAGCTCTGTGTCTACATATTTTAAATTATATTTTTTAATTAAAAAATTCTATATAAAAATAATAATTTCTAATGACAGTTTTGTTAGATAAAAATTAATAATAAACATATGTTACCGTTAAAAGTCATAAAAATAACCCAGCGGTTCTGAGCATATACTAACTACTGCAAAGTAGTCAATAAGTTTACGATTTTATGGAACACTTACCAAAGAAGCAGGAGCATAATATTAACTGGGAATTTTTATTAAGTATAATTCTTTCTATTTTGTAACGATTTATAGTTAACAATATGTTTTAGAAATATTTACTAGTTATTTTTTAGATTACTTGGTGACAGTAAAGTATTGTATGTACTTTACTAGAATTTAAACAAACATTTCTAAACATGAATAATTATTTGCTAATCTGTACCAATAAATAACAAAAAAAGTGTCCTCATTTCTTACCACTTAGAACTAGTAACTTATCAAATACTAGAAATATGTACTGAACTTCAAAAACACGAAAGTTTGTGGTTTATAATAGAAAATTATATTATTATCTGTAGTTGTTGCTTACAAATAACAAAAATCTCCGCTACTCTATAGTCCACGCTTCTCTCCCCCTAGGACAAATAAAGTATTAAGTGTCTTGAAAAATTAAAATAAATTAAACACTTTAAATTTACGAAATTGATAAACAAAATTGTTAAATACAAATAAGTATATGTTATTACATAATTTTGCAATATACACATGTCACACCACTTAGAGCTAGTAAAGTATGAAATGCTTAAAATGCTTGCTATTTAAAACTAATTACACCCAAAACTGTTGGTCGTATGTAAAAAATTACACTAAAATACTCCTTATTTACAATTCTTTGGGATTGTAAAATTTTAATTTTTACACCAATAATATAAATAATTGTCTGTATTAAAAATGTCATAAAAACAAAAACATCAAATTAATATTAAAACAAAAAAGAGACATATAAAACTAATAAAAATTAAATTTTATTTTTATCATTGCAGGTAAAAAAAATATATTTTACTCATAATTCAGCAGTAAAGTAACACACTCGCTCATGGGGGTAAGTTATATTGAGAGTTTTAAAAATGAAAGCATACATTGGGATGAAAAAAAACTAATACATTGCATATGTTACGAATAAAAAGTTATTTTTGGATAATAATTTTTCACCACATGGTTGAGAGGTACCAAAAGTTTAGTTTCTTATATTGTTCATTTAGAGAAGCATAGATCCATAAAGAATTAGTCGACAAGTCGACCTCTAAAATTTACTACAACTTTAATTAAACATTTTTAATTTTATTTTCTCAAAAATTATAGCAAAAAAAAAAGCATATGTGTTGCATATGCTACTGATAATAAGTTGTCTATAGATAACAATTATTCACTTAGAATGTGGTTGGCGGTATCAAAATATATTTCTTATATTGTTTATTTAGGGGAGCATAGATCTATAAAGAATAAGTCGACTTATGGTTGATTCTTTTACTCCCTCTAAAATTCACTTTTTGGTAAAAATTACAATTTTAATTTTCAAAATTTCATTTTATTTTTCCAAATCTTATTTCCATTTTTTCCATTCCAAAAATATTAAATGCTGCTCTTACTGGTATTTTTCTCTTTTGTAGGACTTATCATTTTTTCATTTACTCTAGTTTATCCTTTAAGCTTTAAGCGTAATCTTTTTCCCTCCCCAGCAGAACCTGAAAAGAAAATATTGAAAAAATGGAAAAACGATTTTATTACATAAATTCATGTTAGATTTTTCCAAATAAATAAAAAAAATTAGATTTGTAAACGTATCTGGGCAACAAATAACCTTAAAGATTTGAACAAAATATAAAACTCACGTATTTTCTACATGATTTTACAAATTTTTTTCTTTAAACAGTTTAAAAAAAATCGAAAAAAAAACACACACAAATATATGAATTTTAAATTAAGCTAACATGATTGAGAAGTTATTGAATTTTTTTAAGAAAAAAATTCTCTTTCAACTTTCTACGAATTTTACTTGCTAAAGCATAAAATTGTTTACCAAAAACCCATAAAAATGCATATTTTACGTTTCAAATAACATGTTTGAACATGTTTAGTTGTGCGTTAATATACAATTTGCATTCTTAGTAGAGTAGGAAAAGGAGAGATTAGCTTTACCTTAATGAAAATGTTTAATATAAAAAAAATTGCAATAATAATGATATTTTCTTCTCTCTCCCTTGAAATGTTTTAGCAGGATGCAAAAATGCTTAATAAATATATTTTATCGCATTTATTTTTCACATATTTTATTATAACAGACGAAATATATGATTTAATACACAAATCGTGCGTGTGTATTAAACTCAAAAGAAATTGTCTTTTGTAATGCACTGACAGCCCACCTAGATTCAGTTTCTAGCTTAGATCTAGTTTAGCTCCAGTTATGTTCTAGTTCACTTCTAGTTCAGTTCTAGTTCATTTCTAGTTCAGTTCTAGTTCATTTATAGTTTAGTTCTAGTTAAGTTCTAGCTCAGCTTTAGTTCAGTTCTAGTTCACTTCTATTTCAGTTCTAATTCAGTTCTAGTTCAGTTCTAATGCAGTTGTAATTCAGTTCTGCTTCAGATCTAGTTTAGTTCTTGTTCAATTCTTGTTCAGATTCTATATCAGATTTAAGCTCAGATTTAAGTTCAGATTTTAGCTCAGATTTTAACTTAGATTTTTAGCTCAGATTTCAGCTCAGATTTTAGCTCAGATTCCAGTCCAGACTCTATTTCAAATTGCAGTCTAGATTCTAGTCAGATTTTGTTTCAGATTCTTGTTGAGATTCTAGTTCACATTCTATTTCATATTTGAGTTCAGATTCTAGTTCAGATTCTAGTTCAGATTATAGTTAAAGTTCAGATTCTTCTTCAGATTGTTATTTACATTCCAGTTCAGAAACTATTTCATATTCTTCTCAGATTCTAGTTCAATTTAGGTCAGATTCTAGTTAAGATTTTTGTTCAGATTCTTATTCAGATTCTATTTCAGGTTCTGGTTCAGATTCTACTTTAGATTCTGGTTCAGTTTAGATTCAAGTTCAAATTCAACTTCAGATTCTAGTTTAGATTCTAGTTCACATTCTATTTCGTATTTGAGTTCAGATTCTAGTTCAGAATATAATTTTGATTTAAGTTCAGATCTAGTTCAGATTTTGTTCAGATCTTATTCATATTCTAGTTGAGATTGAAGTTCAGATCCTAATTCAAATTGGAAGTTCAGTTTAGATTCAAGTTCAAATTCAACTTCAGATTCTAGTTTTAGATTCTAGTTCACCTCTAATGAATTACGTTTAAATGAAACACAAAATGTGTATAAATATGTAGTGAACAAAATCACGTTCAAAGAAAACTATAAAAAAAGGATTTTTTGCGAAATATTTAAACTTATTGGCGGAATGCTTTATAACATTAATACATATAAAAAAAAATCAATAGGAATTTTCTCAACAGCAAAAAATGAAGAAAGAAAGCAAGAAGATTATAATTCTTTGCTGCCTCCAAAAACAAAAAAAACCAAGGAAAGACTTTCGCTGTAGAAAAATGAAAATCCTTAAAGAGAATTTGCAGTTAATAAGAACATGTATTTTTAAATCACATTTAATCAGTTTACTTTGATAATCCTTTAAAATTTGTCAACTGATTGTCTTAATTTCTAATGACTTTAAATGTTAACACTTTTAAAATTTTACTTTCATGTTCTTGTCAATGTTAATGAATTAAAGAATAAATGGAGAAGCTGAGATGCTTGTGTAGATCTAATATTTCTATAGTTACGATATATTTGCCAAAAGAATTTAACTTTTATTTTTGTGGTCCAAGCTTTTTATTTCTAGGAAAAACCACAAGTTAATTGCTAAACTGTTGTTAGAGTTCTCTTTTTTTCTGTAGTTTATGGGTTTTCAAACTAACATTTTATCAAGTTGTCAATCTAAAGTTTTAAACAAAGTTTTTACTTTAGATTTTGCTATCGAGGAAAGAAGCCATTTTTTCACTTGAAACCATTAACTATATTGATGTTAATTTGTAAGTGTTTTGAGAAGGAAACGGAATGTGAGAACATTTAAACCTTTAACCAATATTTTAAATATTTACTAAATTTGCTTGAAAACTTTCTCCTTCTTTACTTTTGTTGTTATTTATTTAAATTTTTTACTTAATTAGTCCCATGATATTTCCCTTTTTCATGGTCTCATGTAACATTAAATATACTTTTATATTGCAGTTACTAAAGGTTTGAGGGATTGTAAATGAAAAGAGAGAGAAATTGTTTTAGTATTTTAGCTTTATTCAATCATGTTACTCTATGTGTGTGTTGGAAATTTTTTTAATGAGAAAAGTTTTGTGGTCACCATTTTCAATACTTCTTTCTATTTTTTCATATTTTTTTTTGTCAACAATTGACATTTATAGCAACTCTATTGCTGGTTTCTCTCTCAGGTATTTAATTATAGAGTGTTGGAAGTTTTAGCAAAAAAAATTAAACTTTTTTACACCAAAAAAATATTTATCTGTAAACAAAATATTTTATTGAATATTTATTTAGGCGACACCTGAAACAACAACAACACTCAAAGTAACATTGAATGTAAATTGACATTTAATTTCGAAAAAGCAAAGTTTTCAAAGAGGGGAGGGAGGGGAGGATCCGAAAAAAGGGAATATAAACTGTTCAATTAATTAAACAGTTAAAGGTAAAAAATAATGTTTGTCTAGCAACAATATGTTTACTTAAAACAACAAAGTATAGAAATATTTGATTACTTTTGACAGTTCATGAAAAAGTTTAAACAGAAAACCAATGAAAGGAAAATTTGGTTAAAATTTAAAAGTTGAAATAAGTTTATTGTCCATAAAATTTAAAATTTGAGTAAAAACACACTGAAATACATCAAACATTATTTGGTGGTAAAGACTGTAATAAAACTGATTTTAATTTTTGTTAAAAATCTATATTTTATTTATTTTTCAAAAATGTTTCCCGCTTTTTGGAGACAGATCACCATTAATAGCATTTTCTTATTTTGAATATAGAAAATATTAATAAAGTAGTTAAACTAGGAAATGCCATATGACAGAAGAAAATTTCAAGTTAAATCATTATTTAATGTCATCAATCAATATTAAGTTCAATCCACTTTTGGTTAAACATGACAGTTTGTCTTTAATGTGTTTGCAGGAAGATTTGTTTAAATTAAATCTCAAATTATGAAGAAGAGAAAAATATAACATAAAAAGCATAATAGAGACAAATGGATAAACTGTGGCTGGGACTATAAAGCAAATTGTAGTGAATTTAATAGATTATAATAATTAAAGTCGGAGCTTTTAAGCATATTATAGTCGAAAAAAAGGAGAAAATTTTAATGAATACTTTGAGCAAACTATTCTCAGTAGAGTAAACTATAGTACAGACTTAAGAATAAATCATAGTTGATGCTATAGTCTAAACAATAGATTCTGTTATATTCAAAATTAATAAAATAACTATAGTCGATACTATGGAGTAAACTGTAGTGGAAACTATAGGGTAATCTATAGCGGAGACTATAAACTGTAGTATAGTTATGTAGTAAGCTGTATTTAAAACTATAGTTTCAAATTTAATCGAGCCTATAAAGTAAAATAAACTAAACTGGATTCTTTAGTGGAGACTACAGAATAACTTATTGTAAAGTCTATAGAGTAAACCAGGCTATAGAATAAAACCATTGTTGAAACTGTGAGTAAACTATAGTCTAGACTTAAGAGTAGACTATAGTGAAGACTTTGATGTAGGCTATAATCGAGACTGTGTAAGTAAACTATTTTTGAAACTATTTACTCTATATTCAATACTATACTGAATAGCATAATCGAGCTTATAGATTAAAATTAACTAAAATGAATGTTTAAGAATAAGCTATATTGGAGACTACAACATAAATTATAGACCAGTCTATAGAATAAACCAGACTATAGAGTAAACTATAGTCGAGCAAAGTCTAGTCTAAATACAAAATTATAGTCGCGATTATAGTCTAAGTTTTAACGAAGTTATCGGAAAAAATATTTTAGAGATTAAGAATTAAGTCACAGACTGAACTATAGTCGGAACAAAACCTAAGGTATAATTCTTACTTCTCTTTCTAAAGTCTATAAAGTCAATAACTGTTTTGACAACAAAGTGAACGATAAATATTTATTTATTTATTTATTTATTTATTTATTTACCTCTTATTTTTACCATTTTCAACCAGGTTAACATACAGTCTGCAATCTCTTAAAATAGTAAGAAGTATATTTCTGTTAAATGTTTTTGCTGTTAACTAACATTAAGAGAAAATTTATAAAGAAGAACTCTTTTAATAACTAAAATACCGTTCTCTTTTCTTTCATGCAAACAGTCTTAATCTGTTAACTAATTTATCACTAACAAACAGCTTTTTTCCATTGAAATAAAAAAATAATCATAATTTCCTTTAATGTCAATAAATATAAACATGAGTCTAAACAATTATAAAACCATAAAGGAAAAACTATTTATAGTCCTTTTTTATCCTTATTCAACACACCGAAAATTTAAGCACATTAACTGAATTTTATGACCCAAAATTATGACTATTTTTTGCCTTTTCACATATTAATCATAACTTTAATACATAAAATATTTTTTTTTTCGAAAAAACCCTCATCTGTGTATTTTATTGACATCTATTACCAGCAAAAAAAAACACAAACAAAAAAAAAGAAGGCAAAGGCCATGATTTTCTTTTATTTTTATATTAGACGTTTTGACACACATGTTTTGTTGTTCTTTATCTATTATATCTTTTTATGAATAAGGCATTATAGTATGAGAGAAATCATAAATCACATACAAACTATAATGATTATGACTATGGGATTTAGAAAAAAAGTGGGCTGGTTATAGAAAAGAATGCAGACATAGAAGAATTTATATGTGATTTTTGCTTGTGACTAAAATAACAGATGATGATAATATTGCATATCAAATATAGTTTAGTTTTTATAGACATTAATAGTAAAATTTTTTCATAAAGAAGAAAAAAACAGAAATGTCTAGCCTCTAACTGTTAGAGGTCCTTGTATTTTTGTTTTAAGGTTTTAATGACTTTGGGCTTTGTAATTATTTAAATGCTTTCAAGTTTGTACGTGAATAATACTTTATTTTGAGGTTATGACGAAAATTAGTGAAAAATGTTATAATGAGAATATTGTCATATAAACAATAGTTCTTCTATAACTTTAGTTCGTCTTTAGTTTCGACTATGGTTACTCTGTTGTTTATTCTCTAGTTAAGTCTTTAGTCAGGTCTATAGTTTGAATTATATTTAGGTATATTTAGTCTATAGCCTTGACTGAAGTCTAGTCTATAGCCTGGACTATACTTTAAACTAAAGTTTGAACTATAGTCTGGACTATAGTTTGGAATAATTTGGTTATTAATCTGTACTCTAGGTCTCTAGTCTGGACTATTGATTGGTTAGTAGTCTTAACTATAGTTTGGTTTAGTTTTTGGTTTAGTCTTAACTATAGTTTTGGATTGGACTTTAGGTTGGTCTATAGCCTGGCCTCTAGTTTATTCTATATTATGGTTCAGTCAATATTGTTGACGAAAGTTTAGTAAATCCTACGTAAACTAAAGTTTGGCATATAATATGGACTTAACTTTGATTTAAAACCTGGAGTGCCGTTTATGCTTTTGTCTGGTCTACATTATGGACTATAGACTGGTATATAGTAAGGAATATAATTTAGTCGATAATCTGGAATATGAATAAGTATATAATCTGGACTTTAGTTAAATCTATAGTCTATTCTATAATGTGGACTATAGTCTATTCCTTATTTTAGATTCGTTGTTTAGTCTATAATTCCAACCAAAAGAAAGGATGTATCATTGTCTGTTTATTATCTGGATCTTATTCTAACTTAATTTTATTTAAAATCCAGTCACTTTATATTATTACCTCCCTTTATGCACCTCAATTTAAAAGCATTTTCATCTAAACCACCACCAATACACAATTATCCTTAACAGCACTTTAGCACACTTCAATTAGTTGTCATTTAGCATTTTCTTATTTATTTTAAAATTCACATGAATTGAAATATTAAATATTCATAGCGAATACTTGTGTGACACAACTAATAGAATGTCTAATGACCGCGAGTCTAAATGGAATTGTATAAACAACAATAACCATTAGTAACAACAATGTCAAACATACAACAAAAAACCACTAAAATAATCATTATATTGCTATCGATATATAATATTAGCAATTGGAAATGCAAACAACATTGACACTATTAAAAAAGGAGTGCTGAAATAGGAAAAATTCAAATGTCGATAGAATAAAATTATCAGGCAGCAATATATATATAGAAATAAAACCTTAACATTAGACAATATTAAGGACAAGAGTAAAAACCAATGAACCAACCAACAGTCATGATGATAATGTGATGATAGCATTGCTGCAACTGAAGCATTCATGCAAAAGCATCAAACACCTCATCTTTTATGTGACTATAATAAACAACAACAACTATTTGTATGGAAAATAGAGGTGCATGCCATTGGTTGTGTTATTGCGAGGGTGTAGTAGTTATGCAATAGTAGTTGTTTCGTTTCCTTAATAATATAGTAGTGATATTTTATTATTTTACTACAATTTGTATGCGAACAACGAAACGTGTTTTCGAAAAAAAGGTAAAATTATAACATGAATAACTAGAATCGAGAAAGAAAATTAATAGTTTTTTCTAATTTACATAGTAAATATATAAACAGACATGTAAATGTTTATATATGTAATATGTATATTTGGAGGAGTGTTGAGGAATTATGGAACAACGTCGGTATGTTGAAAGAGAAAATACTTGTTGTGTTGATGTTTTCATTATACGTGTTTTGGAATAAATTTAATTTTTGTCAGTCTTTGTAGATTTCAAGAGAAAAATCCTAAAAGGTACCTCAGTTGCTGGTTTGAAATAAAGTTTTAAAGCAATAAAGTAAAGCAATTTGAACATTTAAATAAATAGTTTTTGAGAAATTTATTTGAAATCATTAAAGGGGCTTAAAAATTTTAATTTTATATATGTAACCTCTCATCCATTATAGTTTTCTGTAATAGGAAATATGAATGTTAGTGTGCTTCCGGTATTACATATATCCGGTTTTACATATAAAGTTGATTAGTATTCATTCGTTGAATTCACAAGTACTCCAGATTATGTGTCTTGCATTCGCATCACAGTCTAAAATGGTATCTGTGGATACCACCTGTGACTTCATGAGAGTGCTGACTTCAACTCGTGGAGTTGATTTCTCATGTCCAGGCTAACATGAAGCTCCTGTGTTTCGTTAGCTCATCTTTTGCTGCAGCAAAATCTCCTGAGTGAAACTGCAATCAAAGATATCCAATGGGAAGTCTTTTGTCTTGGAAGTCAAAGGAAGTGAGGAACTTTTCTTGGTAAGAAGTAAAGAGTAAAAATCAATAATTGCACATTTAGACATCTTTCCAAAATAACTTTGTTATAGTAACTAATTTATTTATTAAATACCTTTGAAAGCAACACTGTATAAGAAAATACTAGTACGCTTATCACAAATATACCTCTCAAAGGTAAAATTCCATTTATTTAAAAAAGCTTTTTTTGGAAACTTAATTTAAGAGTAAAAATTAATAATTTAATTTAATAACATAAATAACATAATTTTATTCCCAGAAAAGTATTTATACACGAGTTTTATCTATAAATTATTTAAGTTTTAAGAGATTTGGATTGGCATTTCGTCAAATAAATTATTTTAATCTTTTTCAAAAGCTCTGTATGATAAGCTTTAAAAGTAAAACTTCAAAACTACGATCTTGAACCTTTAAAGTTTTAATTTTTAAGACCTTTTTATTCATTTTTAAAAAAAGTTCGGTACAAAGCTTGAGATAGGCTCTATTTAAAATTAAATATAACAGAAAGCTTTAAAAAGTAAGAAAAATCATTTATATGCCGTCTAGACCTAATCCAAAACCGTTGCCAAAATTACATTAATTTTTTGCTTAAAACAAAAGAAAAAAAGATTCTTCGACAATTGTCTTAATTTTTGAGTAAAGTTATTTTATTAAAACAACTCTGAAGCTTTAAAGTTTTTTAGCTTTCGAAGCTACATTAAAACTTCAAGCTTTTAAAACTTTTGTTAATTTTAATTTAAGTTTAATTATGAAATTTTACGAGAGGCTGCATTTTAAATTTAATAAAATTTTAAATTTTTATCTCTTATGTTATATATAATGCTTGAAGTTTCAACGAAATAACAGTGGATTCGCCAAATATTTACAATTTTAACTGCTTTGAAAATATACAAGAGCTTTTTTGTTACAATTCATCAAATATCGTTCGTATAAAGAGGGTAAAAAGGCTTTTAGCTTTTAGAAGTTCTATAACAAAATCAGTTTAAATACATTTTTAATTTTAAAGTGTTGAATAAAGATTTGGAATTAAGATGCCCATATTTGTCTATAATTCTGTCAAATAAAAACTGGTGATTTAAACGTTGCTTTACTAAAATCTTGATGTCCTAGAAGCTTTAAGATTTTAGATAATAAAATAGACTTAAATAAAATCATTCTTTTATAATATAAAATAAATACAAGCAAAAATGTACACTTATTTTGATAATCAAGTTTTAAAGCTTATGAAGCTTTTAAATTCAAATTAAACCTTCTTTTACATCGAAATCGTCTTATATAAAATGTGCCTTTTTAAATGATGAAATTTAAATTGTTTGGAAAAATGTTGAGCTTTTTCCAATTCTTTTTAAAACCACAATCCTTCAATTCATACTTCAAACATTAACAGCAAAAATCCTCTGACTTGACATGTGAAAATAACAAAGAACAATAAAACCAACAAAAAGTGGACTTTCTGGAATTTGTTAAGGTTAATCTCTGTTACAAAAAAGTTTTGACAGTTGACGTGAGAATTGTTTATTAACACTTACACTAAAATAAGCATACATATGAATATAAAGGAACAATTGTTTATGACTCACGGTTCTGAAAAATATTAAGTTGATGAATTGGTGATCAAAAAGAAACTAAATAAGTTTGGTTGTAGAAACATTTAGTGAATTCTCCATAATAATCAATGAAGTAGTTAAAAAGGTACGGTTTTTGACTCTTTTTTCACTCTTTGAAAGAACTGATCTTTTAAAGAGTTTAATTTTTTATTTTAAAAGAAATATTTATTTTTTACCGTTCTTCAAGTAGAGTTGAATTAAAAAAAATATAAAAATTAAAAAAGATTCAAATTCAAAAAGAGTTTAAAAATTAATCCTTAACATAAATTTTTTAAAGTCGTTTGTAAAAATTAAAAATGTTTTTTGTTAAGCTGAAGAATTTTCTAAGACAGTTTAACCTTGTAGGACTGACTCCTTATAGAACGTCAGGGTTGTTATCACATACATATATACATTGACAAAACATCGATGGTTATAAAAACAAAGTGAAAAACGAATTACAAAATCCTCCTACATAGATTCCTTTTAAAGATTTTTTTGTTTGTTTTGTGTGAAAGTCAGCAAAAAAATTAATTGAGATAAAGGATCTTAACCATTTACATTCTCAGTTCACACACACTCTCTCGCTTTTTCACTCGTTTTCAAGTTTATATGGCTTTGTGTTAGTTTGTCAGGAAACGGAAATTGAAAGGAGTAAAGGTAGTTTGTGTGTAACACATGTAAATTATGCAAAAGTTTTGATATGGAAAAATATTCCACTAATAATAAGATAAAAAACATGAGACAAAAATGTCGAAATGTTTACAATTCAAAGTATTAATGTAGAAGGGGTCTAAGTATTATTTAATTTGAATACAATGAGGAATGAACAAGACTAAACATGAATAGATGACGCTATTTTAGAATTATATTCAGCTAATAGCCAGAGGTCTTGAGTCTATTGTTTAATGGCAAAAAAGATGGTATTGATTTTATTAGGAATCAATAGCAATAAAAAATAAAAGGAATTTAAATTACATTGATTTAAAGTAATTCAAAGCAAAATATTTATTGAATAATTTAAAATATTTTAAATTCTTTTTTGAAAACAGAAAAAAATTAAAAATTTTTTCTTGGTTTTCCACACAGTTATACTTCAATCAGAAGAAACAAATCACAAAATGTGCAAAATTCTCTTCATCTCCTTAGGTGCTGATTAAGAGAAAAAATAGATAATTTCTTGTAGATCGTTTCTATATGCAAATGAAATGTTGTAAAGGTAAAATAATAATAAAAGAGACAACAGCTCTCAATACAAGAACACACATGTTACATTTAAGATTATTTTCTTGTTGTCATAACCATTTATTTTTTCTTCAACCTCTTTTTTTGCCATTTTACTGATTTTTTCCAAAACAATGAATATAAATTGAAATTAAACAAAGAGAGAAAAAAGTCAAATACATTTTTCTCCAAAATAAGGTAAAAAATAGAATATTGTAAATAAAGAAAACAACGTATAGGAGAAGAAAATAATTAAAAAGTTATGTTAGTTACGGGAAACAAAAGAAAAAAGGGAATAAGAAATTTTATCTTATTTCCAGTATAAGGTGACATTTAGAGAGTGTTTGAAAAATTAAAACTAAATATAAATAATTCATTTTCAATTCCAATGATAACTTTTGACAGTCGCTTCTGTCTTATTTTAAAAAATTTCATCATCTTAAATATTTTCCATAATTTAAGTATCCTCCAATACATTTAGCTCATATATTTTAGGCTTCAATGGAAGTCTGTATTGACATAACCTGTTCGGTGGTTCTGATCATAATTTAAAAGATATTATTTTTGTTGTCTTTATTTATTGCAAAAATATGCACCTGAATTAAGATTTTCATTCAGAACTTCAAGACGTATGATTAATTATGACCTATTTTGGAATATCAATCTTACTTTCTATAGTATTTGTTAGATCTAAATAATTAAGGTGGCAAATAAAAGCAAAGATCTAAAATTTGATAAATCAAAAAAAAAAAAAAAAAAAGAAAAATATATATATTTTTTAAAGTTCGTGATATATAAGACAACCCCAAAATTCACAAAATCAATTTGGCAATTAAAAATTGTTAAAATGATTCTTTGTATAGATGTAGATATGTGAGAATCCATATGTACTAATTACACATTATTACACAGTGTTATACAATGACAGGTATTAAGATACGCTAAATCTTAGTGTATCATTTTTTCTCTTTAATTTCCTTTAAAAAAAGCTTAAAATCTTCCTACTTATCTTAGTTTCAATAAGGTTAATGGGCTGACCTCTTTTTTACCAAAAGCATATATATGGTAGATTTGGTCGCACTACAAAAACTCCCTGAATCAGACATTTTAATTCAAAGTGGGTTATACGTTCCGTTTTTTTCTTGAATTGAACATATTTATCGATAAACATACAATTAAACGTAATAAAGGGCCTTCAGAATTATAATTTTGAAAGACCGCTCTCATTGGGGCTCCAGAGAAGAAAATGTGACGTCTTCATGTCCCAAGATATTATGGCAATTGTAACATCCGTTAAGTATTCCCTTCAGCTAAAATTCACTTTCTAAATCGATTAAATAATGTCCGTCACTCCTTCCATCTGTTTGTTTTTCTGTCTGTCTGTTCATATAAATATTGTGAATACATGTCGCAGTTTTCTAAAAATGGTTATGTTCTAAAAAATATGTTATTTTTAATTCTTGTACTAAAAGACTACTCTACAAAAAAGTCTACTTACTACATGTGGTAAGTTATATATGTGTAATATATAGAAATATTCGAAAATCTTATTGTTTTAAAATTTATTTTTCCGTCAAATGTGTTTGGAGCTTTTCTTAGTATATTTAACATCCTGTGACCATTAAAATATTATTTAGTATTATTATATATTTCTTATATTCTTCTGATGAAACTATGTTTAAAACTTTCGAGCATATTTAAAGATATATACTGGAAGATCCAAAAAAAACTATATTTTTTCCTAAACTCTTCCCTTAACATTATCATAATGTCAATATTATGATCATTATTGTTAAAAGAATCACATCACTTTTAAAAGTGGTAAAGCCAACTTTAATGAAAATCTGACAAGATTTGAACAAACTGAAAATACCCCACATTCAGAGTATATAAATTTTTCATACCTGAAAACTATAAAAAATTTTTCATGCCAAAATGACCCAGTTTGTGTCTTTATAATTCCACTCGTGGTAAAAAAACAATTTGCTATCTAAAATTTAATAACATTACTCTTCTTCTTTACATTTGTAAATTTTCATATAAATTGATAAGATAATTTAAAAGCTACAAAACTATTATCAAAATAGTATTTTTCTAACCCCATAAACCATAATGCGTATGAGTAATATTTAAAATTCATACAACACGTATTATGCAAACATTTTTTTGAAGTACAATTTATTAAAATTAGGAAATAAGGAAATTTTTCATTTCCTAATTTTAATAAAATTATATTCTTAATAAGATTTTAAGGCCCTTTTTGAATTTGAATTAACCTTTCTTTAAATTTCTAATGAGATTCACCTAGAATACCATTTAACTAACACAATTATCCATGTAAATAATTATGCATTTATTATACAGACACACATATATGTACACATTATAAATCTTGTCTCATTTTACAACAAATAACAATTATTAAAATCACAAAAACGTAAACTATAACACATGTTGTCAAATCCCACATTTTGTTGTTCATCCTCCCCTTGCCAAACGCCTAAAAGTAGGCAAATTTAGGTAAAATAACATGAACAAGCAAAAAACATCTAAATTTAAATAAACCAAAGAATATAGAATTTGATATAGAAATTAAAGTAAAATACATAAAATTAACATAAAACAAATCTTAAAAAGCCATAAATGTATAAACATAAATCCTTAAAACATAAGTATAAATGTATTAGTTAACATGAGTATGTGTAAATGTTTGTATGATTAAAGCTTAACTAAATATTTAGAGAAGGTGAGACAAATATCAAAATAAACGAAAATTTACCTGTGTAACTTATTTCAAAAACAACTCCATTTATTCTCCTTTACTCTTAATTCCTTGTGTGTTGCTCATTTAGGCAAAAAGGACTTTAATTTAAGACATTTGCATATGTTTGTGTGTGAAACATATAAAAATGTTATTAGTTTTTTTTACCCTCCACTACCATAAGTGGTGAAGGGGGTATATTAACTTTGTCGTTCCGTACGTAACTTTAAGAAGGAGTCATCTCAGATCACATATTGTATATATATTCTTACATTAAATCAAAATTTGAGTTGATTTAGTTTTGTTCGTCCGTCTGGCACGCTCACATTCACAACAATTAACAAAACTCAATGAAATTTGGCTTTGAAATTTTCTATATTCCTGAGAAGTTTTAAAATCGGCAATATCGGTTCAGTATAGAGTAGAAAAAAATTAAATCCAAAAATATAACTAATCTACTGACTCATTAAGTGTTCCCGTGTTGTAGTTAGGAAAAGTTGTTATATTTATACATATATGAGTGTATATGTAAGTGGTGGAGGGTAATGAAGATTCGGCATTGCCAAATAATGCATTCTTACTTAATATAATTTTTTTCTTGTTTTGTTGTTGTGTTAAGTCATGTATTTATTTGTTTTTCGAATTTATTGTATTTGTTGTTATTGTTATTTGTATAATTGTTTGGTTATTAAGATAACAACAAGGATATTAAATATTAGATTTTTTTTTTGCTAAAACAAATGTTTTTAGTAATAACAATATATTTTGTTGTTGCTTTTTTGTTGCAATACTATTTTTTAAAGTGTTTTGTTATTAAAACAACAGTTGTTGTTGTCAGTTTGTATTTTAATTTAAATAATTTTCTTATTAAATAAAATTAAATAGTTATTTGAGAACAAGACGTTTGAATTTTATGTTTTTTGTTAATGTGATAACAAAAGCAACCAGAATATTTTAAAAAGACTCTCAAGGTTAAATCGAAAAAAATCTAGGTCAAGAGGAGGGTACACATTTTATTGTAAAAGAAGTAATTTAGAAAGATCTAAATCAACGGAAGGGGAGTTTTTACAAGTAAGTGGAACAGAAGATATTAAAGAAGATGTGGCACATATGAAGAAATTGTTTTTTTTTTAATTACAGGGGTGGGATTTAGTTTTTTGTAGTTTATTTTTTTAAATAGAAAATCAAAACTGGGGTCTCTGAAAACTGATGATTAATTTGTATTTTTGCAACCTATTTATTCTTGGAAAATCTGTCAGTTTTTAATAATATTGAATGGGATTCACTTTGATTTAAGTCCAAATGACATAACTGTTACGAATACCCCTAAATGAGTCTATTTATCTCAAACATATTTGAGATATATTTGTTCCCTTAGATTTTTGAATTTTTAAATAAATAAGAAAGTAATCTTACTATCCCAAATCAGCTATTGCAATATTTCTACTTCTATTGAAATTCCCGTATCCGATGACTATTGTTTTGTTGGTTGTCTGACAAGTGACACAATCATATTAAACCTATATTTTCAATTGACCACGACTACTTAAAGTTCATTATAACTGATATTTTCGAAGAAATACGGCACTTTTTCATCATCAACCCATATTTAACACTTACATTATGGATCTATCGTATGCTTTTGAATTGCAAAATATTTCCTAAAAAATAAATGTAACTGTGTGAAATCGTAATAAAATTAACATCTAGCGATCATCTCGCACTATAACCCCTATATGTCATGAATGTTTATTTTCTCAATTGCCGGTTACATAAAGTCCTTTATCATGATAATTGTTTTTGTATTAGCTTTTAACAATCAGTAATGGGTCTTCATTTGTTCAAAAGAATCAACGATATCACAATAACAATAATAAATTAATCACCAGGCTTTAACTCTTGTGTTAATTGAATCGTTTTAGCAATTCGTATCAATGTACTTCGAGAGATAAAAAGTCAACAAAACATAACGAAATGTAGAGATGTTTTCGCATTCGCTATTGCTTAAATTTGAAGCAGAATTAGTTCAACAATTTTAAAGCACCATAATAATACTTTTTTGATATCGCTCTTACTATTTAGTTTTTGCCACTACAACTCCATAGTATGTAAAAGCTTTTCTTTTTATTTTAAAAATAATCTGAAAGTCATTATGTTGTTGTAACAGTTCGGCTGTACCCACAGTTCGCTTAATACAGCTGTAGCTGGGTTTCATAACGGGGATGCAATTGTCATGGGAAAACCAAAACGCATCATGTCATGACCGTACGGCAAACATGTACATAAGTGTGTTTGTTCTCTTTATTTTTTCACACATTAACGATATTAAATTTTGGAAAATTCAACGAATGTTGTCGAGAGCTTTTTTAAGAAAAAAATACTATAATTCGTTAAAAAACTGCCAACTGACTGAATAGTGAATCGACACCAGTATTGTTGAACTTATTGTAGAAATATCTAAGCTTTTCTTTCATCTATTTTAAAGTCAAATTGAGAACATATTTTCAGGTAATAGCGATTTCTATTTCACTCCCTCTTTTAATAAATGATATTCAGTTCATTATTATTTCTTGATGAAACTGAAAGCTTCAGTTGTAACTGTTAAGATAGCAGTACATGACACTCTTAAGTTATGTACATATATAACTCTAAATCAGTGATTCCAAAGTACACATTTCCCGACTCGATTGGTAAGACTACAAATTATGCATTCTTCACACGTATACTGAAATGACTTTTCAGTTTGAGCAGAGCCAGAATTTATTTAATATATTTTTTTGCAGCTTGACTCACTCAAGGACAAAGGTATAGTAATATGGGTGGACACCACTGCTCTAAAGCTTAACAAAACCGAAAGCGTTTTTCTTGGTAAAACTAATTTTATTAAATCAATTTTAAACTCTTTTGGTGAGACATTTCTTATAAGGATATGCGATAATTATCCACAAAATCAAATTCATGTCAAAAATTTCAATTCAGTAATACAATTTCTTTTCCTTTCTTATTCCTCAATTTATTTCTTTGTAAAAAAATATCCCCTAACAATATTATTTTCTTTACATTATAAAAAAAAAAAAAAAAAAACTTTGTTAGTTTATAATTTTTGCCATTTGACTTTTATTTCTCTAGTGACACAAGACAATTCCTAAATAATAGAAATGTGGAGAGAAAAATAGAAAAATTATCGTTATGTTTAACAGTTGACTGAATTTCAACAGTATTAAATAGTTTTTGCATCATTTTTGGTGGCAGGGGAATTTCGTGGTTCTGCTTGTGTGTGAGTTTTTTTTTTTTTTTTTGTAACAAAACAATTTTTAGAATTTATAAAAAAATCTATTATGTCCTTTTTTATAAATAAATATAATTGTTGTCGTTTAAAGTTGTTGTTGTTTTTAATCTTATTTCATTGTTTGTGGTATTAGAAGTAAAACTTCCGGGTACAGTTTTAAATTATTTGCGGTTTCTGACCACAAAACTTATTTGTCTCCCCAGAGTAAAATTCAATTAAAATTCGATTTATCATTAAATTAAATGAAAATGAAAATGTACATTATATTTCAAGCTAAAGATTTAATTTATATAAAAAAGTAAATTATGTTTTAATTTAAAAAAAATAATCAATAAATGAGCAAAAAACACATAAATAGAAATAAATTAAGTTTTTTATGAAAAAAAAAGAATAAAAATAAATAAATGTGACAAGTTTTTTTATAATATTCGGCTATGCCGAATCTTTAGTATTCTCTACCACTTATATTATGATAAAATTAGTATAAACTCAAGATATTGAAGAAAAAAAACTTATTATTCGTTTATCAGCATAAACACCGATTGCGACAAAGGTCTCTATTAGAACTGCAGTGAAATATGGTAACATATTCTTGATCTATATTCAACCCAGAAGAAGCTTAATATGGGAGCTATATCATAATGTGGAACGATATTGGTCAGATATAGTTAGATAGTTATATAAGGTCAAAATTCCTTACCTAATAAAATCTTTATTAAACAATACTCAAACCCGTTTTCTGGGAAGAGGCGTTACAAAGGAGCTATACGAAAACATAAACTGATATTGGTCAAATAAAATATTTTCGAGATAATTTGAAAAATTAATTGTGTCAAATTTCAATGGAATTGTTTTCTTTTTTTATACTTTTAAATGTTATTAACCATACATCGATAGCGGGGTCAAATAGTGACCACAGCACAATCTAGTATCTTTTTTACGATGATAAAGGACATATTACCGTCGCATTTTCGTTTAAATCCAGTTCATTTTCATTGAAAAAATTAATAAAAATTATTTTTCTAATTTTTGAGTTTATGTTAGATATCTGTCTGTAACTTTTCTGCAAATGAACCGTTATAGCTGGTCTTTAACAGGAAACTGCTTAGGACAATCACAATTAACATGAGCAAATTTTTTTAAATTTGAACAATTATTCTAAGATTGAAACTGATGAACAAACCTAAATCGATTCAGTTTTTGATATGATGCAAGAATATATATATATACATACGGAATGACAAAGTTAATATACCTTCTTTACCTTTTATGGAGGTAGAGTGTATACAAAATAAATGACTAAATGTCATGTTTATTTAAATTAAAAACATAATTTATTTCATTAATATAAAAATTAAATATACATATTATGAATGATCCTTCCTTTCATCATCTGGCTAAAAAGGTCCATTCAAATATGTTATATAAACAAGTAAGAATGCTATAGTCGGCTATGCCGAATCTTCAATACCCTCCATCACTTACACGTACGGTCCAAAAAGTATATAGTATGACAAAAGTTTCGATCATATTCATCGATTTATAATTGATAATTTTACAAAGGTTCTTTGCTTGAACCTAGAGAATTGTCTCAGATATCGATCTATAAATTTAAACACACTGAACCGAATTTTCTGGTTTGAAATAGGAAACTTCTCGAGACCATAACAAATTTCATGGACTCTGTCAATTACTTCGAATGTTAGTGTACCAACAACAGACAAACGGATAGACAGAAACACAAACAGGCAAACAAATGCAAATAGCTAAATCAACTCAGACTTTGATTTTGTACAAAAATATATATGCATTATGGATTCTGAGATAATATTTCTTATCGTTACACACGGAATGGGAAAGTTAACATACCCTCATCATCATTTCTGGTCAAAACACAAAATCAGCATAAAAATGCTGCCTTTCTTTTCTGAATCGATAGTACTCAACTTTAGTTATGCGTTTAATTTCCTCTTTATATTATCAAGTTTTAGTGTTTGACGTTATTAATTACTTTAACATTTTTTGTTGCTATTGAATTTTAATTATTTCACTTAATTATATTTTTTTGTATTTATTAAAGGTTTTTATTCTGTTACTTCATTATAAATTATAATGTTTGCTATTAAATTTATTCTTTTTTTCTCCATTTGGCTTTTATGGTATTGAGGCTTCAAAATTAAAATACAACATATTGTTTTTGACATTTTTTTCAACAATTTCCGCCATAACAATTACATGACTAAGGGAAGTGGTTACAAAAGTTTGTGAGAAAAAATCATTCATTTGAAAAATAAATATGGAAATAAATTAAAAATTTGCATATTTGGAGTAAAACTAACAAAAAAAGTAACATTATATTAATCGATAAAAGAAAATTTGGTTTAAAACTGGTTTAATGTGAATTGAGGTAAAATTATATTACATAAGAACATACAGGGTTAAATTTATTCTAGAAAAATTGTGATAAAATATTATATGTCTTGATGTCCTCATAAACTTTTTTACTTTCTTTCATCTAAAAAATGGAGCCCTATAATTTTTTAATAAAAATTTTAGTCTTTGAAACTAAAGAATGATGTTAAAATATTAAATAAGACAGACGGATGAACAGACGTTATTAGAGGCAGAATAAAAACAACTTTAGATCATTTTTTAGAGCAAACAAAACTTTAATATTATATAGTTTTTATAGGGCTAAAAAGCCTATCAATTAGTTCTTCTGTGTTATCCTTTTGATCACTTGATTTTATCAAATTTCGTTTAAGTCGCTTTGTATTTAGGACATTTTTGTTTGGGAGATACCTGAAATATTAGACCGAACATGGTCGATTTCAACAAACTTTGTTCTTATGCCAAAATAATAATAATATAAACTTGAATTAAAAAAAGCAAACACTTGCACAAATGCGTAATATCTCAATCAACTTCGATGTTGTAGGGTATGAAAAGTCGCGAAGTTTTGAGATCAATGAAGACTTATTTGTGTCAAATTAAATCAAAATAGTTCCCTGTTTATGATCTTAAGGTTTAAATGAAGGCGACATGAAATAACGAACAATTCATCATCAATATGAATAAATTAAATTATAAGAAATAAAATAAAATTATTAAAATAAATCTTCGATAACTAGAAATCCTTTTTTTTTTGCTGTTCAATTCTCAATGACTTGAAACAATTTCAGTTTTAAACCTACTAAATATTTTTACAATGATTTTTTTATGGTAAATGGCCTGCCAGTTGTTCTGCTACAACTGTAGAGCAACAAATTATCTATTTTTTGGCAAAATAAATGGAGATCGTTTTCATATGATTTCTAAGTTTTTGGCTTTCCTTACCATAATTTTCCAAATAATTCCAACCATATTTTCAGTACTGTATTTTCTTTGATTTTTCTTACCAAATTGACCAATGACAACACTCTAAGTCAAATGGATCCGTCTTTAAATGAAGACATTTAGAATTATTGTCAATAATTTTCCATGTTTTGCCCTCCTCCATATTAAATGGACCTTTCCTCTCCCCTCACAGGATTTGCTATAGTTCACTGATAGCAAATCCTCTGATATCATTTCATAATACTGAATTTTAAACATTTCAACATTTTTGGGACTGTTCCCACATTCATTACTTATGGTGGATTAAAATTTGAATAGCGTGTATAACGTTAATATATTCTAGTATCAAATCAATTGACCATCTGTCTGTTATTAATATGATAACATCCGAAATAATTATCGGAGGTCAGTGAACATTGGCAAGAATATCTTTATATTTCTGAGAAGATTTCCATCCAAACCAGCAAAATTAGTTCAGTATATTTAAACATATACGCCTATAGTTTCAAGAACTTCTTAATTCAAGCAAAGACCTTTCGTAATCTTTTCATTTATAAATCGATAGATTGTTCCAAAAATTTTCAAAACCGGTTCAGTAGAAAAATAGTTATGATCAAAATATAACTACTTTTAAGCATCATTAAGGTTTCTTTTATTTTATTTAAGAAAACTTTTATATAATAAATGTGTGTTTGTGAACGTGTGTGTGAATTTCAGGCATATTCGAATAAAACATATTCTTCTGTATATTTTTATCTAGATCAAAATGTTTGAAAATAGGTTAAAATTAAAAGTGAGTGTTAAGTGTTTTTCGGTCTCATTCCTTATAATAACTAAAAGCAAATTTCTAATTTTTTTTAACACAAAAATATATGGAAGTAGAGACTTCCAAATGTATTCAAAATTTTAACAACAATTATAAAATCTAACAATATTGACGATCCTTTATAAAATCTCCTGACATTCACAATAGTAAAATTTTTTATTCCTCAAAATAAGTTTTACTTTTACAGAAAAGTTCTCCAGAAAACATTTTCTCCAACATTAAATATACATAAATTTAGAGCAGGAGATAGAAAGAGTTGAAAGAGAGAAAAAATACTCATATTTGTGTTACTACAAAATTTATTTGTTTACACCAAAACAATAACAAAATGAACATAAACAGTTAACTGAGCAAAAATTCAAAAACAAAAATAACATAAATAAACAACGACAACAATCTGGGGAGCAATAATACAAGATAAACATGTTACATACAAATAAGCAAAAATAATAAAAAGTAATCAATTCAATACATATAAAAACAAGATAATTATGATGGGTTGGAGGATGCGACTCTGGAAGAAATAAAACAAGAGAAGAGTTATTTATGAACAGTATAAAGTTGAGGAAATGAGTAATAAATATGAAAGCGTATACTTAATATTTAACAATTATTTATATTAATCACACGCTTTATATGATTTTTATATTTTGCAGGTGTTTATTTTTTTCCAAATAATATATAAATGCTTATATATATTTTTATACCCTCCACCACCCTATGTTTTGACGAGGGTTTATTAACTTTGTCATTCCGAGTGTAACGCTTAGAAGAAATCATTTCATCTCACGCCATAATGTATATATATATATTCTTGCATAAAATCAAAGTTTTAGCCGATTTAGCTTTTGGTATGCTCACATCTACAATTATAGGACAGAAGATTTCTTATAGTCCGAACAAGTTTCCTATTTAAAATCAGCAAAATTGGTTCAGTAGATTAAAAGATATTGATCAATATCTGAGGCAACCTTTAATTTCAAGCAAAACCTTACGTAAAATTATCATTTAATATTTAATAAATTAAATTTTATTTTATCAATTGCCCAACTTTCCTTTTGTAATCATAAATTATTTAAGTGGATAATTAAATAAATTGTCTTTCTGTTTAATGTTCTATAATATTTACTAAAAATCTTATCATATGTCCATAACCAGATTGACCTGAATAAAATGTTTAATAATTTTGTTCTAAATGTTCGTAATTATTAAGAAAATATTTTTAATTGAGTTAATTATAAATATGAAAAGTAATTCAAAGAGGGTATGGAAATAACTCAAGTATATAACTTTTAGTTATATGGAAATAAAATTTATAAATCAATAAAGATTAAAAAGAAGGTAATTAAATAAATATAAGTAAGAATAAATAGATGTTATTCCTTAGGCTCCCTATTCCTATAGTTAAGTGCACTCAGTTTTATATCTTTCTCATTTTACCCCCTTTTAGGTGACCCAGAATATTTAGCACATTATTGAGATCTTAAGTACTTTAAGCATTAGGAAGTATTTTAATTTTTTGGTATTCATTTCGTAAAATAAATGTAATTTATTCCATAATGAAATAAATCACCAAATTTGGAAAATTATTTTATTATTGATTTTGAATTTCTTTTGAGTATTAAAAGAACCCCTGATCAAAGTTGTTCTCGGATTTCAAGACATACAAGGAATAAAGGGACTCTGATAAATTTTCGCACAATCATTAGATTTTCGCAGTATTCAAAAGAAAGTTTCATGATTAAGATGCAAAATTTCGGTAATAAATTCTCACGTGAAAAACTTTATTTATTAGATCCTAAAACAAGTTATGCGGAGATCTACGAACATAGACCAAAGAAAGGACTTTGGCCTCATTTTGCATCACAAAACTACATGAATTTAAGACAGAAAAACAATTTATTCAAAATATATAAAATGTCGTTCATTTCTGAAGAATAAATAGTCGACAAATATAAAAGTTTGATTAGAACTCATAATGTTCTATACTTCTAAGATATCAAATGGTATATTTTTGAAAAATGTGCACGATATTTATTCATAATTTTTGAAAAAAAATATTCACTTGCTTCTCACCATAACGAGCCGCAGAAAATTACACTTCTGTTGAGTTATTTTATACAATAAAATAAATAACAGGAAAATCATCAAGTGTCCCATTGGCCCAGAATTACGTTCGGCTCTCCGTTCATCTCACTGTCCATTCGGATTTCCCCCAATAAACGTTGTCTAAACGTTAAAGATGTTAATATAATGACTGGTCCACTGTTATTGTGGTACCAGTGGTACCCGAACAAATCTTTTCGAATTGCTTAATCCTTAAATCATTTTAATTCGTAAATATGGAAAAATATAATTATAGTTGTAGTGATAATGTTATTTTCTGCTGTACCGAAACCCATATACTCTTACCTCATGCTGTAACAATCACATGACATAAAATATTTATACTCTTATACATCCATAATTTTAAAAAATAATTTCATTAAATTTGCTACATGTTATTTTGGGCCAGGAACGAAAATCATTAGTCATGTTCGAACCAGTATTTGCGGTAGCACCCATACAAATCTCTTGCCGATATAAAGTTTTAAGTTCATAAAGCTCAAAGATAAAGAAATATTTTTATTAAATTTAATGCAAATAAATTTTGTTTTTGCCATTCCAAATTTCGGGAAGAGCGATCCAAAAATTATCGCAATTTTCAAACAGGCGTACTTGCAATAACTCTCAAATGTTGTGATGATAACTAGAAAACAACAAACCAAGGATCAGTCCATTAGGTCCCATTGCCCTCACTTTTAATATTTTAAATCTTTCATATATATTTTTTATTTTTTTTAACAAATACACTATCAGTGTATTTGTATTGTAGTTAATATTTTTTCAAACTCACTCCTTTAATTTTATTTAATAGATGACTGATTTATATTTTCTAATTTTTTATGATGTTTATTAAAAAAACAAGCCAAAAGCTGTAAAGTTGTTAGTCCATATATTTTTCCCAAAAAAACTTTTACTGCATTTTGTCCCTACGCTGGTAGAAGTTCCCTAGTAAAATTTTTTGAAAAAATTTATTGTTGCATTTGAAAGTTCAACTGGTTATTCATATTCCCACAAATCCTAAAAAAATATGTATATATATATTGTTTATAATGTTGAATATTTGTCATTCTGCAGGGATAACCCAATTCAAGCCACAATGTTGCCTATGTTTTTTTTAATTTTTTATTTAATTTTATTTTATTTAAGCCAAAAAATTTTTGAAAGATTTAAAGATGTTCAAATGTTGGAAATAAAAACGATGTAATACTGTTTTTGACTTTCCTGAAAAAAATCCAAAAATTTACATAGGAACTTTTGTCAGCGTAGTGTAGATTTGTTATGCAACAGCAAAAAATCCCTGCTATATAAATTAGTTAGATATTTTAGAAATATTTTTTTTCCTAAAAATTGTATGTTATATTTTAAAATCTGTTTTAAATGCATTTGACAGTTACATATTATGTATATAACTGTATATAATGTATCATATTTATTATAATATTTCCAAAAAAACATTGTCTGTTTCAAACAGACTCGTTTACAAAACTAAATTAAGATATCTTTTTTTGTTTGAGGGGGCTGGACAGGAATAATTATTAAGTTTTGAAATGTTTTTTGATAAATATGAAAAGTTCAAAAGTAATTTTGTATATGCATATGTGTCAAAGTATTTGTGTTGAATAAATAATATTAAAATTAAGTTTATTTAATTTTAGAAATGTTTATAGTATTTAAATAATTTATTAATATTGAAAAGGAAAAAAATAAAATACTATAAGCTTACTTATATAACATACTTAAAGGCTTAAATAAAATTAAATTATTATAACATACCTCAAGGCGTAAATTGGTATGAAGAAAAATTTATTTTAGTTTATCTCAATAATCAAACTAAATATTTATGCCACTTTTAATATTAATAAAAGTAAAATCTTTATATTTTTTTGGGGTATGATTTAATATAAACCCAATTCTTAGTTTGTTATTTACAACAAAATTTATTTAGTTCTATTTTAATTTATGCCAAACATGTTTAGCATATAATTTAATAAGCGTTTTTCTTTCTGGCTTAATAATTTTTTTATTATATAAATTTTTTGCATAAACATATTATGTTTATTAATATATTCTTTAAGTAATTGTTAATATTTTATTTTTTTTTCGACAATTCTTACATACAAACACGTAACTTTGTGTTATTCTTAATATTGATTCTTCCCCTCTTAACAGTGAGTGTGCCGGTATGTGTTATTAAAGTTACAGAAACTAATAAGTTTTATATGAAAAACGTGATAATTACTTAAGTACTTATTACTTATACTTTATTAATTTTTATATATTTTTCCTTCTTTCTTCCCATTAGTAACCAAATTCATACGTATTGGTATTGCGGATAAAAACGATAATCCACCCTATTTTGATAAGAGCTTATATGAAGCTGAAGTTGATGAAAATGAAGATATACAGCATACGGTATTAACAGTTACCGCCAAAGATCATGATGAATGTAAGTATTAAGAAATTAATATGAAAAAGCATACTTTTAGGGTGTTAATTAATCTGAAAAATGTTAAGCTTAGTTAAGAGGGTATTATGGAAAGCGATAGACATTAATTAAAATAAATGTTATTCTGGTTTTGTTAAATAAATAGATTTAGAGAAAAAAATATTTTCAAAATTTATATTTTTTTTTAATTTTAAGCTTCACGTATCCGTTATGAAATTACCAGCGGTAATATTGGTGGTGCTTTTGCTGTGAAAAATATGACTGGTGCTATTTATGTGGCTGGTGCTTTGGATTATGAAACCCGCAGAAGGGTAAGTTGGTTGAAATTTTTAACAAAAGTGCAATAAAAATATGAAAAGCTCATAAAAAATAGGTCTAAGCGTTTATAAGTAGTAAATAAAGGCATATAAATGGAGAAATTATGTAAATATGTGAAGTCTACTTTAGTGATGAAAAGAGAAAGGACCAAGAAAAAATCAGAACGGAACTAGACAGAACTAAAATAGAATAGAATGGAATAGAATAGAATAGAATAGAATAGAATAGAATAGAATAGAATAGAATAGAATAGAATAGAATAGAATAGAATAGAATAGAATAAAATAGAACATAACTAGAACATAACTAGAACAGAAATTGAACAGAACTTGAACAGAATTTGAATAGAATAGAAAAGAATATAATAGAATAGCATAGAATAGAATAGCATAGAATAGAATAGAATAAAATAGAACATAAATAGAACAGAACTAGAACAGATCTAGAACAGAACTTGAACTGAACTAAACTGAACTTAAACAGAACTAGAAAAAAACTAGAACTGAACTAGAATCTAGTTCTGAATTGAGAATTGAAATCAAAACTGTTCGAAAACTTAGTTATGACCTCAACCAAAAACTGAATACGGAACTAAATCGGTAAATGAATCGAGAATACAATTGAGAACTAAAGTAAGAATTGTTTCGACAACTAAACTGAGAATTGTATCGTGACCTGAACAGAATTGTGTCGAAAACAATAACGACAGCTGAATATGGTACTAAATTGGTAGCTGAATTGGGAAAAGAGTCAATAACTTAATGGAAAAATGAATAAAAACTCAATCTAAATTAATAGAGCAATAATCGAAATTAAGTAGAGAACTGAATGAAAAACTGAACGTGAAAAGAGGTGGGAGCTGAACTACAATAAACCAATGAAAGACTAGCTTTGTAGCGTATTTCGGAGTTCAAACTAAAAGTAGACTTCAATTACAATTTCGTCCTCTGTCATTATTTTCATGAATTTATTAAATTATTCTTAATAAATAATCTTCCATAATTATTGCAATCCCATTATTGCCAACTCCTTTAGTATGAGTTACGTTTAGCCGCTTCGGATAATTTAAAGGAAAACTATACCACCGTTATAATACACGTTAAGGATGTCAACGATAATCCACCTGTCTTTGAAAGACCCACCTATCGTACACAAATCACCGAAGAAGATGATCGTAATTTACCTAAACGTGTGCTACAGGTTACTAACAAACTTTTCTACTATTTTTTCCAAGTTCTTATTTTTGTTAAATCATGCGTTCATTTTTTGTGGATGAAAAAGCTTCTTCTGTTGAAAATTTCTTTCATTTTATTTAAAATTTCGTTGATTTGCTAGTTTTTTTTTTAATTTTGTTGTAGATTTTTTTTCGTTATTCGAATTTATCAAATGTTTATGCATGAAGTTTTTATTTCAACAAATTGTTTATAGAATTTATTTAAATTTTTTATAGATGAATTTAGAGATAAAATAAGCCAGAAAAAATAACAACACAATTTTAATTAAAAATATTGTTATATATTTTTTCGATGAAATATATTTATTATATATAAAAATTTTATTTTTCGAAAAAAGACGGTTATTGAATTTGGCTTATGTTTGCTTAAATAAAATAAATTCCTGCCATTTTTTGTTTCATTTTAGTTTTTTCATTTTCTGGATCACATTTATTTATAAAACTATCTGTATATATGAAGAGAATCTCTAAAATAGTAATCTGCTCTTAATATTTGTTTATTTTTGTTTTTCATTTTAAAGTGACAATATGTCAATCATGTCACATTTTATATATTTTTACTCTTACACAAATACATTCACACATTATTTCTTTTATAAAAAATTAAATAAATGTTTATGTTTTGTTAATTTTTTTTAACATTTGTTCCCGCGCTGACAGAAATTCCTATGTAAAGTTTACCGAAACAAATTATTTTGGATTCACAAAACTGCTTATGTAAAAAAGGTTTCCTATGTAAACAATATTTCATATAAAGTATTTAAAAATTATTTTTAAAAAACGGAAGGGGGACATATACCTAAGCCGTTATTACGGCTGATTATGTACTCTCAGTGTAGAAGAGCTTTGCATACCAAATCCTCAGTAGAACTCAGTGTATTTTTTTATTTTCCAAACATACATTACAATGTTATTAAATCGAAACATAAGCGAAAAATTTTAAAAAATATATGTAAAAATATATGTATTGTCTCTCATGAAAATTTCCAAAACTTTACATAAGAACTTTTGCCAGCGCAGTCACGACTTGTTTGTATTTAAAATATTTACACACATATTTGGTAACAGTTTTTTAATAAATATTTTTCTCCTTTATTTGTTCCTGTTTGTTAGTTTATCTTTTATTTTTTATTTTTTTATTCATTTCCAAAAATCATATATTTTTCATATATCTCTTCTGTATGTATGTGTGCTAAAAGTGTGATGGATCAGTAAAACATTTCTATAATGAAAAGATATTTATACTTGTTTGTTTCATATATTATTTGTAAAATTTATAAAAGGGATTCACAGTTATAAAGCGAAAAATATTGTTAAATATTTTATAGGAAATTGTGGATATCTGTTATACAGAGAAATATTTTAATTTTGTGAACACCTGTATATTATGCTTTATTTTTAAGGGTTTTATGCTCCCAAAGATATACTAAGATTTTTGAGAAAAGCATTTTATATTAAGTTTCATAAAAAAATATTTCTTTTTAAATAAAGCTTTTAGAAAGTTATATTGGAATTATTTTAAAAGCAATTATTTATAATTTCCTAAGCTCCTAGAAGTATGAATTTTTTAGAACAGAAATAAAAACAGTTTCAAATTATTAAAAAAAACATAAATTTGAATAAATATAAAAATTTAAATATTGAAACAAACTTTATTTTTACATTTTTTTTAAGTAATTGTTGGTATTTTCCACCTGCGAGTCACCAATATCCAGACCAAATTAAAATAATTAATTTATTATTGAAATTTAGTGAAACTGATGTGTTTGAAAAATATTTTTTCAAACACCATAAAGTATACAATATTTTTTATTTTTTATAGAATAGTTGATTTTATTATTTTATTTATTTTAATGAACAAATATTTATAAAAATATTCATATTTTTTTAGAAATTAAAAAAAATTAATATTACTTTATAAAATATTTAAAAATATTTATAATCTCTTGAGCTCCCAAAAGTATGTAGAAGTTTTCAGTATCTTGAAGATTAGGTAAGAACATTCCCAAAAGAAAAATCCTTAACTCTTGGTATAAACACATCAACTTTTATAGTGCATAGACAAATTAAATACATTTTCTGCTCATTAGAATCAGAGACTCTTCCTAATTCGATTATTCGATACCTGCCTTTCCGTCTAGAATTTTTTTATTTTTTTCCCGAAAGCTTTCAGCACACTACAATTATTGTTCAACATACTCATTTAAAAAAGTTTAAAATTGAATTATGCCGTAAAACATTAAGATGTTGATATATGTTGAATACTCTGAGGCTCTTTTTAAACTATTAAAGTAAGGTATACTTTAAGTGACTATGATATATATTTGAATCAGCCCTAACTCTCTAGGTTTAAGAGTTAAAATGGTCAAGTATTACTATAGTTTATTTACGAAAAAATAAAAATGTGAAGCATACTTTTAATGACTATGAAATAAATTTGAATCATACCTATATGTAGGCAAGTTGCGGTGAGTAAAGCAGCCATATCAGTCATATGCCTCTGACAATGAGAAATGCGACATGGGAGACTGATCAATAAAATATTGTGGCCTTTATGAAATTTTGTCTGATATCTTGTCGATTAACATGTTAAGTATATACCTTAATAATAATTGTGCTTCAATTTCATCAATTTCTTCCAATCACGTCTTTAAAATAAGTCATATCTTGTGAAGTATTCCAAATGAATGTTATGGATCTTTGGGTTGTAGCATATGTGGAGTGGCATAGATAATGATCCATTATATCAATATCTTGATTAAGTCAAAATGTTTTTTCCTAAATTCAGAATATCCCGTGTTCTCCTCTTATCTGATTCCAACAATTTTAGCAACTTTTTCTATATTCCGCTTTGCTTTTTGTAATATTATAGAGGTTCTCAAGCGTTTTCAAAATATCTAATTTCACAAGGTTACATTTAGAAAAGAAACTAACTTAATTACTAGTTCGATTGCTAATTTATTTCCATCCACTCCCTTGTTCGTTTGCAATAAAAAAAATATGCAATTGCGTCCTTGAATCATACTTTTAGGGGCTATTAAAATATTATAATATTGCATATTCTTAGGAGTTTTTACAGATATTAAAATGAAGCATACTTTAGAGGTTATTTAATCCAAAATGCATACTATTTTTATCCAAATTATAAAAAGTCTTTATTTTTATTAATAATTTTAACTTATGAAAATTCCAAAAAGGAATGTATTGTGAACAATTAAACCGCGCCTAATTTATTACTATACCAAATCGGTTTATATATGTAATTATCGCCAACTGTGAATACCTTTTTAAACGTATTTTTTTTTACTTTTTACAAATCAACAACATTTTACTTTATTTTCAACAAAAAATAATTACTTTATAACAAATTGTAAACAGGCTTTGAAAAAAGTAAAACTTATTTAAATATTTGAAATGAGAAATTTAATGGAATTTTGTAATGCAGAATGAAATGAATGAAAAAAGCAAATAGTCTCTCTATAAAAACATGGACTTGAATCCATTATATATAATATCTCGTCCTCTCATCGAATAAAAACTTTTCACGAGTTCTTGTAAAATTTCATGGAAAAATATTTTTGTAATAAATTATTTTTTATTTTTTAATTTTAGTTTTAATTTAAATTTTATTTATTTATTTGTTTATTTTTATGTTCTGTTTCTCTGCTTAAAAACCAAAAATTATATTTGAACAAAAAAAATCCCTTAAAAACCAAAACTTAAAAAATTGACCTTAAAGTATGAATTGCGTTTGGTGGCCTCTGATAGTTTAAATGAGAATTATACAACAATTGTAATCCATGTACGTGATGTTAATGATTTGCCTCCGGTATTCCCTCAAACATTATATGAGCGTACTCTGAATGAAGAATTGAAGGCACCATTTACTATAATACAGGTCAGGTCGACTTTAATTCTTATTTTATTTCATTTTTTTTCATCATTTTTCATCTCTCATATTTATTTTATTCATTTTATTTATTATTTCTTTTGTTTTTAATTGTAAATTTTAATTATGATTTTTATTTTCTTCATATTTTATTTATACATTTCAACCATATTTTGATTTTTTTTAATTTTTTGTTTAACCATAAATAATTTATTTACAAAAAAAATTAAACAAATAAAAGTAATTGAACCATGTGTAAATAATGATTGAAATATATGTATAAAAATGGTATGATTGATATTAAATAAATATTAAAATAACAAAATCAATGAAGAGAGAAAAAACATTAAAATTATTATTAAAAATTTAAATCACAATTATGAAATAAAATGGACCCAGCAAAATGTTTAAGGAAATTAAATACTAAAAAACATAAATATTTAGATGTAGAATATTTTTTTTAATTTGAAAGTTTAAATCAAAAAAGAAAAATTTTCATGAAAGGAATTTCAAAGTAAATCTGTATGTCAATTTTTAAATATTTTTCAAACTTTAAATAAATTATTTAAAATGTTATTTAATGCACACAGAAAAACATAATGGAAATTAACATTGAACATAGTTGATTTGAGATTGAATACATTTTTTTTCAATTGAACGTTTTTACGTTTACACAATGATAAATTTTTAAAATAACTTTAAAGTTGTATAATTTCAAGCAGTAAAATTTCAAGAATATTCTCAAGAAACTGTATTTACAGTGAAAAAATGTTAAATTAACATTTTGTATCTATGAAGCAAAATCGTATCTAAAAAAATTTTAAATTATTTCTATTTTAATTTTACACTAATTTTTTATCTGTGTATTGTTTCTTAAATAGAGATGAATTATTTAAATTCGAAATAATGTCCTTTTAGAACATAAAAAGCTTGAGTTTAGAAACCAAAACCAGATAGACACATTACGTAGTCTTATGAATTGAAGTAGCCTATTTGCAAGTATTCTATGATGTACAATTTGGCAACAGACGATTGGTTCCTTTGCTGCTACTGCATATTTCTAGTCATACCAATAATGGAAATTTTTTACCGCTTTTGAGTCCCAAATTTTTCTTTAACATTTCCTCGAGCAACATAAAATCTAAGATACGTTTTATCAATAATTATGCAGCAAAAATATTTTTTTTTTTTTTGAAATTTTGACTTCAACTTCCGTGCTTTGCTTTTAGCCTCTAAATTTTTTGGCAGTGTTTCTGTCAGGAATCAATCGAGCCTTGTAAGTTTTTAAAGCTGCATTATCTTGAACCTTGTACCAAATAGTCCGAGCACTGAGCTAACAAAGCTGCTTTCCTACTGGGTGTGATGGGAGCTCTTTTAAAAATGTTTTCTAGTTTTGTTAGAAACTATATGTCGACCATTTCTTCTAACTGAATGGATAAGTTCTACCGGTACTTTTTAATAACATTTTTGTAGGACGAAAACAACACTGACATGTTTAAGAAAGGTAAATTTACCATAAAAGTCAAATAATAGTTGGGAAAAACGTGAGTTAAGAATTTTTCGGCTCATTCCTTATCTTCGAATTTTAATAAAAATTAAATACTGGAATTCTACTATACCCTACACCACTACAAGTGTTGGAAAAGGTATATAACATTTGTCATTCTATGTGTAACGCTAAGAAGAAATCATCTCAGACCCGAAAATGTATATATATTCTTGCATCAAATCAAAATGTGAGTCGTCGATTTAGCTGTCATTAACATTCCAAATATTATCTATTATAAAACCGGTTAAGTAGAAAAAAAGTATAGTCAAATAAAAACCAAATTTATGACTCATTCAGTGTTCCGTGTTATATTTTAAAATTTGTATACATCTATGAGTGTAAGTGTGTGAGTACATATGTACGAAACATAACGTATTTATTTCATACACATTTGTGGTTTAGGGTTATGAAGATTCGGTGTAGTCGAATATAGCTTTCTAACCTGTTTCTTATTTGTATGTTTATATTCGAATATTTTAATTTTAAAACCTTCTCTTTTTCCTTTTCTTATTTTCAAAATGCAATTTATTCAGAAATAATATTTGCAATCTGGCTTTCCTGATTTTATTAAATATGAATCTAATATTGAATTTTTCGAAAATAGCTAAAAATAAAAAAATAATAATAATAAAATCCGATTTTCTTTTCAATTTTTAACTTTTAAATTTAAGAATTTTTTGATTTTACAAATCAATTTTGAAGTTTCAGAATAATATCAAAATAGGGCTTTAATATGAATAGAATTCAGAATATTAACAAATTTTATAGTTCGTACATGTTAAGTAATTTTCGAATTTAATTGAAATTAAAAAAAAAACATTTTGCTGGGTTTATTTCCAAATTTCAGCTCAGTCCCTTAACATTACATAACAATTATTAAAAAAAAATAGGTCGTTGGGTGGTTACTTTTTTCGAATATTTTTTATTGTTTACAAATTCACATGCATATAATTGCCATAATTCTTGACAAATTAATAATGTAAAAATTATTTAACAATAAATAAATGTAAATATTTTTTATTTATTTTTCTTAATATAATAATATTCAGCACGTAGATATGTATGTGTGTAATTTATAATAAATTAAGTGTTATATTTTTTATAATAAACACAAATACAAAAAATAATATGAATTTTTTAACAAAATAATTGTGAAAACACATGTCAAAAAGTAGAAATACATATGCACAACATTTACACATATCACTCATTTGCTGCAAGTTAGTCATAACTCCAAAAATTATTTTTTTAGGAACGTTATTGTAATTTTTTAACAGAAACATATTCATTGGAATTCATAGATGAAAACTTTATATTTGATTAATTTCACAAACGCTTATGAAAAAAATTAAATATAAACTTAACAACTACCGATGTCCAATCGGAATCTTGAATCCTGTTTGTTATATGAATGATTCAGTCCCAACAATTTGACAGATATGCACTCCTGATGTTTAATCGAAACTTGCGAATTTTTAGTTATGACGACCTTGCAGCAAATGCGAGACAAACATATAACAAATGTCATATATATTAACCCTTCACGAAGAGTAAATTGAAACAGTCAAATATTCATTTTTATAACAGTTATATATATCTGTTATATAAAAACTGAAAATAATTGTCCTCCTTAATCATTTTATTGTTAAATTTTTCATTTATTTTCTTTAGGGATTTAAAATTTTTATTTCATGAGTTTTGAAAAAAATTATTAATTACACTTAATAATTATACTAATTATTTATATTTTTATTATGTTTATTATTGTTTGCAATTGTTTACTCCATTTTAATAATTTAATAATTTATTAAGGTAGTTAAATTTAAAGTAGAGAAAAAATAGCAAAAATAATTATTTCAACAGACTCAATTATTTTAAAACATAAAACATTTTATAACCCCCCCCCCCCCACCAGCACAAGTGGTGTATATTTATTTTGTCAGTTCGTGTGTAACGCTAAAGAATCATCTCAGGTTCAATTCTTTCATCAAATCAAAATCTGAGTGATTAAACTATGTCCGTCTGTCTGTCCTTCTGTCGATCTGTCTTTTTGTCTGTGGGTTGTTGGCACGCTCACATCTGCAATAATAGATAAAATTGATTAAAGTTTGGCTTAAATATTTGCTATAGTCCTGAGAAATTTTAGTCCATTAAATTGGTTTAGTTTATTAAAAGATAACAACAGATATCAGAGACAATCTCTAAATTCAAGCAGAACTTTTGTGAAATTTTTAGATTGAAATTTCGCCATAATATTCGATCAGTAGAAAAACGTTATACCCAAATAAATAACTAATTTTATGATTCATTTAATGTTCCTTCGTTTAATTAAAAAAAAACCTTTATATACAAAACTTTTAAACACACCAAACATAACGCCTTACTTCACACGTATTTTTGTGAAGGGTATTGAAGATTCTTCGGCATAGCCGAATATAGCATTTTTTCATGGTGAGAGGGTACATTAACATTGTCATTACGTATGTAATGCTAAGATCATCTCAGGTTCAATTCTTTCATCAAATAAAAATCTGAGTGGTTAAACTATGTCCGTCTGTCTGTCTGTCTGTCTGTCTTTCTGTCGATCTGTCTTTTTGTCTGTGGGTTGTTGGCACGCTCACATCTGCAATAATAGATAAAATTGATTAAAGTTTGGCCTAAATATTTGTTATAGTCCTGAGAAATTTTTTATTTTAATCCATTAAATTGGTTTAGTCCATTAAAGTAACAACAGATATCAGAGGCAACCTATAAATTCAAGCAGAACTTTTGTGAAATTTTTAGATTGAAATTTCGCCATAATGTTCGATCAGTAGAAAAAAAGTTATACTCAAATATATAACTAATTTTATGATTCATTAAACGTTCCTTTGTTTTATTAAAATAACTTTTATACAAAAAACTTTTAAATACACCAAACATAACGCCTTAGTTCTCACGTATTTTCGAGAAGGGTATTGAAGATTCGGCATAGTCGAAATACGAAATATAATGTATTTGTGGTGGAGGGTTCGGCATAGCCGAATATAGCATTTTTTCTTGTTTCTTTTTTTAATTTCCTCAAATGGCCTACATGGAAATTAAAATGGAAAAAAAATTATTAATAATGAAATTAATATAATTGCTTATGCAATGACCTGAAATAGATTTGTTGTTTTTAAATTAACGAGGGTAAACAAAATTTTGTGAGAATTAGCCATTAACAATTCTAGTAAAAATGAAAATATTAAATTACTTCAAGCAATAAACTTTGTTGTCAGCTTGAAGTTAATAAGAAGAAAATTGTGCCACAACTCAATATTACATTATTTTCTCTTTTAGCAGAAAGTTTAAAGTTTAAAGTAACATCACCAATTTTAGCATAATTAAAATTTTTTTGCTTTAAATTTTTAAATAGTCCTCTTTAGCTTAATTTTTGTTTTTCTGTTTTCAATTCTTATTTAATTACGCCTCATATGTTATTCATTTACATAATTTAGTTAATAAAAATATAAATTAATTTCATTTTTTATTATTTATTAAATAATTATTTAATGAAGTTAGTTGCTAAAACTATTAACAGAAATAACTACTTTTTTTTAAATTTGTAAACACTGAAAGTAATTCGAAAATAATAAATTTTTCTCTTTTAGAAAAGCTTTCAGCATTCCTACAAGATACTACAACAAAATTTCTTATTTAAAGCTTTAACCCTTCTAATTGTTAAAACTTATTTTTGAACTATAGTAGCTTAAAATAAGTCTAAGTAAAGCTTTCAATTTTTAATTGAAAACATAACTTATTGAAAGCTTAAATCAAAAATTACAAAATGGTCATACAACTTCGCAGAAATTTTTGCTATTTAACTATTATTTAAGAAACTATTTATTTAAGAAACAGAAAGCTTTCACAAGTAAAAATTTAAAGTTAAACAACCTTTAACTCCAAAATAAAGCTTTTGTACCTACATCATGTTCGAAATCTTTAAAGCTCATTAAAACCTATTAAAACCCTTTTTTTATGGTTGTTGATAAACCACTTTTAGAGCTTAAAGCTTATAAAAAAGCTGAAACAAATTATTAGCAGCTTCAATTTAAAAATGAGATTAAACTGATTTGGATTTACTTGTATAAGAAATGTGATCGAAAATTTCTTAACACACGCTTTTCATAAAGAAGCAGTCCGGTTAGCTCACTGTTCGGACCTTTTTGTAGAAAGCTAACACACAAGCCTCAAAAATTTCCTAACAAAATGGCCAAATTGAAGACAAAATTTCTTTAAAAATAATCTTGCTGCGTAATGGATGACTTTTCGCAAATTCCTGGTCAAAATCAAAATTTCCCGAAAAAATCTTGATATTGCAAGCATAATGCAGCCAATTGTTTGTCACAACTCGTTCATTAAATACCGAAATTTACAACAAGGAATGTTTACAACAAAGGCTGCTTTCATTCATAAGACTTCATAACATATGTTTCTTCGGACTGGTCACTCTGTCATTATGGTAACGAAGGCCTTGAGTGGTACAAGCACAGTAATGTGGTGTTCGCAGCAATAAAACCAAATCCTCCAAAATGGCCGGAACTAAAGACAGTTGAGTCCACTCTTGTTAAAGAGAACGAAAGAGCACAAAAAATGTCCAAAAGTGTGGTAGAGATTTTTACCGCAAAATGTTTAGAATTTCATCAAAAGTGATATGGTTTATGTAATTTTTTATAAGTGAATCAAGAAAAAAATTAATAATTTTAATAATATATATCGATCTCACTCTTTAGTTTTAAATATAGTCTTATGACATTATAAATAAGTCTATAAATTATCCAATAATCTAGTTTATACTTCTTCTTATATTCTAAATCATAATATAGCATATTTTTTATGATCCATTCTTTAATTCTTTTTACATAATTTTATTTAGTGATTTTTTAAAATGATTTTTAGAATAGTTTATAATCCAGAATTATGTCCGGTTAATTATTTAAGTATTTTTTCTAATAATCCAGACTTAAGTCTAATTGTTGATCTAGACTTTGGTCGCTTGTATGATCTGAGCTTATAATATAAACTTAAATTTATTTTCTAATCCAAATTTTGTTCTTGTTTATAATACAGACTTAAGTCTAAACTTGAAATATTTTTATATCTGAGCATCACTAATAATTACTCCTTTAAAATATCACTGATTAGAGTTTTATGAAAAACGTTATTTGAGCTTAAAGCTTTGTTTTAGTTGTATTAATATCCATAAGCTTAAATTAGGCTTTAGGTTTCTTTATATTTAGTTTGTATTATTTTATTTAAATTAACTTTAGTGTTTAATTAGCCGTGAAATATTGATATAATTTATATTCATTTTTTGCAGTAATTTAATAAATTTAATCTCTAAAATATTTCCAATTGATAAAAAATTTTTGACGCAATTTCATTGTAAAACATTTCATATGTATATGTATATGTAATATTTTAAATTAATTTAATATTTAACAAGTAGCACTTGTTATGTAGTTAATTAATGCAAAAGGTTTTAATTAAAAAAATGATTTATGTAATGGACAAAAACGACAGTAGTTAAAAGAAATTAAATCAATAAATTGTTTTAAAAGCTCTCTTGGATTCAAAACTAAGGAGTGAGATCGAAAATTTTTAACATGCTTAATTTACAGTTTTATTTTTTTATTTGATTAAAATTTTTGTGAACACTATTTGCTGTAAACTTTGGTATTTATAGGACCCGTTGTAAGAAATGATTGGTTTCTTTTACCCTAACCTTATATTACTTGCCATATCAAAGATATTTGGAAACTGCTTTTGGGTCCTAAACTTTTCTTCAACATTCCATCGCATATCTGCAATATAAAACGTTTGATCTGGAAGTTGTGAGAATTTGCTAGAACATACGTTTCGTCATTTGTTATGCAGCAAAAATGTTTATATTTTTAGAAAACTTAACTTGAGTTTCGTGCTCTGTTGTTGGGCCTCTAAATTTCTAGCGGCATTGCTGTCATAAATGTGTGAACCCTGTATGTTTTTTCAATTGCATTAGCTTTATTTTTTTCTACCAATAGATAACCGGGCTGCTTTCCCACCGGATGTGTAGGAACTCTCTTCTAAATGCTTTTTAGGTTTTTTTTTATCACAGACATCGGTACTGTTTAATAAGAGTTAATACCATTAACGGCAGACCTTAGAATGGCTGGCCAACTCTTTGTAAGACCAATGTGGGCTAACAGGGCTGCTTTCCCACCAGATGTGTTGAAAACTCTATTGTAAAAGTTTTCTAGGTTTTCTGTCACAGACAAGATCTCTTGATACTATTTAAAAACAGTTAATAACATTAACGGCAGACCTTAGAATGGTTGGCCGACTCTTTGTAGGACCAAGTTCGATTTTGTTGAAAATATTTCGTAATTTTCGTACGCACTTTTTTCTTGTCACCAATTTTAATCAGATTAATAATATATTTATTTGTTTGACATTATCGTGTTATGTCTGCGTAATAACCGAACAACTGAATATACTGGTATATTGTTTGGTTAGCTCTACATTAAACACATGTTTTACAAAAATAATTTGATCAAAAAATGTCAAATAAGTCTTGGGTTAAAAGTTATAATAAAAAACGTATCATAAATTTTTTTTCGATCTCACTTCTCATATATTAAATAAAAATTAAAGCAGATTTTTAGGTGTTTAAAAATACGAAAAATTTTAAGTTTATTAAAATTCCATGGTCACATGATATTTCCAAAGTTTATATTAATTTTTGACACCTTTTAAAAATTATTAACACTTCATTTGCTTTAGTATTTTTGCGAGGGGATTAATTTTAAACCAAACATTTAATATGCATGTTTAATATTTAATTTAATTGAGTGTAAATAAATTTAATATAGTATATTTTTAGGTACAATTTTACATAATTTTGTTGTTTGAAATTTGTTTTTAAGCTTTAACTGGCAAACAAAATCACATAAAAATTTATTAATATTTAATTTTTGCTTTTACTAACATGATTTTCATTATTTTTTTGTTTTTATTATTATTATACAGCATGTTGTAAATTTTAATTATATTATGTTTTTAATTCAATAATATTCCTCCTCTTAAACTCATGAACAAAATAATTAATATTGATTTTTTCTTTTTTCTTTCAATTGTTTTTCGGGAAATACTGCTTTCATATTGAATTGTTGAAAACCACAGGTTACCGCCACTGATGGTGATAAAGATCGCCCACAAAATATTGTGTATTTCCTGACAGGTCAAGGTATTGACCCCGATAATCCAGCCAACAGTAAATTCGATATCAATAGGACCACTGGAGAGATTTTCGTTTTAAAGGTAAGATTAATTGATGAACAAAATTATAAATAGGAAAATATTAACAAAGTAACAGGCAGCAAATTATATAAAATGTTTTTGACAGTTAATAGTTTTTAAATATTTTTTTACATCCCTTAAGTATGCTATAATAAGCAAATATTTAATACAACTATGGGATAGGATAGGATTTGTTTTTCGTAACGATTAAACATAATTTAAATTTAAAAAAAAGCTATTGCCTACTTTATGGCTCAAGCTTATCACTAAACTTAAAGCATATATTAAGACTTTTATAAATAGTTTCCTAACTAATTCCCTACATTACGCTACAATATCCACATTTTCAATACAGTATCTTTCTTTGTTTATTTTTTACCACGTTATAACAATAATTACAATTGAAAAATCTATAAGGAAAGATGTTATTAAAATTTCTGTTGCGTACTTTCAGGTGTAAAATAATTAATCCTTATAAAGCTTTTATTATATTCATTACTTAAATAAATCATTATTCTTTAAAAAAGTATGCCTTTCACAACAATCGAAAACAAACTGAAATTTCCCATTATTGATACATAACCAATATTTAAATTCTCTGTCCTGCCCTCAACCATTTCCAACAACGAACAAAATTTAATAAAATTTTCTTTCTTTAAATCCATTTATTTTACTACCTTTCAACGAAAAGCAATAATTAATAATTGTTTGTAAAATTTTATTGCATTAAAATAAAAAAAAAAAACTTTAATTTCGCTCGAAAAAAGTCATAATTAAGGCTTGCATACCTTAAGGCTTGTCACATGGCTTAACTGGTAATAAGCTTATGAAAACATTGCCAATATAATACATGAAAAATAATGAGTAAGTGAGTAGTTGACAATTATTTTGTATGATTGTATGTAAACAATAAAGGGAAAAATGTATTGTTATTGTCAAATTTCCATAATTATAATTATTATTTATTGTCCGTGGTTTTAATGTCTTGTTCTTTAAAATACGTATACATATTGTTGTGTGTATGTGTAAGTTACAATTTATATTACGATTCATTTAAACCAAATTAAAAGTCACTTTTCATTATGAAAAAGATCATCTTGTTGGTTGAAAATAAATGAATAAATAAATTATTTTACAAAAAAATGGACATAAAAATTCAAGAAATAAATTACAGTTTCTGAATTTTCCATTGAAGAGTGAATGAATACAAAAAACAATAATAATAATTCTATCAAATGCATTAATTCCAACGGGATCCAAATTCAGATGCTAGTTCAGATTCTAGTTCAATTGTAGTTCAACTTCTAGTTCAAATGCTATCACAGATTTTAGTTAAGTTGTAGTTCAGTTCTACATCAGTTCTATTTCAGTTTTACTTCAGTTTTAGTTCTTGTTCATTTCTAGTTCAGTTCGAGTTCAGTTCTAGTTTAGTTCTAGTTTAGTTCTACTTCAGTTCTACATCAGCTCTATTTCAGTTCTACTTCAGTTTTAGTTCCAATTCATTACCAGTTCAGTTCTAGTTCAGTTATAGTTCAGTTATAGTTCAGTTCTAGTTAAGTTCTAGTTCAGTTGTAGTTCAGTTCTAGTTCAGTTCCAGTTCACTTTTAGTGTAGTTCTAGTTTAGTTTGAGTTCAGTTCTAGTTCAGTTCTAGTTTAGTTTAGTATATTTTTAGTTTAATATTTTTATTTTTATATGAAACAAAATCTCTTCATATCAAACTCTATTAACGGTTTTAAACTCTATTATGATGTAAAATGTACAAACTTGTGTCCTTTAAAATTCTATTCTATTTATATCAATAACCCGCTTAAATGTTATTAAAGTCTAATTAAAGTTTTTTTAAGCATAAGACAAACACGTTTCGTACTTATTTTAATCCTAACAGTTTCAAATATTTGTTCTTAAAATATGCGCTATTTTATAAAAAAAATTAAATATCTTTTTTCGTTTTTTGACAATTTTCATGTAGCAAATTACTTTTGTGTAATCCTTAAATAAAAACTGACGCAAAAGGAGGTTTTACTTACATACAAATATAAAATCCTTTTTATTTGTTGTACGCTTGTTGTTTTTCTATTTTAGTTTGTGCTATTAAAGGAGCATAATATGTCATACCGTTTAAATGCTAATTTCGTGAGGCAAATAATAAATATTTTAGTGACTAGAAAAATAATGCTTTTTGGATAAGGAATAAAGAGGAGAAATTAAAAATGTTTTTGTGTGTGTGTTTATGCAAAAGGATGCCACAAATTTTGTTGATTACCAATTTTGTAGAGAGTGAGATTCTATTCAATGCAGTATTCTCCCTAAAGGCTTTGCGGGAAATATTTTTTTTTTGCTACTACTACTACTGCTATTTTTGGTGTTATTGTAGTAGTTAAATGAAAATTAAATAAAATTCTCTAAAGAGGAGGCTGGGTTATTTTTTCCCAAAGAGACAGTAGGGAAATATTAAGAGCGCGTAAGGATATAATAAATTTAGTTTAACTAAAATCGTATTCATTTACAGCAACATATCTGAACAACGAACTAAAGCAATATTGCATAGAGAATAAGGATATTTAGCTATATTTAAAATAACACAACGACAACAAACATAAGTGAGCATATGTTTTCCAAATCCATGTGTATAAGTAAGTATGCTTCGTATATGTATACTCTCAAATGACACGTTGTATTTAATCGTGCTAATATATTCAGACGTGTTTGTATGCTTTATATGTGTATGTGCTTGTTTGAGTGGAAAAAGGATAATGCATTTTGTGGTTGTCAGAATACTTATGACAAATAGAGTTGTAGAGAAGAATGTAAAAGGAACAATATTGTTATAAATGGGAAACTTAAAAACAGCAACATTGTAAGATTTAACATGAATTAATCTGTAAAGAATTTAATTTATGTAATTGTGCCTCTACTGTGAAAGTGATATAAATATTGTTACAAGATTTTATGGTAAATTATATTTTTCGATTTTGAGAAGAATGAGATTTTCGCATAGAATTATTGAAAGCTTTGAAAAAGTATAAAAAAGAGACAATATTTAAGGAGTTTCAAATGAATAAAATATTGATTTTGCTACTTGTTATATATCAAAGACTATAGTCTAACTGACTACTAGGTAGCACTCTTAATTATAACTAGATTGCGGAGGAAAATACAATATATAATACCAAAAGAATCAAGTACCATTAACAAAAAGAGCACTTATTATTTAAAAAACATGACATATTTTTAGGTCATTGAAGTGTAAATTTAAATACCAAAATTAGAGCATAAATTCTGAATTGTATTCATCCAATTACACTATATTTTCTTACATTGAAACTGTGAAACCATATATATATTTTTTAAATCAACTAGTAGACAATATTTTTTGAAAATTTTTGCTTCCTAAAATTAGGCAATATTTTAGGGTTTTAAAATCTGCGATATAAAAATATAGCCCATATTTAGGTATTCAAATTCTTTATAGTTTCTTTTTTCACAAGTTCCAACAAACGTATTACTAGAAATATGCAGCGAAAAGTATGGAATTTTTGAAAGTAGGCAATATTTTATGTCTTCATATTTATCAAAGTTATAAAGTATACCCTTATGACTTTTTAGGGTATAAAATTTGTTTTTCAAAATTTCGCAAAAATAATTAAAAAAGTATAGTAGTATATTTCTAGACGCTATCAAAAAAATTTTCAAAAGTAGACATCATTTTGGAATATAAAATTAGAAAAATAATGCATAATTTTAAGCGCTACTATCAAATTATTTCAAATACTAAATTTAATCTGCTTTTTAATTTTTTTCAAGATTTTTCCCAAATTATTATCTCTAATTCAATCATCAATTGTAGAACAATTGGAATAAAAAATAAAATAACACCGAAAAAATTGCGAAAAGTAAATAAATAAAAAAACGTCATTTTTATTTTCAATGTCCATAAAGTGCACTTTCATGTTTAACTTTCAAAAAGTATTGACACTTAAGTCTAGTCCTTTCTAGGCACTTTAGACAACTCAAAATATAAGTACTTAACTTAGTCATTATTATAGAGTTCTTTGTGTAGAAAAAGTACTAAAAATACTATAAAAATTTAGTTGTTATTTTAAGAATTTGCTTAAAGTTTCCTTTTACCAGCCGTTGGTCACTGTCTTTTGCTGCACACAATTTGCAACAAAAAAGTAATTTTTATGAGTTTGCATTTCTACTTAAAACTTTTAATACTCATTTCCATGTTAAGTAAAAGTCATTGTCAAAGTTATAAATTTGTTATCACTTCCCCGAAATGCTGGAAAAGCATCACCCCAAATTTATATTTTTTAATAGATAAAAGTAGAATAATTTACTGTTAAATGCAACATAAACAGTAAGATATTGCTCTTTATTGTCAGTTCGCCGAAGAGGGAAATAATTTAAATATAAAATGACAATAATGTCTTTACTCATGACTTTGTAAATGTCAAATAAGAAAAGAGTGTGTGATGCAGAAATTAAGAATGATTAAATAAATATAAAATACAGAGAAGATTACAGCAGACAATATACTATCGATAGGCCGCCCTATGGTGTGCAGACTTTAGAGTGACTGACAGTCCGGAATACAGTGTAAACAATATTTTAAACATCAGTGTGAACAGCAGTCCAGATTATTGTGCGAACGATAGTCTAGACTACAGTGTAAACGATTATTATTGATAGTCCAGTTTATAGTATGAATGACAATTTGGACTATAGTGTAAACAATAATCCAGATTATATAATTAACAAGAGTCAAAACAAAGGCTATAAGATAAACCATAATTTGGACTATATTGTAAACGATAACCTAAGTTATAGTATAAAAGATAAACTACACTATTAAACGACCTGAAGTCCAGACTATATAGTGTAAACGATAATTCAGATAGACTGTTAACGATAATCCACTTCATATGTTACTCGATAGTCCAATCCGATAGTAGTGCAAACTAAAACATAGCTGTAAATAATAATTCAGATTTTAATGTAAACTATATGACTATAATATTACCGACAATAATCTTAATTGATTTTTAAACCAACACTTTTCATAATCTTTTTCTATTTCTTCTAATTGCAGCCTCTTGATCGTGATCAACCCAACGGACGTCCCCAATGGCGTTTTACCGTTTTCGCCCAGGATGAAGGTGGTGAAGGTCTGGTAGGCTACGCTGATGTTCAAGTAAATCTTAAAGATATCAACGATAATGCACCCATATTCCCACAAGGTGTTTACTTTGGTAATGTCACTGAAAATGGTACAGCGGGAATGGTGGTAATGACAATGACAGCGGTGGATTATGATGATCCGAACGAGGGTTCCAATGCTAAACTGGTGTATTCTATAGAGAAAAATGTCATTGAAGAAGAGACAGGATCGCCGATATTTGAAATTGAACCTGATACGGGTGTTATTAAGACGGCAGTATGTTGTTTGGATCGTGAGAGAACTCCAGATTATTCTATACAAGTGGTGGCAATGGATGGAGGAGGTCTGAAAGGGACAGGGACGGCTTCTATACGTGTAAAAGATATAAACGATATGCCGCCGCAATTCACCAAAGATGAATGGTTTACGGAAGTGGATGAAACAGACGGGACCACTTTACCGGAAATGCCTATATTGACAGTAACCGTTCACGATGAAGATGAAACAAATAAATTCCAATATAAAGTTATCGATAACAGTGGTTATGGTGCAGATAAATTTACTATGGTGAGAAATAATGATGGCACTGGTTCTCTAAAAATTGTACAACCTTTGGATTATGAAGATCAACTACAATCGAATGGTTTCCGCTTTAGAATACAAGTCAATGATAAAGGAGAAGATAATGATAATGATAAATATCATGTAGCCTATTCCTGGGTGGTGGTCAAATTAAGAGATATTAACGATAATAAACCTCACTTCGAGAGAGCAAACGTGGAGGTGTCAGTCTTTGAAGATACTAAAGTTGGTACTGAGCTAGAGAAATTTAAGGCTACTGATCCTGATCAAGGAGGACGCAGTAAAGTGTCATATTCCATTGATAGATCTTCAGACAGACAACGACAATTTGCTATCAATCAAAATGGTTCTGTTACCATACAACGTTCTTTGGATCGTGAAGTAGTGCCCAGGCATCAAGTGAAAATTTTGGCTATTGATGATGGTAGTCCACCCAAAACTGCTACCGCTACTTTAACTGTTATTGTTCAAGATATAAATGATAATGCTCCCAAGTTTTTGAAAGATTATAGACCTGTATTGCCGGAACATGTACCACCACGCAAAGTTGTGGAAATTTTGGCTACCGATGATGATGATCGCTCAAAGAGCAATGGACCACCATTCCAATTCCGTTTGGATCCCAGTGCTGATGATATTATTAGAGCATCATTTAAAGTGGAACAAGATCAAAGTGAGTAAATTGATTTTATCTTTTTTTATTTTGAAACTTAGAAAAATTTGTTCTTTTTTATGGGTCCTAGTAGCAACATTTTTTACATAAATGTTAGTCGGTTAAACGGAAAACACTTCAGTTCCGAAATATTTCCCATAGTACATTCTATGTTTTACAAAAAATCTTTTCATAGATAGTTTTCTTAATGTTTTCTCTCTTTCTCCCAATATTTTCTACAGAAAATTTTGCTCTTTCTCTCGGCCAATATTTTCTATAGAAAATTTTACTCTCTACAGAAAATTTTGGTCTCTCCCCGCCAAAATTTTCTATAGAAAATGTTGGTCTCTCCCATAATAATTTCTATATAAATTTGTGGCTTTTTCGCTCAATATTTTCTATAGAAGGTTTTGTCTCTGTCTGCTAATATTTTCAACTGAATATTTGTCTTATTTTCAAGATTTTCTTGGAAATTTTGCCTCTCTCTTGCAATATTTTCTGTAGAATATTTCGTTTCTCCCTCTATGTCTTTCAACATTTTCTATTGAACATGTTTTCTCCCACTCCTTCAATACCTGTGAAAGAAAAATTTTTCCCTCTCCCAAATTTTATTCGTATATCATCACCTTAAGTTCTTAAAACTATGTTACATAACTCTAGGAATTTCTGTCTTTAGGAGTCATGCTTAATATCATTCTCATAAAATCTTACTTCGTTTATCGATTGAACTTACTACGTTTTATTTAAATCTTTTTTTTAGGTATAAATTTGGAAACTAAAAGAAATTTAATTAATTTTTGGCTTAGTTTGGAGTGCAAACTAACTATTTTTTTGCAATATGTATTTAGTTACCTACCTATTAGATCCATATTTCTATTTTAAACTAAAGTATATTTTAAAGTATTTAGTTTATATATGAAGCTTTTGTTTTATAAATATTACTTCTAGAACTCAATACTATTGCATATTTCAGGGCAGTAATAAAATTATAATTTTAAAGTATAGTTTTAGGATCTTTTTTAGAAATTGTAATCAAAACCCTATATCAATTTTACTGGTCATGTATAAACAAAAATAAATAAATTTATTTAAATTCCATTTATTTTTCATTTTAACCATTAGATAAGAAACATGTTTATAATTTAAGAAAAAATATTCTTTTATTATGGAAAACTCTCACACAAATTTTTATACATCCAGAAAGTAACCAAGAACTAATAGACTAACTATTGACCATTGTCCCTGCTTTATAAAAATATGCAAAATTACAATTTACAATCAACATTCTATTATAAACCAAACAAAAGAATATAAAATATAGAGAAAAGAATAATGAAAAGAAAATGTAAAATAAAATACAATATTTATACGAATTTTATAAATGAAAATATCTAATTGATATTCTCAAAAGTAAAAAATGAAAAGTTAAAAATCTATACAAAATATTAAATAGTTATACTCTACATCGTGCATTACTTGTTTGTAACTACCACTAATAAGCAACATTGTGGTGTAGGATATTACATAGTCGGACTAGACCAACTTCTCTTGTTTCTAGTTGGAGAAGAAACATACTAAATTAAAATCCCACCATTTGTTTTATTTTATTTTTCTCTACTTTTTTTAACATTTAGTTACCAAATGAACTTTGATATTAAAATCCAATTATCAAATTTCAATAGTCAATGCCATCAGAAAAATAGAAGAAAAAGGACAGATAAATATATATATGAAAAAATCCACATTGAAAGAATAAACCAACAAAAGCAAGAAGTTTTTGGTTAAGTACTCTGGTTTCTACATTTAATTTTAATCTTTACTTTTGCTAACATAACCTTAAACACACAATGTGGTGAATAACATTTTGTAAAAACGTACAAAATTTTCCAATTTAATTACTATGAATTTTCCTTTATTCCCCTTAGAAAATTACAAAAACATATAAAGTTTTCTAAAAAGTTGGTAACACTTTATTACTTATCGCCAGAATATACATTGGCTTTCGAATATTAAGTTGTTACAAAATTCGTTATAGACAGATTAGAAATAACCAACTTGACTTTATTATTTGAAAATTTTTCGTTTCACATTTTCCAAAAATTTATTATTATTTCTTTTGTTATTTCTATTTTGAAAAAGTTCTCCTTGGTGTTTTCCCAGTTACTGTTCAATTTTCTGTATAAATTATTAAAAATTAGATAAACTTTTGTTAAAAGAGGAGTAAATACAAGATGTATAGAAATTTAGTTAACATTGACAATATTTTAAAAACCGAAAATCAAGTAATTATCGTATAATTTAATGTTGAGTCATAAAAATTTGAAAAAAATAAAAACAATTTCACATGTGGAAAGTTTTGCAGAAAATAAACTGAAATAACAGTTAAGCAATTAGAAAAAGGTTTATAAAGACAAATTGAACTAGGAACGAACTAGAACAGAAGTAGAACTGAACTAGAATTGAACTAGAACTGATCTAGAACTGAACTGGAACTGAACTGGAACTGAACTGGAACTGAACTAGAACTTAACTAGAACCGAACTAGAACTGAACAAGAACTTAACTATAACTGAAATAGAACTGAACCAGAATTGAAGTAGAACTGATCTAGAACTGAACTAGAATTGAACTAGAACTGATCTAGAACTGAACTAGAATTGAACTAGAACTGAACTAGAACTGAATTAGAATTGAACTAGAACTGAACTGAATTAGAACTGAACTTGAACTGAACTAGAAATGAACTGGCGTTGAACTGGAACAGGAAATTAATTTGCAAAAGGAAATCATGAGTCGATCACATTTAGTGGTCATTAAAGACACACATTTTCCAACTAAGATTAAACTAAATACTTATTCTTTTTATTTGACTAAACTGTCTACGATACCTGATGTGTGCTCCATTTGCAAGATTCCCCTTAATACAGATTTTCCGATTAGAGAGTTTATAGCAGAAATTTTGTTTACTTCACACGTACATTGTAAACGACTTCTACTCTCCCTCTCTCTTCAAGTTGAGTAGATCAACTATTTATTCAATGTAATAAAACATAAAAATTAAAACATAACTTTCTTTCTATTTTTCATTTTCTATCTACAGAGGGTGCCAATGGTGATGGTATGGCTGTTATTTCCTCACTACGCTCATTCGATAGAGAACAACAAAAGGAATATATGATTCCTATTGTTATCAAGGATCATGGTTCTCCTGCCATGACTGGTACCAGTACCTTGACTGTGATCATTGGAGATGTCAATGATAATAAAATGCAACCTGGTTCTAAGGATATTTTTGCTTACAACTATCAAGGTCAATCGCCCGATACACAAATTGGTCGTGTTTATGTTTACGATTTGGATGATTGGGATTTGCCGGACAAGAAATTCTATTGGGAATCACAAGAACATCCTCGCTTTAAATTAGATGAAGATTCTGGTATGATTACTATGAGAGCTGGTACACGGGAGGGACGTTATCATTTACGATTTAAGGTTTACGATCGTAAACATACCCAGACTGATGTTCCTGCTAATGTTACTGTTACTGTGCGTGAAATTCCCCATGAAGCTGTAATAAATTCGGGTTCTGTTAGACTATCGGGAATAACTGATGAAGACTTTATACGTGTGTGGAATTATCGTACCCAATCGTTGAGTAGATCTAAAATGGATAGATTCCGTGATAAGTTGGCTGATCTATTGAATACTGATCGTGAAAATGTAGATATCTTCAGTGTGCAACTGAAAAAGAAACATCCTCCTCTAACTGATGTTAGATTTTCGGCTCATGGTTCTCCATACTACAAACCGGTCAGACTTAATGGTATAGTTTTGATGAATCGTGAGGAAATTGAGAAGGATGTGGGCATTAATATCACCATGGTTGGCATAGATGAGTGTTTGTATGAAAATCAAATGTGTGAAGGTTCCTGCACTAATACTTTGGATATCAGTTCTTTGCCCTATATGGTTAATGCTAATAAAACGGCTTTAGTAGGTGTTAGAGTCGATACGCTGGCTGAATGTACTTGTGGCGCTAGAAACTTTTCTAAACCCGAAAACTGTCGCAATACTCCCTGCTATAATGGTGGTCGCTGTGTGGATACTAGATTTGGTCCTCATTGTTCTTGTCCTGTTGGCTATACCGGACCAAGATGTCAACAAACTACCCGAAGCTTCCGTGGTAATGGTTGGGCTTGGTATCCTCCTCTGGAAATGTGTGATGATTCTCATTTAAGTTTGGAGTTCATAACACGCAAACCTGATGGTCTTATTATTTACAATGGTCCCATAGTACCTCCAGAACGTGATGAAATGTTAATATCCGATTTTATTTCTTTGGAATTGGAGAGAGGTTATCCGAGACTGTTAATCGATTTTGGTTCTGGCACTTTAGAATTGAGAGTAAAGACCAAGAAAACTTTAGATGATGGTGAATGGCATCGTATTGATCTCTTCTGGGATAGTGAAAATGTGCGCATGGTTGTGGACTTCTGTAAATCTGCCGAAATCAGTGAAATGGAAGATGGTTCAATGCCTGAATTTGATGATATGTCTTGTCAAGCTAGAGGCCAAATACCACCCTTCAATGAGTATCTGAATGTTAATGCTCCTCTGCAAGTGGGAGGCTTATATAGAGAACAATTTGATCCATCTCTCTATTTCTGGCATTACACACCCATGGCTAAAGGTTTTGATGGTTGTATTCGTAACTTGGTCCACAATTCAAAACTGTATGATTTGGCTCATCCTGGTCTATCACGCAACAGTGTAGCTGGTTGTCCTCAAACTGAAGAAGTATGTGCTCAGTCGGAACAAACTGCCAGATGTTGGGAACATGGCAACTGTGTAGGTTCCCTTTCCGAAGCCAGATGTCAATGTCGTCCCGGTTGGACAGGTCCCGCCTGTAATATACCTACCATACCAACTACCTTCAAACAACAGAGTTATGTTAAATATGCCCTCAGTTTTGAACCTGATCGCTTTAGCACACAAATACAATTACGTTTCCGTACTCGTGAACAACACGGTGAACTATTCCGTGTTAGTGATCAACATAATCGTGAATATGGCATTCTGGAGATTAAAGATGCACGTTTACATTTCCGCTATAATTTGAACTCATTGCGAACAGAAGAGAAGGATTTATGGCTTAATGCAGTAGCTGTGGATGATGGTCAATGGCATGTGGTGAGGATAAATCGTTACGGTTCGGCAGCAACACTTGAATTGGATGGAGGTGAAGGAAGACGTTATAATGAAACATTTGAGTTTGTGGGCCATCAATGGTTGTTGGTTGACAAACAGGAGGGCGTTTACGCGGGTGGCAAAGCTGAGTATACGGGTGTGCGAACATTTGAGGTTTATGCCGACTATCAGAAGAGTTGTTTAGATGATATACGGTAAGTAGTTGCGGTAGTGGTTTGATAGATGTTTTTTTTTTTGTTTTGCTTTTTTCGTGGAATGTTTTGTGAATGAGCTGATAGTGAGTGATAAGAAAAAATCAACTTTTAAGGGAAACTTTTGTAAAAATTGTTGAAGTGGTTTTAGCAGAGTAAACTAAGAAGTAAGTTTTGCACAAGTATGGTAAAGAAATATAAACTATTGGAGTGTTGTTTTTTTCTGTTACTCACTATCTACTTTACATTTTTGACGCATTAACAAGAACAAAAGCGACAAAATTGCACACAAAAATGTTTTAATTGCTTCATGGTTTCTATTTTACATTTTCTACTTTTTATTTCTTTTGCTCTCCTTCCATCCATCCATAGACTTGAAGGTAAACATTTACCTTTACCTCCTGCCATGAATGGTACACAATGGGGTCAGGCAACAATGGCGCGTAATTTAGAAAAGAACTGTCCATCGAATAAACCATGTTCAAATGTCATTTGTCCAGATCCATTTGAATGTGTTGATTTATGGAATGAATATGAGTGCACGTAAGTTTGTTGGTTTATCCGTTTCAACATTTTTTATGTCATTTCTCCTTTTTTATTTGGTTTACATTAATGTAGTTTGTCTTCTTTATGTCATTTTCGGTTAGTACGATTCTTTCGTTTTTCATTTCAATTTATTATACGTTTCATAGCTTTTAGCGAAATAAAAAAAATAATAATTAAAAATCGAAAAACAGCATCATCAATTTTGTTTTTGAGTTGTTTAAAATTACAAACAAAATTTAATTTCATTAAATTTATTGATTTTTATAAATTTGCAAAAGAAAAAAAAATAAATTCAACCTTGAATTTTTGTTTAATTAATGAAAACTCAAAATGTTATGGAACAAAAAGGGAATTCAATACAATTACAAAATTCTTTAAATACTAATAAATCAATAAGTTATAATAGCACTGCTACGGTGGTCCCAAAACGTTTTTTTTTTTTTTTTCATCCTGCCATTATAAAAGGTTGACCCACCAAAAATATCTTGAGTAGAGAGCTAAATAATGTATCTTTTTTTTGACAATTTTAGCTTTGGATCCACATATGTTTATGGATCTTGCGTAAAAATTATTTCAAATTTTATACAGAATTCTGAAAATATTTAGTATTTTTCTTTGGACGCGAATAGAGCCCCCCAAGTTCACAAAAAAAAACTAAAACAAACCTGTTAAACATGTGTCAAAATTTAACTATGGTCTAAAGATCTTTTAAATTATAAGAGTTTTCTCACAATTTTTCAATAAAATCATTAAAATTTTTTTGGCGATTTCTTCAAAAAACCTCAAAGCATAGGTGACCAACTTAGGAGATCCACTTTCCGACCCCAAGTTCCACTAATAACATGTCCATCTCCAAAAAAACATCTGGAATATTCAAGTGAAATTTCGTTGAAAAAATATTCAATAGTTCCAAAGTTACAGGATTATTAAAAAAATAAACGATTTGGGACCACTGTGTACTCCTTTACACTGACAGTCATCCTACAAACAGCAAAACAATTTAAGAATGAGAAATTGATACAAATTCGTGATTATTAAAGAAAATATATGTTTTGGTAAAAATTAATTGGATGAAAATTTATATGCTAAAGTTTCAAGGAATTTTATAAGAAATATAATGCTCAGCTTCTTCAGTCATAATTTCATATTAATTTCAGCAAAAATTTAATAGACGATATATATTTTAGATTTTTGCGAAAATGTTTCATTAAGGAATACAATTCAGTAGTAACTGAATTCCATAATTTAAAGTTATTAATTAATAGTTTGTCGAATTAAACTTTAATTAATCGATAAGAATATTATTGGCATTGAAAATATTATGATACAGTCTTCTATTTATAAATAAAAGACATGCTATCAAAAATTTACCCAAAAAATTAAAAAAAATATCTATTAAAGATAAATTCTATAAGAACTACACTAAACATTTTAATATAACACTTAATCATTAACAAACTTTATCACCATTTTGAATCAGAATTTGAAGCATTAAAATTCACAGCATTTCATTCATAAGATCAATTCATAATACAAATAACAAATCACATTCAAATATCATTTAAATCTTGATGAAACAAAGAAATAATTCAGAACACACACACAATCAATTTGTAGTTAAAAGAAAATAACAAAAAAACAATCACCAATTGTACATAAAGAAAAATCAAAAAATTAATAAATTTGAGTTTTCAATTAAAATTTTGTTCGTTTTCAAGCACAGCTTTTTATAATTTAATAGAGAAAAAATTTAAATTTATACGTTTAAAATAATATTATCATAGGAAAACAAGGCTTAAACAAGAGAGAGAGCTCCATTATGAGAGAAAAACTAAAAGTGATTGAAGAACAGAATCGGAAAAAAATGACAACGTAGTCAAGAAATCACTGAAAATTAGGAACTAACATTAAAATTATGAATAATTATGAATAATGGAGAGAATCAAGAACTTAACTGTGAACTGCAGCCTTCATTAGACTGGAATTGAATTGAGAGTTTAACAGGAACAACAATAGAACTAGAAGAGAACTAACTAACAGAACTAGATCAAAACTAGAACAGAACTAGAACTGATCTTGAACTGATTTAGAAATAAACTAAAACAGAATTAGAAAAGAGAAGAACAGAACAGAACAGAACAGAACAGAACAAGAATAGAACTAGATTTTTTTCAGGTAGTAAATCAGAACCTATATCAAGTTCTAATCTGAAAGAAAGAAGAGAACTGAATTGAAAATTGAGTTGGGAACTAGATTAGAACAGAACAAGACCAGAACTAGATCGGAATAGAACTAAAATGAACTTGAGCAGAATAGAACAGAACTCGAACAGAAGTAGAAAAGAGAACTGAACTATAACTAAACTAGAACTGATCCAGAACCGAATAAGAACCGATCTAGAATCGAACAAGAACTTTATTACAATAGAAAAGAATAAAACAGAATGAGAATAATAGTTTTTTTAAAAAGAAAATAGAAAACTGAATTAAAAATTGCGTTGGGAATGGGAAGTTTCATAAGCAATTAAATTGAGGAATGAATCGAAAACTGAGTCTAGAAGTAAAGAGATCATTAAATTGTAGATTAAATAAGGACTGAAGTACAGTTCAAATCTAATGGAACTAGATTTGAATCAGAGTTGAAGTTCAAATAAATATGAATGACATACTTTGTAAAGAGCTCTACTTTTAAGCCGAAATGTTTTCACAAAAAAAAATCATCATAAATCATCGTCATATAATTTGTTTCTCCATAAATTTATTTGAAAGCCTTTTATTTTTTTGGTTATAAAATACTCATTAAATGTGTTACATGTGTTTATAATTTGTTGTCGAAGATGAAAAAAAAACTTATTAATGTCAATATCGACAATTTTCATTAACGTTTTTCTTTATTCATTTTTTTACAACCAAAAAAAATGTGTCGTTCTATTTGTTTCTCTCTCCCTCTCTTATAAAAATAAAAACAACAATGAAAAAATTATAAAAATACAAACCGTACTGTATTTTGTTTACCAAAAATGACAACGTAACATCTCACTTAAATAGATGCGGCGAAGGACGTATTATGTCACCGGATGCTAAAGGTTGTATGGATCGTAATGAATGTTTGGATTTGCCCTGTTTAAATGGGGCAACATGTATAAATCTAGAGCCAAGACTGCGTTATCGTTGTATATGTCCAGATGGTTTCTGGGGTGAAAATTGTGAATTGGTGCAAGAAGGACAAACATTGAAATTAAGCATGGGCGCTTTAGCGGCAATATTAGTTTGCTTGCTGATCATATTAAGTGAGCATAATGAATTAAAACAATACACATTATTAAGTGAAAATAAAACTACTTGCGCCCCTAAGTATGCAATTTGAAAAATTAAAAAAAAGTCGTAATGAATGTTTGTGTATAAATTAAAGTAGAAGCGAGAAAATTGTTTTTGTATTATTAAATATAGCATAATTTAGGGATGGTTTTATAAACATATAATAAAAGTTTAATGTTAGGAGCTTTAAAACTACTTTTTTTAAATTATGCTTATTTATTTAGTTGTTAAAATTTGTTTGTTGTATCCAAAAGCAGTTTTCTCTTCTTCTTTATTTTTATATACAAATTCCTTTTATATGTTTTCATTTGTATCCTTTCACATCCCATTTTTTTAATATTTTTAAAATTATTGTTTATGTGTAAATGTGTTTTCCATTCATTCAATATCGTTTATTTTTCTCTATTTGTTTTGGTGTTTAGTGCAAATTTTAGCTTTTACTAAATCTAAAACACCAATTTACCTTTAATTTCCTTTATAATTTGCACCATTAGCATTTTTTAGAAACCAAAATTATTAAAATCATATTTAATATCATAATCATTTTACCATTCATACAATTCGTTTCATTATTAAACAAAATTTGTTTAATGGAGCAAAATTATTCATCATCAAATTCAATCATTCATTCATACATTTATCCATGCATTAAAACCAGTGTCCTAATTTTCATCTTTTTTTCATGCGTCACATTTAGCATCCTTGCAAAATAAATAAATAAATAAAATATTTCACTCAATATAATAATATTCATAATTCATATTTACATCATAATCATTTTAGAAAATTTGTATATTTATTTAATTTTCGTTTTTATTAAATAAAAGAAATTGCATGTCATTTTTCCATTTAATATCAGCAAAAACAACTATAAATATTTAAATAGATAAAATCATTTATCATCATAATATCAAAATCAATGCAAAAATTAAATTTTAATATATATTTATTTCAATTTTCAATGCCACGAATCGCCATTATTCATTCATTTATAATCATAGTGACCCATATTCACTTTAAGTTATATTTCTTTCTTTAATCAATTAAATTCTCATTTCGTTAGCACTTTTTTAAATGTCATAATTATCATCATAAATATTTTTTATATATTTTTTTCTTTAGATTTAGTGTGAATGATTTATAGAAGCTTAAGTATTAGAGGTAAAATAAATACAGTTGGTCATATTGGGATTGCTAGAATTTGCTGTTGAAACCACTGTATATATTTTAATAGATGTACAAAAACTAGACGCCATTTTTATTTAAAAGCAATTTTCTGTAAATGTTTTCAATATCATAAATTCTATATTCAATACAGGTTATGATATCAAAGGTAGGTAACGTTAATGTGAAAAAAATCTATAAAAACAACTTCATTCGCAAGAAATAATATGATTCTAATTAATCTGATTTAGTTCTAGATCAGTTCTAGTTCAGTTCTAGTTCAGTTCTAGTTCAGTTCAAGTTCAGTTCTAGTACAGTTCTTGTTCAGTTTTAGTTCTGTTTTGGTTCAGTTTCAGTCCCGTTCTTGTTCAGTTCTTGTTCAATACTAGTTCAGCACTAATTCAGTTCTAGCTCAGTTCTTGTTCAGTTCTAGATCAGTTCTAGTGCAGTTCTACTTCAGTTTTAGTTTAGTTATAGTTCAGTTCTAATTTAGATCTTGTTCAATCTAGTTTAGATATAATTCATTTCTAGTTTAGTTCAGTTCTAGTTCAGTTCCAGTTCAGTTCTAGTTCATTTTCCCAAAGTGTAACATACTTTATTGGTTTTCACCAATATGAACTTAAAGCCGACTTTAAGCAGCTAAGAGATATAAACTACTTCAAAGTTTCAAACAGTCTGTCATTTTGCAAATTTATACAATTTTTCTTGTATTATTCGTGCCTTTATTATTGGCAATTTCTCTCCATTAACAGATAAAAATATCATATATTCAAATGTCAGCGAAAAAAAGAAAACGAAAGAAGAAACGAAAAAAAAATCACATAAAGAAAACAAACTATCGAAATCGTAAATATATCTAACAATTTGCACATAAATGTTAATATCATCTTCATATATATATCTTTATATTCTCCCTATATATTCGTGTGTGCATTTGTCTATGTTTGTGTGTATTTATTAAACATGCAGATGTCCTGCTGGTTTCAAAATCTCTGGCAGTACATGTGTGAATGACAATGAATGTTTACTATTTCCTTGTCGCAATGGTGGTCGTTGTCGTGACTATCATCCGCCCAAAAAATATGAATGCCAATGTCCAATGGGCTTTACGGGTATGCATTGTGAATTGGAGTTATTGGCATCGGGTGTATTGACACCATCACGTGATTTTATAATTGCTCTAGTCTTGTGTTCGACAACATTGATACGTAAGTATTTTTTATGGATTTTTATTTTATTTTATATTTTCTCTTTAAAGAGAAGGTAAGTTAAAAGGTTAAAAGAAGAATATATTTATGGTTGTTTTAATAATAACGATCTTTTTACGCTAAATGCCTAGAAGTATGCTTTACTTTGAAAGTATGTACTTTAAATTTAATGGTTAAAGAAATGTATTAATTGTTATTTTGGAGTAAATTGATTTTATTTGAATGTATGTAAATTAAAAACTGTGTTAATATTAATTAAAACTATAAAAATCACTTCTGCCAATTCAATTAAAATATTGTTTCATTTTTTTATTTCTGAATTTTATTAGTGTTTTCAATTTATATAAATTAATTTTAAATCGTAAAATGATTAAATACAAACGAAAAAATTTTCATTTAATTTAATTATCTTTTATTACAATCATTAACGATTTCTCATTTTCAATTTTAATAAGGTTTCAGTCGATACATTCAACATCACTTCTTGAAGTTTATAATAATTATGCCACATAATACAACAGACTCTTGGAAAAATGTTAAATGTTGCAATTTTATTTCCAAGCATTTTTCATAAGTGTTTTTTAAAGTGAACTTGTATGCGTGGCATTGTGTAAATGCGATTGTATATGAGTAAGTGCGTGGCTGTGTGTTGTCCTTTAAAACTCATTAATTGAAATATGTAAAGTGCAGCGAGAAATACGCTTCGACTACTCGATTACTTTGTAAATGTTATTTTTTTCACTCACTCACAATTCCGTTAATTAATTTTCAACCGTTAAAGCTTTACAATATTAAAACTTTATTCTGAAATTCCAGCAATAATAACAATGATTATAATATTGATAAAGAAAAAAATACACAGAAAAGAAATTAAACTTTTCAAGTTGAACACAAGAAAAACAACATGCCACAAATTGAAAAAAAGATACTTCTTTACATACATAATGAGGCAGAAAAAATAATAAAATTATAAAAATAATTATTATATAGATAAAAATACATAACAATGTATATAATTAACATTTACTACCAAAAGTTGTCCAACATTTCTTCCATATCGACTACCGAAGTGTTAAGCTAAAATTCAAGTCCAAAACTGCTAACTGATTTCATTTAAGTTCAATTGAGATCTAGATTCAATTCTGGATTTATTTTTACATTGTTTGTAAATTAGGTCTGGGCTACAATTGTATTTTCAGGTCGGGTATCGACAAGGGTATCGTCCTGTTTCCTTACTGTTCTAGTTTAAGTTCAGGTTCCTGTTCAGGTTCAATTTTAGATTCTAGTTTTAGTTCAGGATCTTGTTTAGTTTCTATTTCAGGTTGTAGTTCAAGTTTACTTTAGGTGTTAGTTTAGGTTCTAGTTCTGGTTCTGCTTCAGGTTCTAATTTAGATTCTAGTCCAGGTGCCAATTCTGCTTCTAGTTTAAGTTTTTGTTATGTTCCAGTTCTGGTTCTAATTCTAATTTAGATTTATTTCAGTTATTATTCAGTTTTAGTTCAGCACTAGTTCAACTTAAGTTCAGTTGTAGTTCAGGTTTCAGTACAGGTTGAACTTAAGGTTATATTTCTAGTTCAGGATCGAGCTCAGGTTCTCGTTCAGTTCTAGTTCAGGTTCAATTTAAGTTCTAGTTAAGTTTTTGTACTCCCAAGATCATTTAAAAATCCTTTGAAGTAATCTGTTTTCATAATAACTTCCGAATTCTTTGAAAAAAAACTTTTAAGGCAGAATTCTTTGACACACCTCACCAAAATCACATATATCTTTCACTATTTGTGGATACACTACACGCCCACTATACAACGATATTGACAAAAATATACAAATTATTTCTGATAAACAGCAATATAAATTAAATTAAATTAAATTAAATTAAATTTTAATTGTTTTATGGTATATTTTAAGTGATATTTACATGAAATGTTGTAGACATATTTCTCGTCACTTAAAAGCAACGCAAAAACAGCATCATGTTTACTTTAATTTTATTGAAATAAATGCAAATTTAAGTTCTTTTAATATACATACAAATGAAAAATAAGCATACTTCAAAGGAGCAGTGAACTTTCATAAAATTTATAGCATACTTTTAAGGGCGGCCCAGAAATAATATAATATCATTAATTTTGTAAACAAACCTTTTATCCAGAGGAAAACACAAAAACAAACACTTTAAATGGATTATATAAATTAAATACAAATTTCATTTGGCTTTTACTTTAATTTGGAATTTGTTATGTGATTTAATTTGAATAGAGCCCAAAAATAGGCAACAGGAATTGTTACTATTTTATAAAGTTAAACCATGCTTTTAGCCTTTTCAGTTTTGTAAGAATCTTTGAATTTATGAAGGAGGTTTTTGGGAAGAATATTAATTAATTTCTAAAGCTTTTATGTGTAAATGTTTACATAATGTAAACAGACTCTAATATCATTGAAAAGATTTAAAAGGAATTATAAAGTTGAATATCTAAAAAGGTGATTTGAAATTAAGTTTAATTTAGTTCATAAATGCCAGAAAATTAAAGAAATTATCTAAAATGTTAGAAATGTATATTTTTGTATACATATTGAGAATTTCTTTATAAACTTAAACAATTTACAATAAATAAAGTTTACACAACAAAAATAGTAAAAATAAAACAGAGATAATTAAACGATTAGTGAACTGTTTTTACAACTGTTTCAATTGAAATGATTTTTTGTAAAAAAGAGTATTTCATTTTTCGAATTTTTAAGATTAAACAGAATTATTAACAAATAATGTCTGGACTAAAATTTCTAATACAGGATTTTAGTATTAGCATATACGTGTGTATAACTTAAATTTTAAAAGTGCTTTTATGTGTAAATTACATATGAAGGAATATTTAATTTTAAAATTTTTAACTCCCTAAAAGTATGCAATATATTAGGCATAATTAAGAGTCCGATAATATGCCATTAAATTTTAATATCATGATTTCTTTAGTCTTATTGAAGGCATAAAATTGCATGGTCAATCTACTTAAAATGCCTGTGAAATATTTTTTATTTCGGTCTTAAATATTTTATATATTTGAAAATTTAAATCCAGAAAATGAAAGCATTTGAGAATGCAATATTTGACAAATAAATATCATCTTAAAAATTCAGTTATGGTTCAGATTAAAGACTTAGTTTCAAGTGTAGTTATAGATAAAGTTATAAATCCAGTTCTATATTCATTTCCATATTCAGTCTTAGTTCAGATCATAGTCCAGATTATTAAAATGAGTGACCAGAAAAAATGTCCACAAAAATCAACTTCGTCAAAAAAAAGAAAATGGCAAGCATTCATAGGTCTACCGTCAAACTGTTTCTAATATTATTAACCAGTACCGGAAGATCTTGTCCGTTAATGTAAAACCTGGTTCAGGTGGAAGAAAATATGCACATGATATTTCTAAAGCCAAAAAAATTAAACAGAAAGGACTTTCGGCTCAGTTGGGAATATTTGGTACAAAAACTTAATGGTAATATAGGATTCCTAAACAAGTATTCTTGTTGCATAATGGATATTCAAAATTTTATGTTGCTGATGAATTTTTGAGGAAAAGTTAGTACCCAAAAGCAGACAAAAATTTCCCAAAAAGTTCTTGATATGACACGCAAAAATGTTGTTGCGACAATCTTTTGTTACAACGGACTCTATAAATACCGAAATTAATATCCAGGAATGTTTACGAAACATTCAGCTATTCATAAGACTTCATAATCTGTCTTATTATTTTTAGCCCAACCAAGCATCACTTCACAAAGACCTGCAAATTTTAATCAAATAAAAAAACAGTAAGTTTACTGGTTTTGGTTTCGGTTTCTTTAAACATTTTCGATCTCACTCCTTAGGTTCAGTTCTAGTTACAGTATTAGATTCAGTTTTAGGTTTATTATCAGATTCAGGTTAAGTTTATTTTTGTGTTCAAATTCTAGTCTAGATTTAGACCAAATTCCATTTTAAATTTAAATTAAAATTTTTGTTCAGATTCTGGTTTAGTTCTAGTTCGGATGCTATTTCTGATTTTAGTCCATGTTCTAGCTTAGATCATAAACCTCAATCTAGATAAGATTTTAGTTAATATTTTAGATCTGATTTTAGCTTAGATTTCATTGTTGAATCTTGTTCAGATTCAAGCTCAGTTCTAATTCAAGCTCAGATTCTATTTCAGATTCTATTCAGAATCTAGTTAAGATTTTGGTTAATCTCATTTCTAGATCAGTTATTAATCAGTTCATGTTCACTTCTAGTTTAGTTCTTCTTCACCAAAAAAGTAGTAAATTTAATAAAAAAAGGATGTAAAATTGAAGAAAAGTAGGTTAAATATCAGCCAAGAAAACCTTTATTCATAATAAAGAAAATTTTAATTTTTAGTAAATTATTCAAATTTAAATTTGAAGAATTTGCGACGAATAGGATCAGGGTAGAAGTAGCCCCCATACAAAGCAAATATAGATAATCGATTATCTATAGATCTACTACAGCGTGAAGTTGGTCCCAATTACCTTTTTTAATACACGTCGATTTGTGAAATTTCTGTCAAAATTATAGACGAGGAGGATTTTTTTTGCATAAAAGGGCGTCGGGTAAAAGTAACTAAAAATAGATATACTACACTTGTATTTCTGATGATAAGTTACTTACATGTTGGTTGGTCAGCTGATCTTCAATGCTGGTCAAGTTCTTAATTCATGTTGAGATTGAGTTCATTGAAATTATTTTGTGTTCTAATAAAATTCTCGTAATTTTTCAAATACAATAAACAAGTCACTTGTATATTTCATAATACTTAATTCACTTTTTGAAAATCCTTTCAACCTTAAAAATTTACCTGCATTTTCTAGTTTAGTTTAAAATCAAAAAATCATTGCTTAAAAAATATATGTATTTTGTTTTTAATGAATAAAAAAAATACTTAATATTTTATTTTATTACATTTTATTATTATCCTGGCATGTTAATTTAATCATATTAAGTAAAAAAAGAAAAAAAACATTATAATAAATAACAAGTTGTATATAGATTTTAACCATAATAAAATTGTTATTATTTCCCCAGCAAATAATAAAGCGCAAGTAGTTTTCTCTTATTCAGGATAATTTTTTATATACATATATGTCCATACTTACATATATGAATGTATGTATGTATTTTGTATATATAAATTTCATATGTATAAGAGTTTAGTAAAGCAGATAACTTTATTTTTCTATAAAATTTACATAATAATATTAATTCTCGGTATTTTTTCTCTCTCCATATTATTTTTTTATTTTTTAATTTATATATTTTTCTACACTCACACACATACACTTAATATGTACGTATGTACGTGAAAATATTTATAAAAATTATGCAGTTTTGGTGTTGGTATTTGTTGTGTATAATCGTCGTCGTGAGGCGCATATTAAATATCCTGGACCAGATGATGATGTACGCGAAAATATCATTAACTATGATGATGAGGGTGGCGGTGAAGATGATATGACTGCTTTTGATATAACACCATTACAAATACCCATTGGTGGTCCCATGCCACCAGAATTGGCTACCATGAAAATGCCAATAATGTGTAAGTATGAAACTAACTATAATATTGTTATTATTATAAATTCATACTATTTCACTGGAATTTTGTGCTCACTAACAAACTTACACACACATACACACACACACACAAAATTAAGGTCAATCAGTTGTGTTAATAAGTTTGTTGGTTAAATAAAGTTGTTTTTTTTTGTTTGTTGCATAAAAATAAAATAAATTTATTTTATAAATTTTATAAAATGTTTTTCGCTTTTATTTTGTTACATTTAGATCCTGTTATGACTTTAATGCCTGGTCAAGAGCCTAATGTGGGCATGTTTATTGAAGAACATAAAAAACGTGCCGATGGTGATCCTAATGCCCCGCCTTTTGATGATTTACGTAATTATGCTTATGAGGGTGGTGGCAGTACTGCCGGTTCATTAAGTTCGTTAGCTTCGGGTAAGTTGAAGTTTTATCACTTTTTATTTAATTTTAGTTTTTATTTAGTTATATTTTATGCTTCCATCATATAAACTAAAAATTTGATAAAAATAATAAATTTATAAATTGCACTCAATATTCGTAATGATTAGTTACAAATGTAGTTTAAAGCAGTTTAGTGATAATTTAGTTAGATTTGATACCCTGGAATTATCATGAAATAGTTCACTGAAATTTGTTTTAATTATCATAATCATTTGATTAAATCCCTGGAAAATTCATGATTTAGTTAATCACAATTATTTTAGTTGTCATCAATTAAGCAATTAAGTCGCCAACAGAAGTATAAAATTAAGATATAAGATTCCCGAATAGGAACATTCCAAAATAGGGGAAGTCTTAAATCGCCTCTTTTTATCACTTTATTTCATGTTGACCTTTTTATTATTATTTTTGGATTATTTATATCAATATTTTAAAACTTTATATCAAAGGTTTATCTTTTCCCAAGTTTTTTTTTGTTCCCGGGAATTTCAAAAAAAAATCTGTCGTTCTTGGAAATTTCCGGGAATAAATTAATATATCATATCTATATATAATATATACACATTATATATAATGTATATAACATATATAGACTGTAAAACGGCTGGGCCAAATTTGATGAAATTGGTCCCAATATTCCCGATAGAAACATAAGTTGTTAAAAATTCCGATAGGATCAGGGGAAGGGATACTGTCTATATAAAGCAAAATATTGATAAATGAATAACTGAAGAACCATAACTTCCTTAAAGACTTCCTTAAAGAACTGTAGGATGGATAGAACCAGGGGATGGTATTCCCTTCACAAAGGTAATATTGATTTTCGAATATCTAAGGAACTAAATTAACAAGAGTTTTCAAATTTTGTCACAACTACCTCCTTAAGAAACAGTTTTACTTGACAAAAAGCTAGATGGATAAGGGGATACATCCTTCACAAAGGATGTATCGATGTTTTAATAGTCTTCTAATGAAAAAATACTTAAATTATAGTAAAAAGAAGAAGAAATCCTATACTCAGCTTTTCCGAAATATCCTCCAGTCAAAATTGATTCTTGAAATTCCGAGACGAATATATTATTTCCGGATTTATTAATACTTTAATTTTAAGTAATTTTTAAACATTAAACTCTATTCTAAGTAGTAGTCCTAATATAACTTATCATATTCCAGAATTGTTTAAATAGAACTATTCCACATATGTATAAGAGTTTTATATTCTTAAAAGCTTATTCCGAATTAGGTCCTTTCATTGGGGCTAGAGTAAACTACCACAAATTTTGGAGTTTATATTGTTTTACTAAAATAAATATATAAGGAAAAGTTCTGAAATTCAAATCTATAGCATGTTTCAATTAAAAAATACTAAAAACAATAACAAACAATCTACCAAACATGTTTTTGAATTCTTAGATGATTCCTATTGGAGTTACACACCAAGGTGATATTTCTTCTTTACTTAAATTCCTGAAAATTACCGATAGAAATTTCTCTGAATTAACAAAAATGAATTTCGCGGGAAAATCCCGGGAACGCTTTCCCATGGGAAACCCCTATTTATAACCTCTATATATCTATATATCTTTGACTGAATATTGTACATAAATCACTTTCGATTTTATCAGAATCTATATGCGAATATTCATATTTGTATGAGTCATATTTTGATTTTTTTCTCAAATATTTTCATAATATTAAACAGCCCAAATGGGGAACTCATAAGACTATTTTTGACAGTTTTAAAGGGTCTTTAGTAGTATCCATATAATACTTATTACACATTTCGCTAAGTCATACTGATCATACAAATAATAAATAATATCAGGTAGCTTTTTTGAGTACGTTATATGCTTACCTTTTGAAGTTTTCAAAAATCTCGTATTGACCTTTTCGTAAATATAAATCGGAAACCAGATTTTCTTGATCACATTCACTATAAATTAAATTTTCATTCAAATTTGTTGGTTGTTAGGATTGCCAGATCCGATACAATCTCCAACTTAGCATCTTTGATTTTTTTAAACTTTTTATCTATTTATTGTTTATCAAGTACATAATTTTTCGCTTTAACTCTATTTTTTTACCAAATACTTTTTTCAACTGGATTTTCGTATCACCTCAAAATAAATTTTTAACAAAAAGAAAGATATTTTTTATTGTAAAAATTTTTAGATCACACAAAAACTCTTTGTTTATTTTATTAACAAAATTTTATTATTTATTAAAATTTAATTTTCAAAAATAAATATTTTTAAATTTTATTAATAATATTAATTATCAAAATCCGTTCCATTTTTTCACCAAAAATTAAAGTTTAATTCTTCACCAAAATTTTCTTTTTTAACCAAAAAGTTAATTTTTCACTAAAAATTTATTTTTTTAATTCAAATTTCAATAAAAAATTCACATTTTACCAAAAATTTTATTTTTTATCAAAAATATTATTTTTTATCAAAATTTTATTTAATTTTTTTTTATTTTTTATATAAAAAAATCAATATTTGAAGTCAAAAGTAAATTAGATTGAATACAATCAACGAAATATTTAAATTAACACGAGGCGTTCTGGCAACCCTGAATGCGCATTGCTACAAATAAAAATTTCAATTAGTATATTAAAAATTAGGTTGATATAGTTTTTACATATTGTCCTATATATAATCCGAAGTCATTAGTACAATCTTATATTGCACGGTGGGGTAGAATCGTTCTTTACTTTAACAAATCTTAACTTTTGATCAGCTAAATGGATTCGCATGAAATTTAACATAATTCTAAAAGATGAGCGTAGTATTTTAATGATATAAGGTCTTCATTGTGATTCAAAGTGTAATTTAACATATTTATATCTCTATTTTGAAGCAAATGTGGACGTTGTGATCTTATATTAAAGTGTTAAATAACATTTCTAATAATCCAGTTTGTCAATTGTAGATATATAGTATAGTCTATTATATATTCTATATATAGTTTATGTATTATTCAAACTGTCTATTTATCAATCATTAATGTATCCAATGATCAATGTTGCGATATAATTTTCTGATGTATATTCTTTAGAACCAATAAACTTAAGTTATATAAATTGTATTCTATTTTCCATATTTATTACTTTTTCTTAATATCATCACTTTTGGTTCATGGACTTCTACTCCGATCTGTAATCTATTTTGTTAAGCAGATTGCATACAAATCTCTAATCCAGAATTTAATTTATCTAAGTGCCGATCATGCTTTTTATTCCAACCTTTAGTTTATTCTAGAACAGATTTTTTCCCATCTTTATAGTTTTGATATACAATTCATAGAACCTTAAACTGAAAATTTTCTAACTTCTAGAGTCAAATATAGAATTCACCTATCTTTGGCCTTTTTAAGAGTAAATAGCTAGTTTTTAGCAAATTTTTGTAAATATTAACACAATAATTTTTTATACAATAAATTATTTGTTTGTTTAAAATTACAGGCCTACGCCTAAGACTACACTCTAATACAGCCGAATATTGGGTGTAATAACAAAAGTAAAAAATAAAATAATTAAAACACTGGAGCATACATATATTTATAATTTTGTAAAGTAAATTTTTGAAAAGAATTTTTATTAATTTCTAAATAAATAAGAAATATTTAATAATTCACAGTTCAGAAAATAAGAAAATTGTATTAAAAAACCATACTTTTAGGTTTTTTAATTTCTTAAAATATTAAAATTTAACAAAATGTTTTTAGATGCTTAAAAGTTGTATTAAATTAATACATATTTTTTAATAATTTAAAATTAAAAATGGAAATTTATAGAATTTTGTAATAAAAAGAACCAAATTTACATAAAAATAATGAAACCTAAAAGTATGCTTTATTTGTAATCCTGAATTTACTTTTTATAAAGAACTGTGAATATTTGTTGAAAGATTGTGAATTAAACTTTTAATTCTTTTTTTGTTTTTTTGTTACTTAATTCCTTCTATTCAGGTACCGATGATGAGTGTCAAGAATATGACTATTTAGGAGCCTGGGGACCTAGATTCGATAAATTAGCCAATATGTATGGACCCGAAGCCCCTAATCATACTACCGATTTAGAATTGTAAGTGCATACTGAAAAATACTCAAAAAAACACACCTATATACACACCCAAAAAGATAAAAGCGAGCAACAAAGACACCGGATATAACCAGATAAATAATTGAATTTAAAATCCCCAAAAAGAGAAGTGAAATGAAACAATTAAAAATTTAAATACAAAAATACTAAGGAAAATTTGATAAGAGATACCGAAAGATTTCACCAAATGCAAACGAAAAAAAGAAACAAGAAAAAACATAAATTAAGATTGCTAAGCAAACTTTAAGGGAAAACCCCCCTCACAAAAAGGAAACGGAAATAAAGCAAAGAAAATAAATTTCGAAACCCAGAACATGAATAAAAAAATAATTTCAAAATTAAAACCCTTCACAAAAAAAAAGAAAAAGAGAAAATATAAAAAACCCAACACTACCAAAGATTTAAGTCATTTTCAGACTAAAAGGAAAATAAAAATATTAGAAAGCATAAAAAAACTAAAACTACATTTCAAACAAAAAACCAAACAAAATCCAATTACATTTGTATAATACAACCACAAACAAACATACATACCTTAACTCATACATACATACATACATACATACATACATACATACATACATACATACATGCATACATACATACATAAACCATACATACAAACATCAAACACATACATATATACATTAACAAATATAAAAAACATTCATTCACTCATTTAGTATTTAATTTTCAAAATGAATAAAAAACCGAAAAAAATCTCAAAATTTAAGAAAACAGATTTTGAAAAAATTTCAAACAAAAAATATGAAGAAAAAAAAAAAAACAAAACGAAAAACTATATTTAGAATTTAATGGATAAATAAAAGAGAAAAAAACCAAAGTTTATACTTTATAAGTAATAAAAAAACAATTATGATAATTATAAATTATAATTTTTTAAAAAGTTTTTTATTTAACAAAATAAGAAAAAATAGTAATAAAATTTTTGTATATTTTTTTAAATTTAATTTAAACATTTTAATTTTTAAGCTTTTAAATTTAATAAATTATTTATAAACTGAAAATAAACTTTAATATTTAATTTATAAGTTGTAAAATTTTTTTAATTGTAATTATTTTTATTAAATTTAGTTTTTTTATACAAAAAATAAAAAATAATACAAATACATACTCATACTTATATAAAAAGAAAGAAGAAAGTAAAGAAAGAAAAAAACAACGATTTTTAAAACAAAATTACAAAAACTTTGGTTTCTTTATTTTTCTTAATTTTATCAAAATATTTAACAAAAAAAAAATACACAGGAATTGAGTTAAGACAACAAACAAACAAACAAACAAAATAGTTTAAACACAATAAACATACAAATATTTATTAAAAAGAAATAATAAATATAATAAAACAGCTGTATAAAACAATATTATTATCGGATGAAAAAATATCACTCATATTACAAATACACACACAAGCACACAATTATCCCCAAAAAAATTTAAATTTAAAACAGAGTTGTATTGTAATAAAAGCAGAGTTTTATTTTATTCAGAGTTGCATTTGCCAACAAAATGTAAAAGTTGAACTTTTTAAAATTGGATCCATTTTCATTTTATTCGAAAAAAATTCTCCACTTTAAATAATTAAATAATTCATACTCATAAATATGTGTTAAAAAATTGGATTTATTTGAAACCTTACGAAATTTGGTATAACAGCTGTGTGGCACCATCTTTAATTCATAAGGCAAAGCTTCAACATTAAACTGCGCTATTTTGGATGGATACATTAAAAGTGTATATCCTTAAAGATGGTCAATAGTAGTAGACTATTCCTGAAATTTTGATAAAGTTGTTGATTAAATCTTAATTATTATGTTTTACTATACTTTTACATAATTTATAACATTAACTACAAATTTAACGATTCTTAAATGGATTTTAACTTTCAACGATTGTTAACCTCTGGCGATTTGCGTTTCAATTTTGCTCGAGTGAATTTCGTTCACTACCATCCGTTCTAATCCGAATTTTTGAACAGTATTAAATCAATAAAATGATTTTCATCTGAAATTCAATTTATCTTCTAAGAAATCATGTAACATTAGCAATTAATATAATTATACGAATTCGTCTCCTAATACTTCTACAGGTTGCAAATAATTTATTTTAACAAATTACCATTTACTGTCTGCGCCTTTGAATTTCTTCAGCTCCTGGTGATCGTATCAAAATAGTTTAGACTTTCTCCTTGTGATACAGTCACGATACTCTTTCGATTTCCTTGAAATGAATTTTATTGGCTTTTGAGTTTGTGGTGTATGGACTCCTGACTTTAATCTTATCAAGATCATTCGTCTTTCAATTCCTTCAATACTTGAGACCATTTGAAGCTTGATCAGACACCATTGTTTGAGAAAATATTAATCCTATTGTGAATTCCTTATGATGTGTTTTAATTAATTTCCGGGTTAACGTTCGACATAATAGCCTTTCTTTCCCATTACTTATGGTCTGTTCACCTTTATCACAGTAAGATCATGTGAATGACCATAATTGGATGAGTAGAAAAATGTTGGTGATGGTTGTTAAAAACAATAAAAGTTAGAGATAAAAAGAAAAAATTTATTTAAATTAAACCTGTTTTCAGTTTTTAAATTGATGCGAAAAAATTGGATCATTTTAGCTTCATAGTAGGTTTCGCGAATGGTCCATAAGGATTTAAACAACACCATCAAGCAATGAAAAATCAACGAACAGACTTGTTAAATCAGGTATAAATGGTTGATAGCCATTACAAAGAGATTTATGATTAAGATAAGTTGAGATTTGTAGAAGATGAAAGGTTTTCAGATACGTTAACTGGTCCTTTTTATCAGAAGACTCTTATAATTTAAAGTAATCAAACTGTCTGAGTTTAAGTACGTATAAGAACCACTCAAAGTGGTTTTTGACTTGAATAAGTAAAAATCTCTTGAAGCTTGACCGCGACCTATTTTACTTTATTCTAAAAATTAACTTTCTGAAATTAATACAGCAAAATTTTCAAAACAAAGGACTTCAGGTAGTATTATCGGTACAATTTCTAGGAAACTCTATAATAATCATAAATCATTAAGACATGTTTAAAACTGCTGCTACTCAAAATGTCTAAGTAATAAAAGTAGAATTAAATTAAGAACACAACATCTTGGAGATATTAAATCTTCTTTTGTGAGGAAAACATAGATATAAGGTGACCTCCCCAGGTGATTTATGGCATTTGCTCCCTTGAGTTACAATACAAAAACACATGAAATTTTAATTTTTAAAACCATAAAGTTCGTTTTTTAAAAAAGACTACGACTACAATAATAAAAAACTTCTTTAAGGTCATTGCGATTATTTCATCCATTTGAAAGCAATAATGCTTTTACGCAATGAATATTATTTTTCAAAGTGTTTGGATTGAAGAGTATCCAATCCGAAATCCTGCTACAGCTACAGTTCCATAATACTTATAAAATCTAAAATTGCCTAAACCATTTGATAAAAAAACATTTTCAAAACATTTTAACCGAAAATACAACTCTGTTTTGAATCTTCACTAGTTTGTTTCCTACAATATTTTTATTTACAAATTAATTTTCTAAATTAAAGACGAAATGTTTTAAATAGTAAAACGGAATAATTATCATCAAGAAAGTGTCCTTCATTTAAAAGAATATTTATTTTTTTTAACACAAAAGTTACAAATAAAGAAAAGGACTCTAATTTTTTTTGTTTCTATTAAAATTTTATTTTCTGCTAGAAACATTAAGCTTCCATTGAAAACATAACATAAATAGACAGACACCTCATACAAATCCAAAATAAATTATAGACCATTAAATATGTTATTTAGGGAATCTCCATTAAATAAAAATAAAACATTGAATAATTAATTAATTTAACAAAAATAAATTGTTATTAAAACAAACCGTTATTAATGCAAATGAAATCATTTAACAACAACAACAAAAACCCCAAAATAAAGCACCTTCCATATAATTGTTTTTATTATACCCTCCACCTCCTCAAGTGCTGAAGGGTATATTACTTCGTCATTCCGCTAAGAAGGAAACGTCTTAGAAGCCAAAATATTTATTATATATTCTTGCAACAAACAAAAATTTGAATCGATTCAGCTATGTCCGTCTGTCAGTCTGTCAGTCTGTTTATTGACACGCAATAATTGACAGAGTTCAATGAAATTTTTGTGGAATATTAACTTCTTCAAGTACTTATTATAGTCCTGAGAAGTTTCCTATACGAAACCAGTAAAATTCGTTCAGAATTTTTAAAAGAGAAGACCGACATCTGGAGCAACCTTTTAGTTGAAGCAAAAATTTTTCTTAAAATGATCAATTATAAATCAAAAATTAGAATACAAATTTATCATAATATTAAGCATTATGTACTTCGTTGCCATTCCAAAAATTATCAAAATCGATTCAGTAGAGAAAAGAAATAACCAAAAATATACCCAATTTTATGAATGTTCCGTGTAGCATTTAGGAAAAACTTGTATATATTGTATATGTCTGTATGCACATGCATGATGTGTGTATGCACTAAAATAACGTATTTACTTCACATGATTTGGTGGTGGAGGGTATTGAAAATTCGGCAAAACCGAATGTAGCATTTTAAGTTGTTTTTTCTTAATTTTTCATCTTAAAGTTAAAAAACGTTATATGTTTTTTTCTTGAAATTATTTAATTTTCATAATTTTTTTATCAGTAAAAATATAAAATAAATCTCTAATGAAAGATTAAGAAAAAGAGATTTAAATCCAATATTTATGATAATTAAGTATAAAAAATAATATAAAAACACTTTTTTATAAGGCAATTATTATGAATGAAAAAAACAAAAAAATGATATTATTACTTAAATAATTATATAATTAAATAATAATAACAAAAATATATACATTAAATATAATTAATTCAATTTTACAAAAAAAAAAATATATGTAATGAATACCCAAAGACTGTTTTCGTTCCATCATTAAAATTAAAAACAAAAGTTAAAAATTTATATTTAACACAAAAAAAGAGAATCTCATAAATTATTTTTAAAACTAAAAAATCCGCATGTTTTCATAAAACTTGTTAAAGTTTACTTTAAATTTTAACTTTATTAAAAAAGGAACTAATAAAAGAAAAGAACATTTATTAATAAATTAAAGTCGTTTACTGAAAAATTGCTGGTTATATAATATTATAAAATTTTAATAACAGATATCTGCTGATATAATTTTATGCTAAAGTATAACCAGATAAAGAGATGAAGGATTTAATTATAATAAATTTATGATAAAATTTAAAAGACATTTTAATACGTTACGGTTTTAAAACAGTGATGCTCATTATGCACATTTGCTGACTCGAGAGGTTACACTTCTAATTCTACTCCACATGTACACTTCAAATGACTTCTGCTCTCTTTCAATGTAATCAGAACTTGATTTAATTCAAATTCTTTTTTTGCTGCTTCACTCACACAGGAGCAAATGTATGAAATCCTCTGGCTTAAAACAACGATAACCAAAAAGAGAGGATTAAATTTAAAGTTAATGAGAATGCGTTAGTCAGTTAAACGTGAGTATCCCTTGCTTTACAGCAAATTACTATATATTTGGCTCTTTGAGAGAGAAATGGAAAAAAAAAAATACATTGACTTGAATCTAGTTCTGCTCAAACTGATGAGAGTATATGTGTTTAATAAACAGCTTTTAAAGTCTTACCTTGAGGGTCACGAAATCTATATTTTGAGTAATAATGTCGCTATACCGAAAGTTTTGTTGATTGAATTAAATACGGGTGACATGGAACTGCTACTAGAATAATAATTCTTTGAAAACTCTTATACAATTTCAAGTACTCTGGGAAGAGAATATAAATTGAGAGGTTAAATCATTTAATAAGTTTCGAAAGTAATAAGAGTAAAAAAATCTACTGGAATTCTAACTTCATTAATGGGAAAGAGAAAAACTAAGTTTTTTTGAGGAACTTATATATGTAATGGATTATTAAAATTGATATATAGTCTGTATAAGACTTATTCGCTGTTAAAATGTCAAGGGCTATCATGTGAATTTAATCGCTATTTTGCTTTTTAAATTTATAGATGTACAATTTTCTGTTAAAAAATTATTTACAAATTTTATTAAAAAATATTCAAATCGTTTAAATTTTAATTTTTGTCATAAATTTATTTTTATTTAGGGATTTAAGTTATAATACCTATACTAAGGTTGGGTAATCAAACTAATGACTCCTTAATTATATAACTTATGGCTTTAAAAAGGGTCAAATTATTTAATGAGAAATCCCTTATAAAATGTATAAGCAAGCCTATAACTATGCTTTAATTTAGTTTTCTATAACAACCTTAAGATATGCTATGAAAACTAAGAATCCCTTAATAAATCCTTTATAACAAGAAAAGATTAAATAATGAAAAAATAAAACTATTAGACTTAAAAAAAACTTATTAAAATAAATTTCATATAAAAATCCATGATTTTTTTTAACAAAAAATATTTTAAAATTGAAAAAAAAAAACTACAAACAATAAATTACACTATTTAAAAGAAAAAAAATTTTGCATAAAAAAATTTAATAAAAAATCATTAATGAAATTTAAATAAAACTAAAACACAAATATTTTTTTTTGAACTCACTATTAAAAAAATCAAATCGTACTAAAACTAGAGGAGAATAATGGAAAAAGTATAAAAGAAAAAACAGAAAATTTAGCAATAAATACGAATAATAAATTTAAAAATAATTTAAAAAAAGAAATAAAAGGATGGAAGGAAAATAAAATAATAAAAGCAGACCTTTTTAGAAAGAACTTAGTGCAATTCATTGAAATAAAATAAATATATATAATAAAAATAATTAATTATTTAATTATACAATAATAAAAAACCAAATAAGAAAAAAATATTAAAAAATCAATTGTAAATAATTTTAGCACGTAAACGTAGTAAAACAAAAACAAAGAAAAACTTAAAAATTATTACAAAGAAAGTGTCATTAAGTCATTAATTATAAACACAACAAAAATAAAATAAAATAAAAACAACAACAAATTGCATAAATAAAAATTTAAACTAATTTATATATAGTTTATTAAAAAAAATAACAAAAATAAAAAACAACAAAAATAATAATAAATTCTAGAAATCATATACATATTTATTATTAAAATAACAACAATTACATTTAAATGATTTTTTTAAGACACATTAAAAAAAAACCAATATTAAGACACACAAACAGAAAAACAAAAACAAAACAAAAAATATTATTAATAATTGACGGAAAAAGCAGTATTTGTATGTTTTATTTAAAATTAAACGTAAAAGAAAAAAAACAAAAAATTATAATAAAAAAAAACAGAAAAAAAATAATAAAAAATTTATTAGTAAAGTAAGTGTAAATTCGAAGAAAAAATAATAAAAAAGAAAAACAAAAAAAAAAACGATGTCCTAGTATGTCCTTTACATGAAAAAAGCCTACTTGAAATAATAAAAACAAAGAGAAAAAGAAAAGAAGAAAACACATATGAAATGTTAAACAAAACTAAAAAAAGAAAAACTTTTTATTATTGGGAAAAGTAAAATTTTTGGGGGAAAGGTACTGAAGAAAAGTACTGTGGGGGTAAGTACTAACGGATCTCATATTCCTTCATTTTTTTGTATCATATAGGAGATGTTTCCTTTATCACCAAGACTCTTAAGCCGCTTGTCCTAAAGTGAACCTTTTTTAAGTAAAAACTCTCTGCATCTCATAGTGCACAGTGGTCCCAAAACGTTTGTTTTTTCTTTTTAAATAATTTTGTAACTTTTGTAACTTGGAAGTATTGAATTTTACATGGATATTCTTGAGGTGTTTTCCAATTGATTTGGTGAAGAACATGGGTTTATTGGAAAGTTTTTATCCAAAGATGGTCAGTTTCTAGCTCTTCTCAGGGCCGAGGGAGTACACGCGAAAATGGTTCCATCCGAGATTATATCCGAGGTCTTGGAGAAAGTGGTTCTCTTTCAGTGCCGAGAGGAGTTAGAAATTTATGCTTATCCAAATCTATCCAACAATACATTAGAAATAGCTGTGCGATATATTTAAAGGTTATAAAGTTCATTGCATACAATACTGCAATATTCATAAAAAGCGGTTTCGAATACGGTTTTAGGCCAACAAAAATATTATTAAAATATTATCTGATGGAAATTTAGAGTTTAACGGAGAAAAAAACCTATATCGTGTAATGAATTTTAAATGAAATGAAGTTGAAATAATCGTTCCATCGTAATCAAAATATGTATTTGTTCTTATTTGATATAAGAACAAATACAAATAACTATTTGTAACAGATTTCATCAAATTATACCTGCACTATATAATGTGGAGTATAAAAGTTGTTTGGTAGTATTTTTTGGTATCGTATTTAAAATAATGTGTTTAAATACCATTTCTTCCTTTACAGAAACTTTTTCTTTTACTTTTGAAAATATCTAAATTTTAGGTCGATATCTGAATAAAAAATATTGCAGAGTATCATTTTATAAATTTCATTTACGTGATTATGCCTAAAACAGACGGACATAGCAAAATCGATTCAGAATATGAATCGATTGTATACTGTATTTTACTCATGTAACATACGGAATGAAAAATTGTATATATTCTCAATTTTGTATATACTCCTCTGTCAATAATTCGAAACCATCCATCGGTTTGAATACATTAAATATAGCACATATTTGTATAAGAAATGTGCAATTTTCCGGGGAGGGGACCAAATTTCAGTTAATCTTTTATCAGTTTTGAAAATATTGAAAAAAATATTTTTGGTGTACTTTTGTAAAAGAATATTTAATATTTGACATTAAGAAAATTCTATAAGAATTAAGATATTTCTATTAAATTTTAATATAACATGGAAAAAGTTGTCCTTAATGTAGGACTATAAAAATATTACCACTTTTTGATTCAAAAATACCAAAAGTTCCAATTCGAGGAAAACGTGTTTAAAAAATTTACCTTTTTTCAGTAAATTGCTCACTTTGCAGTTATAATAAGTTTGGCCCATTACAGATTTCCTGAGTGACCGCAATAGTGTTTCCAACAGACAGACGAATATGACTAAATCGTCTAGGATTATGATAAAGTACAAGAATTTATATACTTCTTTGTTTCACACACGAAATGATAACTTAATTTATCATCTATCACCATTAGTGGTGGTAGAGGCAATTTTTTTGTTAAAAAATATCACTTCAATTCTAAAATGTGTAGTTTTTAGTTACATAATATATTCACCTATAAGGTTAAATCTGCAATTCCATTGTGCTTTTTTTTAATAGATCTAATATCCAAATATTTATGCTAAGATCACATTATTCATGTAAAAATAACTTTAGCTGGCAATGCTATGAGTAATATCACAGTATTCTGGTTATTGTATTTGCTAATAGGCTTCACTGATCTTTCGATGGGAAATTAGTGATATTTATTAAAGACCAAAACCTTTTATAAAATTTCGTTTAGTTTTAGTAGATGGCGCCAGAATTTTTATTTGATAGTTTTTAATTCATTTATGGTTAAGTAGTCAAATAACTACGCAGAAAATGCTCCATACCACTACTATAAGTGCTAATCCATTCAGGAAATTAATGATATGTTATCTTCTACAATCGCAACTATATACATTGCCATATCCTTTTGTCGATAATTAAGAAAAACCCGAGTTGAAATCATGCACACTACGTGAATATTAAGCAATATTATTAAAGCTTTTCTTTATAAATACTAAAGCAGGACCTCTTCCAGCGATAAAGGTTAAGAGTTTTCATTAAGGCAATTTTAAGCGCCTTACAAAATCGCAAATATGTTTTCACTAATGGTTGGGGAAATAACGCCTTTTTCATGTCATAATATTGAAAAAAGTGAATAAATTAATACGCTAAGAAACACAATTTTTTTTTTTTTCAACAGAGCACTGTTATTTAAAAAAAAAATCGGAACGAACATTTACATCTATTCGGACCCCGAGAAGAAGTTTCATGTTTTTATTCTGAGTAAAAGTTGTTCCATTATTGAAGAGTAAGTGAAACGTGATTGCTGAAAAATTTCGGAATTTTTCCCATTATTATGAAAAAAGTTCAGGATTGTTTTCCTACACACAGACAAAAGTAAAACTAACGTCGATCATAGTTGATTTTAGACAAGGTAATTTTTCAAGCAGTTATGATTTTGCTTCATATAAAAAATGTTAATTCAACATTGTTTCGCAGTAAATGCAGTCTTCTTGAAATTTTACTACTAAAAAGTAATTTTCAAAAATTATTTTCGCATAATTTTATAAAGTAATATCGAGAGTATCTAATATGTGCAATATTATTTTACCCTAAACTTAATAACGTTTAATTTTAACTGAATGAAAAAATTTTACTCAATGTCAAATCAACAATGTTTTCAAAGATGATTTAAGTTTTTTCTGTGTAGACGTTAGTGGAGAATATTTGAGTTTCTGTAGTAAATTTGAGTTGGATTTAAGAGATTCACCATACCCATAGTAATTTTTATTGAAATTTGACATATTAAAAATTTCTTATTTTATTTTTGACGATCATAAATATTTATCAAACACATAACACGGTCAGGCAACAAATAAAACTTATTCTTTAAAAGCGTTACAATATATATCAAACCATTGAACCAAAAATTGAAATGTATGTGTTAATACACATAGCTCTAAGTAGCATGCCAACAAGTTTGGTATAAATATCGAACAGATTTTTATTTGCAATTATTTTCTATAAATAACCGGCATGAAGAGTCAACTTTAAGCAGTTGCGCACATGCGCTTACTTACGTTTGTTATACAAAATTAAAATAAACAATGAATATTCTGTGTACATCTTTGAAACGAACGCTACAATTCAAAAAAAAGTTGCATCATACCAATACACATACTGGACATATTGTTTATATTAGTGAACATTAGAAAACTTTAAGGTTGCAACATGTATGCAAAACTTACAGTTTGAATTTGAAAGATTTCATACATGTAAGTAGTTTATTGCATGATTTTAATAAACAGGTTTTTGTTGCGGTCGTAACGTATGAATTTATACTGAAACAATTGTAACATACTTAAAGTTGGAATTCATTGTATGAACTCTGTTGTATTTTACTAAGTTATTTGAATGTATTTATGGCTTTAATATTATAACAACAATTTCATCATATCACCTTTCGTAAGGAACAACCATAAGTTGAATAAAAAGCTGCAAAATTCAACAGTTGTATTTATAGTAAAACTTTGAACTGAAAATTTTGTTTGCCATCGTTTAGTTTCGAACAAGTTGCGTTACTTAATATCGTACAATGAAATTCATATAAATATGATCGATTGAATTTTATTTTTTAGTTAAAGTTTTAATAACATAGTGGTTATGGTTGTATATTTTAAAACTTTTTATATAAGTATTTGATATCTATGAAAACTTTAGAACCTCGAGACATGAAAATTAAAAAAATTTTAGGATCTTAAATTTTTGGATTTTTTAAATCAATTTTTATCTATTAAAATTATGAGTTTATTGTTGATAATTGTTTTTAGTTCTAGAAGTGAATAAGAAAGAATGTTATAACCCGATTACGTAATACTTTTCACCAACGTTTAGTAACATTTAAGTGGAATTTAGGCGTTTTAAAATAAATTTTTCTGGGCGTTTAAATGAGAGCTAGAAGGAATTATGAACCGATTCCTGTATATCGATATTAATTACAACAATTTGATCAATTATTACGACAATATCAACATATATGGGAGATTTATGCCCTTAAGTGCTATTTCGAAAGGGATTTGTATGGGACGTATGAAAAGCAATGGACCAACCCACGAGGAATTTGGCACATCATTTTGAAATGTCTTAAGAATTCATATATTTAGGACTTGTATGAGCTTTAAACCTCATTCCGGGAGAAAATTTGTATTGAAAGTATTGGCTCTTTGGGCCAAAATAATAATATGTATAAAATTTCATTAAGTAATCAACAAAATTGTGATTTGTAGAGTGTTCACAACGTTTATATGGACATTCGGACGGATGGAAATTATCCGTCTTTAGTATGAATATATCAAATCTTTAAACTTCTTGAAATGTTTTATGACAGAAGATTGAAGGAATAATTAGAAAGCAAAATCGCAATTTACCGGTCAATAAAGTTAAACATCCTTGAATCAAACCACGATTAATATAACTTTCAAACGATTAATTTTTCTATAAGGATTTTACAACAATATTATTGCAGCTTCCAAATGCTCCACACAATATTATATTAATTATAGACGTCATGTTTAGTACGAAAAGTAAATTTAAAAAAATAGTAAACACTAGATTAAATTTAATTGTAATTCTAATTGAATATTTTTCTAACTATTTTTCGTAGAAGATTAATAAGTGTTGATACCGCACTAATGTATATCTTTCTGTTCTGTCATAGTGAAGCAAAGTGACTTTTTAAATAAATCTGTAACTCTAAATCGGCTGCATGCAGATATAGGGATGTAAAGTCGGACAATAGTTTTTTTAATCGAGTGCTAAATTTTGGTTTTTTAATATTTTTACTCTTATTGTTTTGAAGTTATTTGCATTTAAATTGTGAACTTTAAAAGTTTGTCTAGATTTTGCATCGGTTTTTAATATATATCCCAAACAGTTATCTATGTTATATTCTAATTTTTCAAAAGTTATTTATTGAATTGAGGTCAATATTTATATTTAGTCTAATAATTTACAATTTGAAAAATTCAAATACTTTTCTTTACGAAAAAGCGTTTACAGTCATTTTCATTTAAAATATATTTTTTCATGAAAAACATATATTAAAATTATATTATTCTGAGGGCCTTGCTCTTCTTATCCTATAGGGCTGAGTTCAGACCTTCTTGAATTTGATAAACTTTTATTAAAATGTTGGCTTTAACCAAAAAATTTATATCCAGTTTTCAAAACATTTCAGATACTTTTCTTAAAATTTTAATAATAAAGATTATTTTAATAACAATTTCCAAGTATCTTTAATACGGTGAAATAACAAATAAAACTTTTCTTAAAAAACGCTTCTATTTATATCAAACCTTTGAATCAAACTTTAGCGTTGTATGTGTTAAAACACATTGCTGCAAATGTCAAGCCAACGCTTTAGTATAAATACAAAACAAGTTTGTATTTCCAACTACTTTCTCATGTTGCATACCATACATTTTCATTTAAAACTATAAATACACGAGTACATGAGTTGGACATATTGTTTACGAATAACTATCTCATACACGTTGGAAACGACACTCATGCTGATTATCAATAACTGGTTTATTGATTATTACAAAATGTGTGCCGTTTCCAAAATGTGTGTGTTGGTTATTGAAAAAAATATGTCAAACTCATGTACTCGTGTATTTATACTTTTAAATGAAACTTTGCGCATCTATTTTAAGTCGACTGTACAAGTCGGTTGTATATGAGAAAATAGTTGCAAACAAAAATTTGTTTGATATTTATACTAAAATTGTTGAAGTGATACTTGCAGCAATGTGTATTAACACATACATTTCAAAGGTTTGCTTCAATGGTTTAGTATTAATACCAGAGTTTATAAGGAAAAGTTGTATTTGCTTTTTGACAGTGTAATGATATGTTTTATAGATAATTATAGGTTGAGATGTTTAAAAGTTAATTATAGTTAATTATTCAGAGTGAATAAGATTATAATTTGGGGTATATATCTTGTTTACTTATTCTGAGAGGTCTTTTAGCACAAAAGTTTGTAAAACAAATTGAAGATCATTAGGGAAACACTTTTTCTGCCAGCCTTTTCGGAATTTTATTGTATTTGTTTTTTTTTAGTTTTTGAGGAGAATTAGAAATTTTGGAAAATAATCCATTACAAAATTAAAAAGACACAATAGTTTTATCAATCTGGCACTTTTAGGAGAACATTGCAGAAAATATTCTTAAAATTAAACTAATAAAGTTTATTTGATTTGATTTTATATAAATTATAGATAAAAAACCAAAATAGTGCAATAAAATCACCAAGATGAGTGAACTGTACGAGTGTGAAATACGCTATGTAAATCGGTACGGATCAATAAAAACAAGAAATAACAATAATCGGCTATGTCAAATCTTTAATACCCATCACCACAAATGCGTTAAAAGTATATACTTTTGGTGCGGTACATGCAAACGCACACATACATTATATAACGTTTTTTTCGTTCTAATTTTTCTATCTATAATTAACAATTTTGCGAGTATTTTGCCTGAATATTGAGGTCGCTTAATATATCGGTATATATTTTTTAATATACTAAACAGATTCTACTTGTTTTTAATAGAAAACTTTTCAGGACCACAACAAATACTCATTTGTTGTGGTCAATTTCATTGAGGACTTTTAATTATTATGCATGTGAGCGTGCCAAAAACAGAGAAATGGATAGATGGACAAACAGACGGACATTGCTAAATCGAATCAGATTTTGATTTGATACATGTATATGTATACATTATGGGGTCTTTGATGGTTCTTACTCCTCTTTACCACCATATGGTTTAATTTTCGAAAACTATTTCGTAAAATGATCTTAATATCATATTTAAAAAAAAAGTAAATTCATCTGGCAATACTGTGAATAAATTCAAATTTCCACTTATTAGTTTGTTTATTGAATCTGGTAAGAAAATCATAGATTTTTAAACAAGTATTATATAGATCTTTATCTTTTAGAAGATGGCGCTTGTCTTGGTGGATGTTCTTTAATTAGTGATGGTTAGTTTGGAAAAAATTATGTTTTTGGTACTTTTTTGTAATTATTATCCATGTTCTTCATATTATAAATTTAACTGTAACGGGGATAACATTTTCTGTGTGTTATGTAAATGATTTTAGTTAATAATACTTTCTAATTCATATCCAAATTAAAAAATAAGATTTTAGAAATGTGCGATATTATATCTGTCATTTGTAAAGGGAAGTTACTTTACGTGCCCTTCCCAAAAATGTTTTGGTCTATTATAAAAGGTGCCAAATTTAATGAAGTTTGTATTAACAGTTTTATGGGGATTACTATATCAACGTTGTCTAAAAGTTATATCAATGTGCAAAGTTTCATTATAATTACTTTTATATATTCATGGATATGGTTATAAGTAAAAAATCACTTCTCCGTGCACTTTTCAAAATGTTGTTAACGCGAGATATTTTAAGTAATGGCAAAATCAGTGTGCCAAATTGAGACGATTTTTCAGTATCTAATTTTGAATAATTTAAGATTTTGGAGGTTGTCTTAGATATCTGTCTATAACAAAACCGAAATTGTTCATTTCAAATGGAAAATTAGGTCTGTGAACAGCAAAAAATCCGTCCAAATTAACGAAATTTTGATAATTTTGGTAGACCTAGAAACAACAAACATATGTCGCGATTTTGTCTCAGATTTTGGTAGGGTCCAAGAATATAAGCATTTTATGGGGTCTTAACATTATATATTCAGTAGAAATTCCAACACACACTTGCGGTCAGTACAACAAATCATCAAACTTCTCATAATACGATCAAACAGTAAATATTTTTTTTCTGTATAAACGTCATTATTTATACTAAATCATTGAACCAAACATTTGAAATGTATGTGTTAATACACAGCTGCATGTATCATTTCAACAAGTTTAGTATAAATATCAAAGAGATTTTTATTAGCAACTATTTTCTTATAAATAACAACCGTGAACAGTCAACTTGAATTTTATAATATTCCGAACATTTGTGTATGTTGGTTATCGATAATCAACATGTTTGTTAATAAGTGCAACATGTGCGTTGTACCTCTAACATGTGTACGGGGATAAACGATTTATTTAAATGTATTATTTCCTACATGTATAGCAAAAAACTATAAAACGCATGCGCAGTTTTCATTGTGTTGAATAAAATTGTGTACAACTGTTTTAAATCGACTGTCGCTTATTCATAACAAAATAGTTGTCAATAAAAATTTGTTTCGTATTTATACTAAAATTGTTAGCGTGATACTTGTAGCTGTTTGAATTAACACATACATTTTAATGGTTTCATTCAATGGTTTGATATAAATAGTGACGTTTATAAAGATAAATATTATTTGTTGACTGTGTTATTAGATGTTTGATAGTTATGCGATGCGCATGCGTTGATAGTGATAATATTGAGAAAGTCATTCAGTGTGAAAATGCCATTTAAGGTGAATGAAAAAGTTCGGAATGAAAAATGTAATATAATATGGACAGAGTTATCTTTAATGTCATTCTAACTTTTTCGTTCTGAAAGTCCCAAAATTATAAACCGAGAAAACTTGTTTCAAAATTTTGTGTTATTAATCAAAAAGAACACGCCAAGTTAATTTTCCAAATATCTCAACATTTTTGATCAACTTCATGGGTAAACGCTATTCATGTAAACTTTGTGAATAAAATGCAGGACACATATTTAAAAATATCTCGATGAAACTTTTCATGTTTAACTATTTTGGTTCACAAAAAATGTCTATTAAAATAATTGATGATGGGTTCACTATTTCAACTAGACCTCATATTAGTGTTCCTCCCGGAAAGGGGTTTAAAAGTCATGAAAGTCCCAAACATATTTTTAACGAAATTTCGCACAAATAAGTTTTGTAATATTCTAAAATGATGTGCCCAATTATATGAAAAGCAATACATTATTTTTCATAGGTTCCATATAATCCAATATTGTAATAAGAATTGGTAAAATTAGAACAGATACAAGCAAAAATCGATGTCCGAAATTTTACGAGAATTTTAATATCCTCTAGTTATCATATAATCCACCCAGAAAAACTCACCTTAAGACACACAAATTCAACATAAATGTTAGTACCATAATTATATACTCTTTCCTTACACATAAATTAGAAAATATCTGCGGAGATCATTTATTAATTTTTGGTACCTACCATTTATAATCATAATATTAAATAATAGGGCTTGTCCCACTTTAACTTCTAACTTGTTTTCCTTTAAATTATAAAATTACATACATATTTTCTCATTATTTTGACCATGTCCAACTTTTTTGATATTTCCCAATTTGATTGCAGAAGAAAGTTTCTTTCATAAATTTTGTTCAAAAATATTTGTATACCTTCCACCATCATGAGTGGTGATGAGGATATATTAACTTTGTCATTCCGTATGTAACGCAAAGAAGGAATGATCTCAGACCCCATAAGGTATTTAAAATTTGAGTCGTGTTAGCTTTACCCATCTATTTGCTAGAAATATTCTCTCGTCTAGAAAAATTATCCGAATTCATCGAAGTTGGCCAAGTAGTTTCATATTTAAAATCAGGTATATCAGTTTATCAGCAAAAAAGTTATAGTCCGATATATGAGACCACCACAAAATTTCGAAAAGAACTTTTCTAATTTTTTCTACAAATTGTAAAAAATTTTTATAGTTATATATTTTTAATGATCGTACAAAAAATCATCAGAATCGGAACAATAGAAAATAAGTTATAAGCTGAAAATTTTATGAAGCCCAAAACCAATAATTATTTTATTATAATTATTATATTATATTATTTGACGTAGCTCCCATATAAGGACCCTTCCGGAAAATGGTTTAAAGCTTATTAAGCTCTTAAATATGAACCAATTCTGGTGAAATTCAGCAAATTAATTTCCTTATTGTCTTAAATATATGTTGTTAATTTTATTAATATCGGTCCATATTTTGCTATAGCTATAAAACGGGTTTGAGCTTATAAAACTATTAAATATGAACAAATCATATTGAAATTTGACACAATTAATTCCCCAGCTCTCCTGAATATATTTAAAAATATTGGTCCATAATTTGATATAACTCCCATATAACGCCTCATCCTGGAAAACGTATTTGAGCTTATACATTTAAATATAGACCAATTACAGTGAAGTTCGGCACAATGATATTTTTAACTGCTCTTAACATATATTGTAAATTTGAACAATCTCAATCTATATTTGCTATATCTTCTATATAAGACCCCTTCCTGAAGCCTTATATAGGAAGGCCTATTTAAGTAGTAAATCAAAATCAATTCTACTGAAATTCACAAAAGTTATTTTTCTAACTATCTTTATATACATTATTTATTTGATCAATCTCTTCTGCTTTCCTTCCTGGAATAAAACTTTTTAATGAACCCCAATTGTATTGAAATTCGTAACAAAAATTCTCCAAACTGTCTTCAATGTATGTTATTAATCTGAGAAATATCAATATCAATATTTATAGGTAATTTCAATAATATATTGCCGTATTTCACTATAGTATTTATAGGGACCTTTTTCGGCAATCAGCATTAAGGCTGATGAATGAATAAGTTTTTTGGTGTAATATTTCAACTCATTCTAATTTTTGTTGAAGGGTATTTAAGATTCGGCACGGCCGAATATAGCATTCTTACTTGTTTTTACAACAAATTATTCCCTATAAATAAGTTGTTTATTTTTGTTTAAATCACTAAAATATTTGACTGATTTATTTGGAAAAAATTCCAATCATTAAATAAATTATCGCTTTTGTAACTCTTATAAAAATTTTGTTAAATAAATCTTATTTAAAGAATTAGTTCTAGTTGTCATTGTTGTTATTCAAAAGAAACAAAAAATGGAAAACTTCTTAAAGGGAAAAGAATAAATTCTATAAATCTTTTAGTTTCGCCCAGAAAAGTTTTAGATGATACAAAAAAAGTTTTGAGTTTTTTTTTTCGGAAAAAGACAAAACTTTTTTAATCAGTTTATCTAGAAAATAAGCAACAATTATGTATATATGTATTATTTTTTGCTGTTATAACATATTTATTAAATAAATATTTAGGAGGAAACGATAATAACTAAAAAAGGACTTTAATTACTTAAATTGGTATTAATTTTTATTTTATTTTATTTTTTTATTTTTATTTAGTTTTCATCATGGTGAAAAATCGCATTGATCCCATATTTTGGTTCATTTGCTGTCTATCTGCTTAAAGATTGAGGTTTTCGGAATAAAATGACAATCAACATAATCCAAAAATTTTAAGATTTTTTTGTATGAGCATAAAAATCGAATTATGGTGAAAATTATGTCTGATCTTAAATTACTACTCTTTTGGCCGAAGTTTCATTAATTTTATATCTAATATTATATTTGATTTATCTATTCTTTCTTTTTTGTTTTTTTTTTTGACATAAAATAAATTTTGACATAAAATAAATTTTAATTTAAAACAGAAACTTCAAAGGTTGCTGGTCTGGTGAGATCGAAAAGTTTTTAATATACATATCACTTATTTGATGCAAGTTAGTCACAACTCAAAAATGTTGTTTTTCATGGAAATCATGAATGAAAATTTTATATTTGACTAATTTTAAAACGTTTACAAAAAATGGGCAATGTAAGCTTAACAATTACGGACGTGCAATTGAAATAATGCCTTATTTCTGTAAATTTTTGTTATTTTTGTTGGAATTCAGTCTGATATATCAAAGGTTCGTTCACATGCATTTTAGATAATAAAATGTATCATTTACTAGGAACTACTGATGCTAAGTAAAAATTTACGAATTCTGAGCATTGACGACCCTGCATCAAATGAGCGATAATTATTAAGAAAAGAAACTAATACATTTAGTGTTCTACGTTTTTAATTGACTGAAATTATTATTAAAATTTACAAAAAATATACATTTTTATAGTTATTTAAACAATTCCTGTAACCTTCGATTAATGCTATTCCATTCCCTTTGAATAATTGCCCAAAATCTTTTCACCGCCTTAGCCAGAACCACTGTTATTGTTAGTACGACTTTAGTTGCAATTTTTTGAACTGCTTGCGACTTTTTGTGTACTTTTTAATATTTCCCTTTTTTATAATTTGAATTTTCGGTATAAGTCTTCATCAAATTTCATTAATTTGGTTCAAAGAGCTCATATGACTTAATTTTATATAAATTATGAATGAAAAAATTAAAATTATAAACGATAGAATCCTGAAAATACACAAACGATACTTCTACGAAATCATAATGGAAACCGAAATACTGATAAATTTGGCCTCTAAATTTTCGGCAGCATTCTTGCCAGAAACTTTTTGTGCCTTGTAGGTTTTTAAACTTGCATTAGATTTAAATTTTCGTACCAAATAGTCTGAGCACTGAGCTAACCGGGCTGCTTTTCTAATTTTGGGATAATGATTTCTATTTTTTGGCTTTAAAACATCATGTGGGCTACTTCTCCTCGCAGGCAGCGAAACGTCATTTCCTAATGTGTTTGACGGTAGAGCTTTGAATGCTTGGCCAATTTTTTCTTAGAACCAAGTTGAGGTTTGTTGAAAATATTTAATAATTTTAGAACGCACTTTTTTCATAATACCGACATATTAATTCCAACTTCTTTAACTTTTTTGACATTTGAAATTTTCATTATGAGTAAAAAATTGTATTATCATCACTTTAGTGAATTGCCTATTAAAAATATAATTACAACATAAATTAATAATGTTAACATCTTCTCTTTATCTAAAATAAAATAAAGTGATCTCAAATTATCGATATTTTGACTTTAATATCTTTGATAATCAACATCTTATTTTAAAACATAATATTTCACATTTTCTTTAGTGATTGAAATTATCGTAAATTATCACTTTTGGGGAAGTTAAATTCTTTTAAATTTTAGATTTCGGAAAAAAATGTAATCATAGATTATTCTTTTGATTTTGAAGAAGAGAAATTAGAATTGAATTAGTAAAGGAAATAAGAAAAAAATAACTTCCTTTTCCTCTTTTAATACTATGATATTTTAATGTTTTTAGTAATTATTGTCCTTGTTGCTGTAGGACATCTTGCTTCTTAATGCAATGAAATTTTATTTTTATTATAAAAAATTATTTTAACTAAAATTTGAAAAATCACATAATATCATTCTTTTAATTTTTTGTATTCTTAAATCAAGTTTTGTCACTAAAGCCGATGTTTTGAGATTTCACGTTTCCAAAAGTTCTTTTTATACCCTCCACAATCACAAGTGCTGTAATTCTAGGAAGGAATGGGACTCCATCATTGGTGTGTTTATCCGTCTGTTTGTCTGTTGTTGACAGGATCACATCATCAATAGTTGACAGATCTCAATGAAATTTGGCCTGAGTATTTGTTATTATTCTGTAAAACTTCTTATTTAAAAAAAGGAAAATCATTTCAGTATATTAAAATATAGAGGGTTATATTTGAGGGGACATTCAAGTTTAGGCGAAGATCAATTATAAAACGACTAATTAGAACAAAACGTAATATTAAGTTGTATGAAACTGTTAAAATCGGTTCAGTAGAAAAAAGAGTTATAGCTAAAAATACAACTAACTAAACTTTTGACCCATTAAGTGTTCCTGTCTTATATTTATTAATTTGATGTATATGTTAATATGTTTTTATACGAAACATAATTTATGTACGAAACATAATACATCTGTGGTTGAGGGTATTGAAGATGCGGCATAGTCGTATATATCATTCCTACTTATTTAATATTATTGTTTTCTATCATATATTACCCGGCTTCTTGCATCCTCTCAATTTCTATAATTAAAATCTTAGTTTCTAAAATAAAACCGCTAGTTTTTTCACAAATTTTTAAGTGATCACATATTTCTGTTTTTTTCGTGAAAGTAAAAGTATTTAACAAGATCTTTTTCAACAAAAATATTTGTCGTCTTTTATTTAACCTCAATTTGGTTTATTTACCCCATTTAACGCCGTCGAAATGCTGTTGACTTATGCTTGCAATTTCCTTGACAACAAAAAAAAACGAAAGAAAAACATCAACAAAAAGAAAATTTGTTTAGTTTATGCTCATTTTTTATGTTTGTAACTAAGAAATAGCAATTTCCAAAGTAATTCCGCAAAATATCAGCAAATATTTATTGCTAACAGTAGCAATCACTCGTTTAAGAGCACTTTCACAAAATCACTTTATTTCTTCATTGTAAATTTATAAATTGAAATTTGAGGTTTTAATAGAATTTCCAGGAATGTGAAAAAAATCGTCAGAAAATTTGTAAGTGAATTTTCTTCTCTTATGCGTACGATTACATCCACAGAACGTGAAGTTTTATTCCTTAAACTTGGGAAAAATGGAAATAAGTAATTTTTTTGTGTACACATACACATGTGTTTACATTTTAAATGAATCCTCTAAATTTGAAAGAAAAAAGCAGAAAATTATTTAAAAGGAAAATGTTAAAATCTTAGGAAAACTAAAATTGAAAAATAAATAAAAAAACTTCGCTTGTTGATTTCCGTTTAAAGTTTAGTATAAAGTTATGTGGCTGTATATACATGTATGTGTGTGAGTGTATGTGTGATTGTCTTGTTATAGTAGTAGTAGTAATAGTAGAATATTTTAAAGCGTAATATCTATGGAAAATAAATGTATAAAATTTTGCACAGTGGAATAAAATATTTTTTTGGAAGTAAATCTATAACTTATAATACACGTTGGAGTGTGTCCAACGTGAGTGAAATGTTAGAGCTGGAAGAATACAAGTCCCTAAATAGTTATTGGCGTAGTGAGTGACCCTCTAACCTCGGGTATGTTGATTTAAAAAAAATCGCCAAAAATCCATTTAATTCTTGTAAATGTCTGGGTTATCTGGGTTACATGTTTAGATTATCTTTTATAGTTTCGGAGACATTCAAGACATTTTAGCCCTGTTAATGCTTAGCTCTTTTAAGATAGCGAACTTACTGCAATAACTATCCGTTAATCTGAATTTGTAATTTTAAAGATGCTCACTTTTTGGAATTTTTTGCAAAAAGATGGCAACATTTATTCACTTATAAAAACACTTGTTTATTGTTTTATAAAGAAATCTTAATGGGAATGTGTGTAAACTAAATCCGAATGCCATGAGGGTAGACACATGCCCACAAGCCCTATCTAAACTTGGTCAATGAAAAAGAATATTTTTTTGTTGAGTTCACAAATCGCAAATAATTCAGAATCACTATATCCTACAAATACATGGCGGCTATTATGCGTTTGTGGAGATTTTTATAACGGGCAGAAAAAATAGTCCTACCACCACTTTTAAGTATATCGTTCGATTCAAAATCACTTCCTTCGATTCAAAATCACTTCACCGTCCGTCAGTATTGAAGATATCTAAATGAAATTTTGCATGTTCTCTTATTGAGGCGATGCCTATTAAAATTGTTTATGATAGGTCCATTATTTCTTATAGGACCCACACAAATGTCTCTCCGGAATGGGGTTTTTAATTCAAAAGATTCCTTAATATAAAATGATGTCATCATAATTTGGCAAAAATAAATCTTATAAAACAATGTGCCAAATTATATGAGGATCAGTTTATTATTTCTTATTGGTCCCATACCACCACACTTCCAAATATCATCTTGAAACTCATATATCCCACATAAACGATCTTATTTTAAAAATCTTTATTCAAATTAAGATAAATATAAGCCAAAGTCATTGCATAAGAAAGAAAAGCAAAGTATACAAGGGCTGTACACAAAATTTTCATAGCAGATATTTATAATCAACAATGTGGTGTAGGGATTTACTTAGTCGAGCTTGACCGACTATTACATTTTTAGTTGGATATTAATTATCCTTCATCCGGACTTTAAACACTTAAATTCTAATAATACTTTCTACACTTTTTTCAATTCTTATCTTTTCATGCAACACAAAGGAACCTCTAGGAGTCATATCTACTGTTTTAACTCTTCCATGGCAGCCCGACGACCTAACCTAACGTAACATTATTTTAAGCTTAAATCTATTTATATATCTTCTACATACATATATCTATTTATATGTATTATAATATGTTAAATTGTTTACTGTTTAATATTTTGTGTGTTTTTATATGTTTTTCTGCATTTGGCGACAATTTCAAACTTTTACTTCTATTTTCGTTTTAGTTGTCATAGTATTGGTCCCCAGTGAAAAATTTTACAAAGATCAAACGGAAGAAAAACTTATTTATCAAACAGGATTTGTGGAAAATATGTAAGTTTTGTGTATATAAAGATATGGAATGGGTGCAAGTTAAAGGATATGTTGCATAAATAATCATTTAAAGTGATAAACAAAATTGAAATAATATTATTTTTTTCTTATTGGCAGGATAATTTTTAATTTTAGTTAGAGAAGACATTTTATATTAATTAGAAAATTAAAAGATTTTATGTTAAAATTGTGCTAAATGAGAGAGAATATTAAGTGTATTTTACAGGGTTTAAAATCAATGAGGAATTAACTAAGTGTAAGTTTAAAATTTTTGGCCAGATTTTATGTTTTATTCTAAAATCCATTGTTTAAAATTAAAGACTGATATTATGTATTACTCGATAATGTGTTCAAGTATTACAAATGAATGTCGCAACCGTGACCGTATAATGCTATATGTCTGCACTGAACCAAATGTCGTAGGTAATATAAACGAAAAAATTTTGTAGAGCTTCAACGAAAATAGATGTTTAATAAATAGATTTTTGTTCTGATGATCGTAACTTTTCATCAAAAATTCAATTGCACTATTTTTAGTTACCTTTGCCGCATAAAAATTCTTCTCAGTCCTAGATCTCGAAAGAAATTTCACAAATCACAAATCGACGTATATTAAAAAATGTATTACACAATTTAACGTTATTCTTTCCTTAATTCAACTAAACTGCTGTTAATTTAACTTGAATGTGTTAATTAAATTAAATAATATTCATCAAATTAAGAATTTATTTTTATCAATTTGAATAATATATTATTAATTAAAATTAACAATATTTCTGTTAATGAATTCAAATAATCATTTTGACAATTTTTTGTCAATTTGAAGAATTAACGAAAAATTAACGAAAATATTCGTTATGATAAATAAAGGTTTCGTTGGCTGATATTTAACCTACTTTTCTTCAATTCTATGCCATTATTCGTTATATTTACTACCTTTTCTGGTTTAGTGTAGTGATATCAGAAGTGTGTTTTGTATTATGAGCTATTGAGCAGGTCAGACGGATACAGTGGATCAGTATCAAAGACATTAATTTCGTTTAGAGAGTGCAATCAAGTAAGAAAGTCAAAATATTTATTCGTTCAGTCTTGAAGACATATATTTAGACGCCAGAAAGATTCATCTATTATTTTTCGTAGACATTTCTTGCAAAGAAACATATTTTTTGAAGGAACCAAGTCTCAGTTAGATTTAAATAGTAAACTTCTTTAATTGAAAAAAAAAATGATCCCTAATGTAGGATTATAAACAGATACCAAATTTCATATCACAAATCTGATAGCTATTACACAAATGACATGACTTCGGAAATGTAATGGAAAATCCTCGATAAGTAAAAGGCCACCGCTGGACCCAATATGATTCTAAAATAAGATGAAAACAAATTGGCAAAATCTGGAGTTATAATAAGATATGGTTTAGAATAAATCAGAGACAAATTGCCCTTCAAACCCTATAATTCTTTTGAAGAAACTTGATTACTTTAAAAAGAAAATCCTCACGAAAAAACCTTTCCAAACAAAGAAAATTATAGGTACACTTTTCAACAGAGTGCATCGTAAAAGAACAGAAACTACCGGAGAGTATACCACAAAAAACGCAGTAAATACAGTAAGATGACACAAAAAGTTAAACTCAATTCCAATTCCAGAAAGCTTTTCTGTGCCCAGATTGATAGTATTACAAATGTTTAAAAGTTTAAGAAGTTGCTTTCAAAAACTCGCATCCAAGCTAAGAAGCTTAAAGTGGTATGTGCAAGAAGGTTGAATAATCGGTTGAATAATCCATACATCTTCTGATGGGGACATATTTAGTATAGGGTTGGCGAGTTCTATGCCAATGCCACAGGTAAGGAGGTAAAGGATGCTGAATGTTCCAAACATAACTACTAAGGTGGTTAAAGGAGCTATAGTCTTTCTCCTTATAAGACTGCTAAGCCAGATAGTATCAGATTATCCTGTTGGAACTCCTAAGGCTTTTCGACCGTTTTGCCTAATGTTGTTTACGCTGAAGAGTTTGTAACAAATTTTCTATAACATGCTGAAGGATAATATATCAGACGTTATACCGAGTTTCAGACAATATGCCTTTATAAAAGTTAGATCAGAGAAGACAGCACAGCACGAGGTCACCCACTACATAGAAAAGTGAAGAAGCAATAATTATTGTTACTGACGACAGTTCAGAGTTGACACTTATCAATTGGATAATCCTTATACTGAGGCCAGATGGATAGTGTTTGCTAGTTAATTGTAAAACTGGGAGACAGAGACAAAAAGGATAACTGTACATCGCATAATAAATTGCCACGATTCATTTTATATTTTAAAGCCGGAGTTTATTTGGTGCGGAATCTACCAGTACGATGGAAAAAAGTAAGGTTATTAACATTTAATAAAATGTATCAAATTGTTTTATTACTTGCTAAATAAAATAAAAAATCCGGTCTTTTTGTTTCACCTTTATTGAACTTTCCTTTAAGCTTTAAGGTAAAACAAATTGTTTTCTGTTATCAAATCGTATTCTCGTTTATGACAACTTTTAATTGGATTTTATGTGATTTTTTTTTTGTTAAGCTTCAAATTCTCCCTTTAGCACTTTAACTGACAATAAAACAGGATTTATTTGTTGCTTTTGTTTTTCGCTGCCAATTTTCAATTACAATTTTTGGTTTCACCCCAATAGAGCCCCTGAATTCATTTGCATGTCTTGTCATGATTTTTTTATTTTTTGTGTAATAAACAATTGTAAGTTTAATATTGTTTTTTTATTTTTGACGCATCCTGAAGCATTTATGGATGTCCTTTTTATTATTTCATATGTTTTTTATTTTATTTTTTTGTTGGTCCGGTAGCAAGAAAATATGAAAATTTATAGATTTTTTTCTTTTTGACATTTATGACTCATAAACTCTTTATACAGATAAACTCTTTTCACTTATTTTGCTCATTTTTCAGTTAAAATACTTACAAAAGAAATTTATTGCCCCTGTGTTTCACACATAAATGATTATGAAATTGGAAAGGGTTTTATTTTATGAGAAATTTCCTTTTTGATGGTTTTTCATAAAAAGTGGATATGAGAAAGAAAGCGAAATAATAAAAAAGGAAATTGAAAATTTTTTCTCTTGATTGTTTTGATTAAAAAAAATCAAGGATCATATGTCAATGTGTGAGTATATGCTGCATTGAAATAACATGATTTTTATCTTTTCTTGAGAAATAACACACATACACTCAAACTTCATTATATTCTATAACAAATATTTATAAAAAGAATTAGTCTTTTTCAGTTTTTTATCATTTAAATTACTTAAAGAAAAGTTTTAAACTGCAATAATTTTTTTTAACCTTCTCCACAACTAGTGGCGATGTGGTGGTATACATTGCGTGTGTAATGCCAAAAGGAATAATCACAGACACCATGAAATATATATATTGTTGCATTAAATCAAAATCTGAGTCGATTTAGCATTCTCACACCAAGAGTAAATATTCTAATTCCATTAAATTTTGACCACGTTGTTTGCTATTGCTCTGTTTAAAACAAACTATATCAGTCCATTGGCGAATAAGTTATGAACAAATATTTTAGATTACCTTTCAAAAAGAAAAGACAACTGGATTTAAACAAAAAATTCATCATTTAAATCATGTATTTTTCATCATCGTACCAAAAATTATCAATGTCGGATCATCAGATAAAAGTTCTAGGCTGAAATATGCAATATTTTGATACACCCCAAAATCTGTATGCTATATGGATTGCAACTTTTTAGATAATTTTCTGAAATTTGTCATATATATTTATTTTGATACAATAATAAACCCAGAGAAACTATATTATGCTGGGGTCATTATTTAAACTATATAACACCTGTTCCCGGAAAACGGGATTGAGCTTTTAAAACTAATATATGAGGTCAAGTTCTGTTGAAATTCGTACAATTTATTTTCCAGCTTTCTTGTATATATATTAATAATTTAAAAAATATCGGTCCACATATTGCAATAGCTTCCATATAATCCCCTTGAACTTCAGTACAATGGTATTCCTAACTTTCTCAAATATATATTATTAATTTGTTCAATTTCAGTCCATATTTTTCTGTAGCTCCCTTAAAAGGCTCTTTTGCTATGAACCGGTTTGATTCGCAAGAATTATTTTTTTAACTATCTTTAATTTATGTTATGAATTTGACCAAATCTCGGTTATTTGTAGCTCCCATAAAAGACTTCTTACCAGAAAACTTTTTAGAGCTCAATTATATTCATAACTGTCTGGGATATATGTTTTTAATCTGACCAATAACGGTCCATATTTTTCCAAGCATCCATATACTGCCTGCGATGAACTTCCGTAATTGGAATGAAATTTCGCCTTAATATTAACTTATGTGAGCTTCATTATTATTCCAAAAATTATCAAAATCGGTACAGTAGAAAAAATTTATAGCCAAAAATATAAATAATTTTATGACTCATTAGTGTTTTTGTATTATATTTAAGAAATGAGTGCGTTTATATAAAGTATACGTTTTCGAATGTATGTGTGTATATGAATATCTACAGAATCTATCGTATTAATTTGTATCTAGTATCTAATTTCTTGAATATTGCCTCCATTACAGGAATATTCTTTCTTTAGCATTAATTTTTAATAAAATGTAAAGCTCGGTACCAATATTTATAGCCATTTTCAAAAATATGTTCTATAACTTCACTGAAAATTTTATTGGGACTCGTTTTCTGTAACTGGCGATTAAGCTGGTGAATGAATAAGCTTTGTACATCATGTAATTGGTGGAGGGTATTGATGATTCGGTATAGGCGTATGTAGCATTCTTACTTGTTTTTTCTAAATCCAATGACCTTTTAAATTTAATTTTTTTCTCAGTAACAAAAATAAATTTTCAGTAAATTTAATTGAAATAATGAATACATTTGAGTCTTTAATGTTTGAATAAAACCATCTGTTTGTTTTCTTGGAATAAATATCAGTTAAGAGATGTAATAATATTTTATTCGTTTATAATTAACTTCACATGCATCTTGTATTAATGTGAAATATTAAATATGCAACTTCTCAAAAATGCTATTTTACATATTTTTTTATCAAAAAGGAATTCTTGTGAACTTTATAAAAGTTCTTGGAAATAAAATAAAAACAAATAATTATTTTATATTCGTTATTTCTCAAATTTTGTGTCTATAATTTTTTAAATAATTCAAATTTTGTTAGAAACTTTTCAGACGAAAATTCATTGCATTCTCACTGTTGTTTTGGATGCGAAGATTTTTTGTATGCCTAAAACAGACAGAGGGGTAAACAGCCGGAATCGATCCTCCAACCGTTACCAGTCAGTATTGAAACGGGAAATACCCCACTGAATCCCTACAATTTAGCTGTTCGTTAATTGTTTAAAACAAACGAATTTGCTATAATTATAATTGAATTAAATAAAACACTTTTTGTAATTGAACTCCCAGAAAGGGTGGGTACCATAAGTAGAACCTGGACAACCTAAGCCAAACTCCCATTACACTCTAATAATTCAATCAAATAGAAAAAAATTACAACTGTGAGTTCAGTGGTTTTGTTTTACTTAACATATATATTATATAAATATATAAATGTCATATTGCAAATAGTGAAGCGATAATATGGATTCCGATCATTAAAATCGATGTCTCTAACACCTTAATAGCATTTTTTTGCTGATTTGCTAAGTATTATAACACGACCCGAATTATCGTATTTTTAAAAATTCACTCTTAAAAAAAAGAAAAACTATTTATGTCTGTTTAAAGAATTCTAATTAAAATGACTTTTATCTTATAAAGGTCACTTTCAAGTTCATTTTATCCTTAACTTAATTTAACATTTAACTTAACTTTAATTTGATAATTTCTTTATGGAACTTAACTTAACATTAACTTCTTGTGTCCTTTCGACAAAAACTTATTATGAGTTTTCCTCTAGTTACACCAAAACTTTAATTACATTATTTAGAAGATGATAAAACGATTAAGTGTAATTTATACAAAATATTTTTTGTACAAATATTAATATTATTTTGTTTTTGTATGTTAAAGACTCAGAAAAGATAAAGGAACCCCTTTTTAATATAATTTAGTCTTTATGATGATATAGTTTTTCTGTGTCTGAGTGTGATTGTGTGTGTGTGTTTTTGTGTTAAAACTTTAAAACCACAAAACTATTAAAAATTATATATAAACAAATACATTTAAATTAAAGAAGTTTTTGTATAGAGAAATATAGAGAATTATATAATAGGATGTTGAAATAGAACTATTTTAGATAAATTTCTTTTAATATGAAATTCTAGCCAGAAAACCCCCAAAAAAATAGATTCATAATGCAGTAAAGAAATTTTATATTTTAAAAATCAAACACAATGGAGCATAATATATTAGGAATAATTTTTGAAGAAAAAACAAACAAATCTTGACTAAAGGATACCCAATTCAGGGTTTCAATCAATCTATAAACTCTGTATAAAAATATTTCATATCTATTAAAACGTTAGGAATTTTTAAAGAAAAAGTAAGTTAAATGTCATTTGTATAAAAAACATGTATGAAAAACTGAATTACGAAAATTTTGTTGTTTTTGTGAAAAATAAAATTAATATTTAAATTTTAATAAACGAATAATGTTATTAATTCAAATTTCAAAAGAGTTTGCCATCACAAGTAGTGCTGAGGTATATTCAAGTTATCATTGCGTTTTTGAGGTTCATCTAAGACCCGATTTTTTAATTTAGTCAAGAAAAATCATGATGATTAATGGTGTCAAAGAAAAATTTTCTATCCGATCAAGAAAAGTCCAAAATTAAATCCTTTCACATTGAAAGATTCAATACAGAAATATTAGTAAAATTAAAAGTTCCAAAAGTGAGGAGTGATTAAAGTGTTCGGAAACCTACCAAGGAAAATACAAATTTAACAATATGACAGATTAGTTTTATAAAACAAGCTTAAACTTAATTTTCCTGTGAATTCCAAACGGGTTGGTCACATTTTACAAGGAGCGGTATCCCTGAAACTGTTTGAAAAAGGTGATATGTTCCTGCAACTATTTTTAAAAAGATCGTGTGTAGCAATATAACATTCTTACTCTTTCCACCTACTAATAAACTATTTTCGTCTGTATTATAATTTTTTTCTTAACTCTGGAAGAATTTCTGACGTTACTGCATGTAGATCATAATCAAAGACATTAGGAAAAGCAGCGGGGTTGCAAGGTCTATCGAAATTAATTATTTTTCAAAATGTTTCTTTAGTCTTTTGAGGAGAAAAAAAGGTTGTATAGCTACATATAATAGCTATTTACCCAAGAAATCTATAATGGACAAAAACTCATATAAAGGCAAAGTGAGCAATTTATTGAAAAAGGTTCTTTTTATACTCCCCACTACTTCAAGTGGTGAAATAGTTATATTAACTTTGTCACTCTTGCATCAAATCAAAATCTGATTCGATTTAGCTATGTCCGTTCGTCTGCCTGTTGTTGACAGAGCTCAATAAAATTTGTCCTGAGCAAAATCGGTTTTGTACGTTGAAAGTTAAAGACCGATATCTAAGGCAATCTCTGAGTTCAAGCAAAGAACTTTTGTAAATATTGTCAATTATAAATTGACAGTTTAGAATCAAATTGCCATAATATTATGCTATATATGCTTTATTACCGTTCCATAAATTATAAAAATCGCTTCAGTAGAAAAAAGTTAAAGCCATAATATAATAAATTTTATGACTTATTAAGTGTCATGTGTTATATAAAAAAATCGTTTATAAAATATATACGTTTGTGACTGTATATGGGACTGTATGTGTATGAAACATTAACGATTCAGAATAGCCGAATATATTCGTTCTAACTAATTTTTTCCCGGATTTGAATTTCGGATATATTAGCGAAAATGTGGAAATATTTTAATAATCCTACATTAAGAACAACTTCAATATAATACCAATTCTTTTCGAATTTAGTTTATATCATATATTATATATATTTTTTCAAAATACACCGGAAATAAAAATCTTTGTTTTTTTAATTATTGAAGGTATTTACTTGAAGTAAGCTCCTTACGAGAACTCCTTTGAGATCTCAGATTTGGCCCATTTTGCGGGTACTAGGTTTTTGGAGTAAATAGCACGCACTAATTTCTAAACCTTAAACACGGGTCCGAAAATTGGTCCAAATTAAAATTAAATTATTTCTTAAAAACGACTTGTACACACTGTGTAACATTTAAATTACTTCCAAATGATTAATACGATTAAAAAAATTCACAGAGTGGTAAGTAGTTGAAATTAAAGTTTACCTACATAAAATTGTCTTAAGTCGGCTAAAATATAATGAATCTTTTCTTAAGATAATTAAATTAAAGCAAATATATAAATATTCTGCACGTTTTCTTTCAATGTGTGAGATTTTATTAATATCGGTTTAGTCCTTCGGAAGTAACAGATCTATTTCCTTTTTCTTTTAAATAAGAAATACAGTTAACCCTTAATTAATCTGATCATGTCCCATTGTACCTTTGTGTGTAATATACATTTGCATGTGTGTGTATTTCTCTTTAAAAGTCTTTACCTTGCTATTTTATTATAAATATAAGTCCTTCTTTGCAATTGTGTGAAAAAGGATCCTTTATCATACCCTATACCAATAAAGGTGGTTGGGCTATCATGTGTTTGTGCTGATGTTTGTAACATACAAAAAAATGTGTTACATCTATCTTTATGTATACTCTTTGATACAGAATTACGTTCTGAGTCGAGCGAAGCCTGTTGAAATTGGCCATAATCGGTCCAATATTTCTGGTACCTTAAAAAAAAAACAAAAGCATTCCCGAAATAAGGTTTTTATCACATAAAAGTCATAAATTTAAAGCAATTCAAAGAAAAAAATCGTATGATATTCTCAAATGCTATAGCAATTTTAGCGGGAGTTTTTTCTTTCCTTTTTTCTTTCTTTCTCATGGGACTCATACAAGCATCCTTACTGATTCCCGTATAACTCCCTAGAAGAATATTTTAAAACGTTTAAATTTCACATAAATGTAGGTGTCACCATAATATTCTGCACTATCTATAACCAATATTATGGTGTAGGGTATTATATAGTCGGGTTTGACCGACTTTATTATTCTTACATGTTAAAATATATTTTCAGTAACGAAACGAAAAGTAGAAAAAAACATTGTCAACTATTTCATTTGGCAATTTTGAATGGAAACTGGAAAAACCAATTAAATTTATATATATTTGTTTCCAGCAACTATAACTATTTTATTTATGAACAATTTTTGTTTGTGCACATACATACGTACATATTTACTTTTTGATAGAAAAACTATTTCATTTTAATATTCTCTACAGTTTTCAGTTCATTCATTAGTTTTGGTTTCCATTTCATATTTTACCTCGATTTTTTTTCTCCAAAAAGACCACAAAATAATTTAAGGATTTTGTTAAACTGTATAAAAGGATTAGAAACAGGAACAAAAAATGGGAAAAAATGCAAACAAACAACTTAAAAACCAGGAGAGTAATGAAGAAAGGTCACCATTATGAAATGAAACTCTAGAGAGTGATATAAATATATTTTTATATACATGTAAGTGTGTGTTCATATACATGTGTACAATATTAATGTTTTCTATAATAAAAGTTTAAAGGATTTCTCTATATTTTTTGTGGTATTAAAGAATATTTTTATGAGCAACAAAAGACGCCGGCGGAAATAACACACATACATCACACACTTATACACATACAAACATATGAGGACTAACAAACAAGTGCGAAATAAAATTGGCTACGGTTGTTTATCATCTATCTTGTATAGGTTTTCTGAATTTCTTTTCAAAGTTTTTTGTTTTTGTATTTATTTTTGGAAAATGTCACTTTAAAGAATTTATTTTACCATTAAAGTGATTGTTATTTGTTTTGTATGCTTTTCATTATTTAATAATAAGTTTTTATCAAGATACGTTTTTCCACTCTTTTGATTATTCTTCGTAAGATCGGATCATTCAAAGAGTTCAATTTCAATTTTTACAGAGTTTTATTTTTTGAACAAGAGTTTATTTCTAAAAGATGACAAAAAATTCAAAAAAGAGAAAAATCGAAAAAAGAGTTTAAAAATGAATAAATCGCCTAAACTGTTTTGAAGTCGTATGTAGCAGTCAAAACTGTTTTTTATTAAGCTGAAAAAGGAATACTTGTCTATTTATTACTTTTGTTCGAATATTTTATTCATGTTTACTTTTGTTGTATAAATTTTAGTGAGTTTTTTGTCATTGCATTTTTTAGTATAAATCAACATTGGCAAGAAATTTATTTCTGCGCTTTTGTATATACAATTTTGTTTTTTCTTTCTTGTTTTTGTTTAAAAAATTATCTTTCTTTTAATTCTTAAAATGAGTAATAAAAGAGTAAAATTTTCTTTCGATTTTGCACGGTGCAAAGAAGAATTAAAATGAGGATCATTTGAAAATAAAAATTTTGCTTCGAGTTTTTCCATACCCTGTTATTTATGCAACCATAGATTAGACTACATGGTATGTGTGTGAAATTTAAAGATTTCGTTGTATTGAATTCATGGATTAAGGAGTGGATCAAAAAATTTTAACACACGTTTTTCATTAAAGCTTTTAAACCAAGTTTTATTTGGTTTTTCTTATGATCAAGTTACTGATAGGATAGCAGCCCGTTTTCTCAATGATCGGATTATTTGTAAGAAAATTAAAGGTTATGCCAGTTTAAAAAAATACAAGGCTAAAGAAGTTCCTGACAGCAACACAGGGCATTAAAATCAAGTTTTCTAAAAAAAAAATTCTTGATACATAATGTATGACGAAACGAATCTTCAGATTTTTTGCAACTTTCTGGGAAAAAAAATTATTTTGCATCAGTCAAAATTCCAAAAATTCCGTGGTTATTTTTTTATTCTATAAATTATTTAATTAATAAACTGGAAGGAAACTGATGGTTTTGATAGGAATGATGCTCGAATGGTTACCAACTAAGTTAAATTTGAAAAGCAATAAATTATATTAGATCTGTGTGATTTCTATTAACTTAATGATTCGTGTTTTACTTTTATTAGTCGGCATTTAGACTAGTTTAGAGCCAAAAATATTCAGTTATTTAGTGACATTTGACTAAATGGTTTATTGCTGAATCGACTGTTATAAAATTTGGCACGAAAATATAAATTTAGTAAAGGTCGCAAGAGTGCATTATTATCCTCTCAAGTTAATTTTTTAACGACATATATCTCAGTAATTCTTAAAGCAAATTTTCAGAAATTCTGCGCATGAATAGAACTATTCAAAAATTATGACACATTACTTGTTTGGTTAGGATACGGAAAATGGTACTCATCAATTTTCAACGTCGTATATTTCTGATATTCGTATAGCATATTTCAGAACATTCGACACATAGAGCTTTAAGTAGAAAATATTAAAAACTCATAATCCCTCACACAAAGCTAAATCTGAGTCGATTTATCTATTTCCGTCTGTCTATTTTTGTCATGTTCATATTCACAATAATTGACGAAGTATTCGTCCTCTCCACGAATAGTAGTAGAGTAGTAGTCCCCTAACAAATAATCTTTAAATACCCTTTTAAAGCTATAATAAAGAAATATTATCAACCACCAAATTTTTTAAATAGCGTACAAGAGGAGTTATTCTCCTTACAAATAGAATTTAATATCACATTTTTATGAAACTATAAGAGCAAATTTCATAGAAATTGGAAAAATTTTAAAACTTTAAGGAAAGTGCATATGGGGATGGTATTTTTTTGCATAGAATGTTTAATATTGCATAATTCTCTTAATATATACATATGTCTGAGACGCTATATTAAATATTACACGTTTCTGGAATTATAAAATTATTTTTCCGTTTTTGTAAAATTTCAAATACCTTAAAATACACCGCTGGAAATAACTTTATACGAATATTTTTGTATACTGTTTCTACTAACGTAATACTAACGTGTTGGAGGGTGTTAAACATTCGATACCGCCGAATGTAGCATTTTTAATTAATATAAATATTGTATTAAAAATTTATAATATTTTTTGAAGTCTTCAGTATATCATTAATGAAAACTTTAACTTTAAAGTTCCACTATGTTTTCTGTGGCAATTATTATCACTCAAATTATGTGATGATACTTGAAATCGATAATATTTGATGTCCCACTAAATTCAACTTCCATAACATAAATCTTTTATTGAAAATAATTTTTCAATATTTCTATAATGATCCGATTATAATCCTTTTACTTAACAAACTACCCCTTGTAGTGGAATAAAATAGAAAACGACATTACCTAAGGCCATGGTGATGTGTTACAACATAAACTCATACAATCGTACACAACCAACGGGAAATAAGAAATTTAAAGTAATTTCCTAAAATGCCTATTATAAACATCCTTCTAATAATAGAAGCCATTACAGCGTCCTGTAAATTTCATAAGTCATGGAATCAAAAAATCCTTAACATACTATACAGCAACGGTTCGTATAATAGCACCACTCACATGTCACATGTCTGTTCTTAATTTGTGTATTTGTTCATGAATATTTTTATCCACAATTTTATAGTTCTGTTATTTAAAATATATTCTCGAAGAAAATAAATCCATTTCTTTAAAATTAACACGAATATTCTAATAAGTTTGATTATGAAAACAAAAAATCAGATTGGGAACCCTCAAAATAATAGCACCATTTCTATTATACTTTGAAATAATTATTAATAGTCCAAACAATTGCTCAAACAATTAGGGTAAAAGAATATTAAGTTGCTTCTGTAATTTATACTTAACATGGACTTTAAGAAGCTTGTAAGTATAATTTTAATATTGAGTTTAGTCTTAACACTGTACTTCAGAAAAACGAGAACCCATTAAAAAGCATAGTTCTGATTAACAAACTTATGTCAAAATGAGAAATATTATACAATACAAATTAAAAGTAGGAAGTCCTGGACGAAAACTCTGGCGACACCTTTAATGGTTCATCATATATTACACCAAATGAAGAAGGCGACATTTATTTCAGCAACTGGAATTAAAAAATAATTTGATCTGTTAATAAGTACTGAAAGTGTATCATAAGACTTAGGGAATATAATTTAAAAACCCATAGACTATGAAAAATCCCCCTCTTAACTGCTCCTCATGTCTCAAAATGATTTAGAGTTTGCTAAAATTTATCTGGTTATGCATATTGAAAAAGGGGAGTAGTTTTCTACAGACCGATGAGTCTAAAATATTTTTTATTTGTATAGAGGCTTCTAAGCAAGGACTATAATCAAAAATTGACAACAAAAACATTAAAACGGGACGGTTCAAGTATTATGGAGGTGCTTTTCGTACTATGGTGTTGGACCCATATAATGTATTAAAACTATTATAAATGTTTCAGAGTATGTGTGAAGAAATGCCACTGATTTGAGCCATTCAACAAGAAAACAATCCGAAAAATAACAGCAAAATAGCTAACAAGAGTTTTCAAAATAATGGAATCACTGAAATGGCCTCTTTAGTCTCCCGATATAATCCAATCGATAATTTGACTACATACGTATAAAAAGAGGTCCGACAAATAATACCAACCTTTGGATCATTATAGATCAGGCATGGAACTCTTTTATCCTGAAAAGGTGCCAGAATGTAATAAATCCCATGGGAAGGCGATATTTTGCTGTTATTACTAAAATAGAAAAAAGAAATAGAGAATTACCACATTTTTTATTTCGTACCACTCAAGGGCTTGTTCAACATAGTGACCGGATGTTAATTTCGGTATTTAAAGAGACATTTTGTAAAAAGTGATTGGCTTTTTTTGGAGCAACTGCATATTTCTTATCAAACTAATTTTTTTTTTGAAAATTTTACTGATTTTTTTTGTCTTAAATTTTTCTCCAACATTTCCACGATCATCAGCAACATAGGATTTTTGACAGGAAATTACAAACAATCTGCTAGAACATACGTTTCGTCATCCATTATGCAGTAAGAGTATTTTATTTTTGGAAAATTTAATTCACTTCCGTACACTTTTTTGGCCCATGAGGCTGGTATGCATTTGCCTTACTTTTCGCATCAATTATTCTATCTATTTTTTGTCTTTAAAATGCTATGTAGACTATTCCTTCTACCTGAACCAGGGGTACTGTCAACGGAAAAGTACTCCGGGAACTAATTAATAATATTGGAATCTGTTTGATGGCAGACCTTTGTGTGCTGTGCCAACTTTTTGTATTACCAACTTGGGTTTTGTTGAAAAGTTTAATTATTTAAGTGCTTAATTATCAATTCTTAGCGTTTGCTAAGAATTTTTCGATTTCAGTTCTTAAGTATTTTATTCAATATGAAGCTCTTACTCTTTTCCAAAGAAAGTGAGAATGGAACGTTTTGATTTTAATTTTGAAAATCTTTTAGAGGTTGAAATATATTTCATTCCCTCCTTTGGTATTGTAAATGAGATTAAACTATAATTCGACCGTAAGATAAAAATAAATTGCCACATGACTCAACCAGAAGAATGAAACAAGTATCTATAACCAAAAATTTGGTATAGAGTACTAGTGGCATGCTATACTGGTACTAACTTCCATGTGGGATTAGTTCATTCTAAATGTTTTTTTTGTGAGTGTTACAATGGAGCTAGAAGGAATTATATAGGGTATCAAAAGAGCACCAAATCAGAATTAATAGAAAGCAAGATTAATTCATTATTACATTTTTTGAATTGACTGATCACTCAAAAAAGGCCTTAACTTGGGAAGTGCTTTCATAAATTTCCTCTATCCTCAGTCATATATTTATATTCATCGATCTTTATTGAATGTTTATTTGTTTCTATTTATGTCTTGTTGGTTTTTTGAATATAAAAATATTTTTTGGTCCTTTTTACTGTCTGTGTTAAATTTTATGGTTACGATGAAGTTTTATTTTTATTTTATTTGATGATGACGATAATGCCCCAAAGGTTTCTTTTTCTATTTATTTTTTTGCTGTTGTTGTTCTTACCGCTTGTGCCTTTGCAAATTTTCTTCATTCGTCTTTTTATTTCCAGAAGAAAAAGTATCATTTTATTATGTTTTTGTGTTGGTCGAAGATAAGATTTGTTAGTTTATTTATTTAACAGTAACAGAAAGAGAAAGAGAAACAGAAACTAAGTAAAAGTATAATAAAATCAGAAGAAAAAAAGAAAGAAAATATTGTAAATCCTTTAACATCTACATTCAGGCAATAAATCGATTTTTAAGTATACTGGACTGATTTAAAACTTTTGGAAAAAGATAGACAGAAAACATAAAGTCGTAGCTGATTTGGCAACTTTTTTTCATGTTGTTGTTCTTTATTTATGTCTTTTTGCAATGAAATGTTGTTTCAACAACATGTTTTGGGTTTTAAATAGTTAACAAATGATAAGAAGAAAAGTTAAAGTTTAAAATTGGAATTAAAGAAGAAAATAGTTAAATGAACATTTATTTAAGTAATTTTTTAAGTATTATTGAAAATATTTGTTTGATTATCGAATCATTTATTTTACAAAATAAATATTTATGTAATGTTAAATAATATCAATTCGAAGCACAATGAAATTGCAGGTTAGATGATTAGAAAATCAAAAATTCACTTGGTCAAGACTTCAATTGGTCATGTTTGTGCTAGTTGTCATATTTTTTTGTTGCTTGGCTGCTTCCTCTCTTTTCCAAATCTAGTGGAATCATTGGTGTGGCTTTTCTATATGGCCAAACTTAGCGTTATTTAGAACTTTTCTTTCCCATACCATTTCCAGATATCTCAGTCATATCTACTAATTTGTTTGCACCGATCAACAAAACCGTAGTGGGTTGAGAATATTTCTGTACCCTCCATTACTTCAAGTGGTGATGAGAGTATATTTATTATACCGTGTGTAACATCAAGAATGAATTGTCTCACTTACTAATAAGTATATATATTCTTGTATCAAATCAAATTTGAGTCGTTTAACTCTGTCCGTTTGTCTGTCTGTTGGGAACATTTTCGATTTTAATAAAATATTTTGTTATTATTTTAAGCAATTTTCTGTTAAGAAACAGTCATATCGATACATTATCAAAGCCCGATATCTGAAACAACGTTAAAAATAAAAAAAGAGCATTTTTAATTTTACTAAAAATATAACTCGATTTAAACAAAAATTTATATATACCACATCATCGTATAAAAACTCATAGAAATCGGATTAATAACAAAAATTTAGGGTACAATATATATTACAAAAACAAAAAAGCAAAACTGTGTTGGGGCTATTATTTGGCCTTACTCCTATATAAGACCCTTTTCCGTAATATGGTTTTAAGCATATAAAACTCTTAATTATGAACCATCTTATGTTGAAATTCGGAACAATTATTTAACTGTGTTCGATATATGTTATTTGTTTCACCAACAACGGTCCATATTTTGCCATTGTTCCCACATGAGGCCCCTTCCCGAAAAACGGTTTTAAGTTAATAAAACTAATAAGAAAAAAACAATTATATTGAAATTCCTATTATTAACTTGATTTATGTCAGTCCATACATTGCTAAAGCTCCAGTATAAAGTGTATTTTCCGGAGAAAAGAGCTCGATTCAATTCGGAGCTCAATTCTATTGATATTTAGCAAGATTATTTCTCTTACTATTCTAAATATATGTTACTAATTTGACGAATATCGTCTACTCTATCGTTACTTGACAAGATTAAAAACAGAGTAGGATATGTCATACTTTGTTTGCATCGGCCATTAATAATTCTGGGGTTTTGTTGACACATTTTTTTAATGACGTTGTTATTTTGAAATTGGTTATCTTCAACTCATTACCTGGGTTACACTTTGTAAACATCAAATTAGGATAATAGAATTATTTGTAGAAGTATATAACATAAAATTTATTACATTATACAAAATATCGGATATAAATTCACAAGATTCAGCGTTAAATGATTCTTTTGAAAATTATAAGGATTGCTACAGTTATAAAAATATATTTCCACGCCATTTTCGGCATGTTTATTATTAATCATTCAGTCAGCTTATTTTCTCACTCAAATGGCGAAATGATTGGTAGCTTCAGACATCTGAAGTCGGATCTTTTGATCTTAATTGTGAGCCAATCAGAAACGGCGCATAGGTCTTTATCACAGAAGTTCATGTACCGTCAATCGAAAAGTTTCTAACATCGATTTATCGATTTATATTTATTTAGAATATCCACGTATATGTGAGATGTATGTACTTTCAAAATGATATTGGGAATTGGATTTTATGTGAGAGCTATGAGAACAAATGGATCAATCCTTGAAAAACTTAGTGCATTGTTTGGAACATTACAGTCTTATTTTTGAAAACCTTCGTTAAAATTGTTATATATTCAGGACTTTTGTGGGATTAAAACACAATTCTGATAAGATATTTGTATCTATATGAAACAATAGAAGGACCATAAAATTATTTTGTACTACATACTCTGTGCCGTTTCATGAAGAAAAATTCAAAAGTATTCAGAATGAATATGAGGAATTCGTATTCACCATTATTTGCTTGTTTATTTTATTTTACATTTTCTACACAAAATATAGAATTTTCGATACGGAAAAAAGCAAACGTGTATTTTTGTATTTTATTTTTTAATTAAATTTAATTGCATATACTCAAAAGAGAACAGCTGTCAGTTTTTTTGTTAAAATTGAAAAAAAAAAACCGATTTTTTATAAACGTAATATTTTTCTATAATATTGAAATCATATACAAATTAAACGTATGTATATTTGGTAAGAAATATAAGGAGAGAGATTATAAAAACCTAAAGAATACTTTATACCATCGGATAGTATGATGAAGCAATTTCATCTGATTGCGATTAATATAAGTTAAAATTAAAAAAATAATTGTAAATAATTATTTTAATTATTATTTTACTTAAATCATAAACAAAAAAATATCTAGGCGTATAAGTTATATTTGTATGTATACAAACATTTTATTAAGTATACTTTCTGTACTGCATATGTTAACACAATTAGTAAGTAAGAAGTAATATTTAAATAACTTTTGATATACTTAACCAAATTTAACGAATTTGACAGGATGAAGAAGCCTACAGAAAGAAATAACCAAAATTATATTATATTGCAAAGGAGTATATTTTGAATGATTAATGCACTTTTTATAAAAAGGATACATAACATAATATACATAAGGTACCATAGCCTTTTTCCGATATTAGAGAAATATATAGTAACTATAATAACTATTTTTAAGTTTGGAAGTAATGGATTCTATAATTTCAAAATTTCAGAACTGTTCTATTCTAATTGTGGACAATATTAAATATATTTATGTGGGAGTTGTCCTTCTTTGAATATATTTTTTCAAAAAGTGTTTTTTTTTTATTTTTTTAATATTAAGTTCCGTGCAAGCTTTCAGTATTTTGGTCTAAATTCCCTATTTTTGTCGATTTTTAATGGGAACGAGTCTCTGAGCTACGTGCTAAATTTAATCAAGATATTTTCATAGACGGACGGATGGAAATGAAATTAAGAATCATAAACCAGAAAATAATTTATATGAAAATTTTCGTTATGACCAACAATGTGGTTTAGAGTATAACATGGTCGGGCTTGACTTTCTTCTTTTTTTTTACAATATAAAATTGTTATAATAATTATTACACCAAACTTAATTCATTTTCCACTCGTATTTATTAACACTTCTTAAAATAATACTAAATTAAGTTTGAGGTAAGAATTATTTTCATTATTATGCAATATTGCAAATATACCAAATTTATGTTCTTTTCATTCAAATTTTGTTGCTTTTTCCTCACACATGTGTGTATTTGTTTGAAAATAAAATACACATACATAACGTTGTACTTAATGAATATTATTTTTTTACAAATTTAATGTTGTACTAGCTTTAACCTGGTGCACTTTGGTGCTCAAAAATTCCTTTCGGTCTTTGTTGTGGAAAGAAATTGTATTAAAGTGTATTAAAGCGACGATGATATACAATTAATTGCGACCAAATTCTCGCTTTTATAGTTCTTTACATATTCGGTAATTAATGTTTGATTTCTATGGGGGACATCTCTCCCCTTGATCTTATCCTATTCGCCCTACAAACACATAATTATAAGAAAATTTGATAATCAATATTTGCATGATTTTCGAAAATTTTAGAAATTTTCATCCAGGTTGGCCCAGCCGTTTTGAAGACTACACGTTACATACATACATACATACATACATACATACATACATACATACATACATACATACATACATATATACATACATACAAACATACATATATACACACATCCTATTTATCATATAGTGATAATAGTAATCATAATAAGTTAAACTTTACATTTTTGCAAAACAGGCAAATTTTTGTATGTTATAGGGAAACATGAAAAAATCGAAGCACTGTGACCCATACTAAGAAAAACTATTAAAAATTTGTATAAAGTTGGACATTCTTCTGGAAAAAAATAAAATTTGATTGGAGTTACTCTTCCGACTGTAAAGTATGGCGGTGATAATATTGTTGTTTGAGGATCATTTTCCTACTTTGTTGTTGGGACTCTGTATCGTATATAGAGCATAATGAACGCAATAGATTATATTGACTTGTACAGAATTATCATGCCAAAAAATATGCCACTGCATTGGATGTTCCAACAGGATTTAATCCCAAACATACGGCAAAGGGCAGAAAGACATGATTTATGAACAACAACATAAATTTATTAAATTATTATTTTTAATTTAAATTTGTGAAGCATAATGAAAACTTCAATTAGAGGAATGTGTTCCACGAATTGCGATCAGTTATGGGAATAATTCAGGCTGCGTGGAATGTTATACTGATTTCAGTTTTTAATACCTTGTTGACTCTATGTCCCAACAATGCAAAGCAGTCTTAAGAAACAAGGGAGTTTCAACGAAATATTGATCTCTAGAAAACAATATTAGAACAGAAAACAATATTATAAATCTCTTTTGTTTGGTGTGTTCATATTTTTTCACAGCGTGAATTTGTATTTTAAGCTTAATTTATTAACAACATTTTAAGTAAAAACAATTTTAAAGTACAGTTATTTCTTGGGAATTTCTCTTTTTACATAGTTTCTAATTTAATCAAATTGTTCGACATAAGTGTACTTATTATTTATCACATCAGTGTGAACATAGATTTAAGCAAACAGACTAATAACCAAATATAATTTCATAGATATGGATAAACATATAATACATACATAACAAGTAACTTGGTTAAAATATGATTAAGGTATTGTAAGTGTATCTTTAAACACTCAGAGAAAAATATTGGTATAAAACAGAAACTCTTAGAAAATAAGTATTAAGAGAGGAAAAAAATGAAAGGTCATTTAGAGGTAACTGGGGAGTATGATTAATATATATTATTTTAAATATTATTAATACGTTTCCTACTCTCAAGTAATCTTCTAAATGATTCAAATTTGTTTTTAAATGCATTATAAAAAATTTCTTCCTGCTGTCTTACATTAAATTATATTGAAGGAATATATATTCCTTTTAGTGAAATCTTCTATCATCGTTTTTTTTTTGTTTCTTTTTCGTCGAGTGGTTAATTCAATTATTTTATTTTAAAGTCATAAAAGAATTAATTTAATTTGTAAAGAACCCGTATGAATAAATTATACATTTAAATGTATTTCATACTTTATTGTAAACGCATGTACAAACACAAACATACATTTATGTATACTTACACACCTACAATTTCAATGCACACACACCATGTTTATGCTGTGGCTGCAGAGTAGAAAAATAACACTCACAACGGTACTTTATTCATTCACATGAAATACACATGAGATATTTATAAAAAAAACGTTCTCTCTCATCCAAATCTTTATGTGTGCGTATTTGTGGGAGATTTGTAAAAAACATTTTATTACTCATAAACTGAATTTTTAAGTTAAAATAAAGTGAATGTATTAAGCGCAAAAGTGAGTTAGATGTGAATATGTGTGAGCTTTTTAATAAAGTTTTCCTTTTCTTGAGTGTATTAAGGATTAAAAAATTTTCAAGTGGCTCTTAACGTTTTTAATGATTAAATGTAATGGTCTTTACTGCTGCTTTCTAGATTTAAGGAATTTTGTTCTTGGATTTTATTTATTAGGGTTACTTCTGAAGCAAACAGGGAAATCATTAGAAACATTTTTAGTTTTAAAAATTGTGCTAATTTTGAGAAAAACATTTCATGGGAAAAGAACAGGATTATTATTTGTTGATTTATTAGGGTAAACACGAGGTGCGTATTATAAAAAGTGAATAAAACATAAACACATTAAAGAACTGGAACCAAATAAGAATAAGCACTGAACTTAAACTGAAAAAGAGCTGAAATAGAACTGAACTAGAGCTGAACTAGAGCTTAACTAGAACTGAACTAGAAGTGAACTAGATTTGAACTAGAACTGAACCAGAACTGAACTAGAACTGAACTAGAACTAAACTAGAACTGAACTGAAACTGAACCAGAATCAGAACTAGAATTTGAATTAGAATTGAACTAGAACTGAACTAGAACTATACTAGAACTGAACTATAACTAAATTATATCAAACTAGAACTGAAGTAGATCTGAACTAGAACTGAACTGGATTTGAAGTAGAACTAAACTATATAAAACTAGATTTGAAGTAGAACTGAACTATAACTAAACTAGAACTGAAGTAGAACTAAACTAGAACTGAAATAGAACTGAACTAGAACTGAATTTAATCTGAATTAGAACTAGAATCTGAATTAGAATTGAACTAGAACTGAACTAGAGACGAACTAGAACTGTACTAGAAATAAAATGGATCAGATCTTATTAGAATTATAACTAAATTTTTAAATAAATTATGTTATGTCAGAATAAGAACTAAATACTGAAGTGAAACGAAAATTACAATAAAAATTAGAATATGAACTAAAATCTTAACTAGAATCAGAACTACATAAACTTAAACCTAAACTTGAATCAGAAGTAATATCTGAACTAGAATTTTATATAGACCATGAAAAGGAATCTGAAAGATAATCTGAACTAGAATTTTGAGTAGAATATAAGCTTGAATTTTACATTGAACTGAACTTAATATGAGTTGGAACTGAGTAGAAATTGGAGGACAATGTACAGCTCATTTAATAAATCATTCTAAATTTATTTCTCTTTTAATTCCATGGAATGCCAGAAGTATGGTTGCTAAAAGAAGAAAGATCTGGATCTTCATCAGACATAGTAAGGTCCTTGATTCGCTTTGGTAATACCATATTTCGCAAAGAAATTAAAGGAGTGTTAAATTACCCATATTTCTGTTTTTTACTGACAAGTTAACGTATTTAGCTTAATATCCATAAAATTAACATGATTGTTGTAATATTGCATTCAAAAGCAAATTTTTCCAATCATCCTTTTCTAAGATTAACAGAAATACATTGATGATTACAAGCAATCAGCTCTCAATGGGAAAAAAATCTTTCTTTTTTAATAATATTATTTACCAAACAGTTAATATTTTGTTACATATTTTCTTTTATACTTTAAACTCCTTTCAGAGTTCATTCTCTGTAGTACATACGTCTGGAAATCCATTTGCCATATAAACATCAGTCAGTCAAAAAGAGTCTTTAATAATTTGAATTTATATTGTGAATAAAATAAACCTTTTTTTGTATATAAAAAAAAAATATGGAGAAAAACGAACTCCAATTTCAATGACTAAAATAAATAAATGAAAAGAATTATTTTCACTGCTGCGTTTGTAAATAAATGTATTTTCAGTGAATGAACGAATGAATGAATGGCTGGTTGGATGAATTTATAAAATGCATGAAAAATATGATGATGTATAAAAGTGGAAAATGAATAAATGTATTACTGGGTCAATTTATAAAATCATGTGAATGGCCAAAAAGGGGGAGAAAGTACGTATGTATGTATATATGTATGTATGTATGTATGTATGTATGTATGTATGTATGTATGTATGTATACATATATACAAATCAACACAGTACTATAAATAAGGACTAAAAAGAGTTGAATATTAAACAAAATTTATAAAAAACGCTAAAAGGAAACTATTTGTTATGAAGAACGTGGGTGGGGAAGATGACTAACTTGGCCAACTATTTAACTTTTTATAGTTTTAATATAGAACCGCAGATTAAAAATTCAAAGATTTTATAAAGTCTTTTACTTTGTGCTGGTAACGACTTGCATTCACTTGGTTATACTTCTCTCTTTTGGATTTTATAAATGTGTTTTAATATAACAGTGAATGACTGACAAACTACGAGTCCTTTTTAACTTTACTTTACTGACTTATGAGGCAAGTAAATGTTAAATCCTATAAATATAATATTTCTGCAGTTATGACCGTGAGTATGTATACGAATGAGTGAATATATTTTGGTGTATAAAATTTCTTCTATAAAATCACGATATTTTTGTAACAATGCACTATTATACACCCTTCCTTATAATAAGTAATGAGAAAAAGGATATTATGTTAGTCATACAATATGCAACTTTAATAGGAAACCTAGTTCTTATGGTTCTGAGTATTTATACAGTTATCAGAAGCCGATGTGTTAAAACAGTCAGTCGAAGGCGTCGTGTGCACTAAAATAGTTTATTACGATTACAGTGCCGCTGTGTGTAAAGAGTAGAGCGATTGGTTAACAACCAACCGAAGTTGCACTCAGCCACAAGCTCTATATCCGAAACAGACTAATCAAAGATTCTGTTAATGGTACTCATCTGATAGTCGTCAACCGAAATAATATTTTTTGTAAGTAATTATGTAATTATTGATGGGCTGACTGAATTTGTGCTTAATTAATATATAATTAAGGTCTTAGTATAAAAGTTTAGCGTTAAAAATTTGGAAGATTGTTTACATAGAAGGTGCATGGACGTTACTATATGGAACTCAAATGACGCATATAAATTAAAGATCTTTTTTATTTATAATTTCAAAATTTCGATTTTTTTTCATATAACATTTCTTCCATTCGTAAAAAATCTGTCATTAATAAAATAAAACAAGTAAAAATTTTCAAACGTTAAAATTTGGTAGAGTTTTTTGCCCAGAATCGCTTAAGTAAAATTTTCATGACGGCAACGTAAAGCCGTGAAATTGCGTAGTTACGCTGGGGATCAGTAGTTAATGTTACTCTTGTAATTTACCGAAGAATATTACCGTTGGATTATCATGGTTTTTTAAAAGGGCTTGTCTAACATGGGCTCATATGATACCTATGGAAAATGTGCAAGACTGTATTCATTCCTAAAGGAAGAACGAAGACTCCTGGAAGATTCAGATGTCCATCGTAAGTTCATAAGATGCCTACCTGAAATGAGGCTACTAGTATGAGGTGGATACTACCATGAGGATGGTGAATAAAACAGTAGATTGGTGCACGAATTCTCTATTTCTGTTTTCAGGATAATACCTAGAGACAATCTTCCACTGTATGGAGTTGGCACTGAGAATCTTTAATGATTGGAACATTTTTAATCCGACGAAGAATGAACTAATCTTATTAACTAAAACATACAAGATCGAAAAATTTATTCCTCCAAAATTAAATAGACACCCGGTCTTGATCTTTGATTGCGCTAAATATCTGGTAGTGATTCTTGATAGTTAGCAGGCCTGACAAAGACTATGAAAATTTGCATTAAGTCTGTTGAACGCATATGTGCTTTGAATCCATTGTGCATGAGATAAATCTTCTGTTGTTGAACTTATAATTTTATATGGATCTCTGGTGTGGTGGGATGCAATGGAGAGGCAATAGCACAGTGTAATCTTTGAGAGTATTGAACTGTATTCTTGCGGATCTGATGTACGATCAGATGATGTTCAAGTCTGTGGTTCCATAAAATAGGTCACGTATTTTGGGATTTACAACGTGCCCGATTGACTACTGTGTTTTGAGATCTTTCTTGGATAGGAGTTTTTCGATCCATGACTGGTGATGACACAGTTACCTATGATGTTTGTCCGCCGAATGGAACCTTTCTTGGATAGGAGTTTTTCGATCCATGACTGGTGATGACACAGTTACCTATGATGTTTGTCCGCCGAATGGAACCTGAAGGCTCACACCCATCGCTCCAAGCTTTGTATGTATGTGGAGGCTACTTTATTGAAAACCTGGGCTACTGCTGATTGTAGCAATATTCAGACGGAGACTTCAAAATCTTTACTGCTAATAGACAAGCTGTTAGGAGCCGGATTCTTTGAACTAGAAAGCGAAACAATTGAGGACTAGGCTAGGGTTGATATTGCAGATACATTAGTTATGCGGGGAACAGTGCTTGACAATGAGTTGTTTAACCACCTGGTGGGAATTCCTTTTACTTATATCAGGAATAGCAGAACAGGAAGGATCAATGAGGTCACAATCCGAACTGCTCATGTTACGTGGCTCTCGTTCAAGTTTAACAGAACAAATAAAATTTTTAATTTCGGCAACAGGCAGGTAAGACTTCTGTTTTCATTATTGACTGGATACTATGTTTTTTGGACAACCATGCTAGAAGAATGGAGCTTGTCTATAATATTTTTTGCAGAATTTTTCACGATGAGACTGTTTTCACACCCTCTCTATTTGTCCATCTTTTCATCCATTCCATCAGCTATAAGTTTGCAATAGCGAAACTAATCATTAAGACGATGCTTAACAATATTGGTGGTGATGAGTGGATTAGTTCACATAGTTCTTGTTTTAATATTTTGTTAATTTCCACAGTTACTATTAAGATGACTCATCCAAAGTGGTTTCATAAACATAAACGTTTCTGAGGTATTATCTGTGAAGAGTACATAAAATTCATTGCAACCGATTCTATAATTTAATTTATTTTTTCTTTCATTTTCCAATGTTTCAGTATAAAAATCACGTTTATTTTCCACTACTATCAAGTGATGGTTGCTTTTAGCACTTAAAAAGTCATTCACTTGACTACAAATACAAATGTGAGTGTTGCCACATACATTGCAAACATAGTGTAATTGTATGTTGTATATGTAGGTGTTTGATTGCTAACAATTTTCATTGTATTCATAAATGCACGTTACATGTCACTTTTACATTTTTACATTGGGACAGATCTACGCATATCCTTTTGAAAAACCTCCTCTTTCATTAAGGCATACACATACACACTTAAATATCATTTGAACAGATTTATTATAAAAGAGGAATGAACACAGGAATATAATATTTTGTTGTCTTTGTCATAACAAAAGTTGCAATTGCTGAGCATTTTAATTTTTTACCGGCAAAACGGATATGTTGCATTAACATTCATTTTTTCTTTTTTGTGAAAAATAAAAAAGGACATAAAAAGGATACAGGTCAACATGTTGCCAACAATTCGCAAAATAATAATGTTATATTCTTTTACTTAAGCTGCTTGTTGTTATCGTTGTTGTTGTTGTTGTTACTGTAGCCATTATATTTTTAAATGGACATTAAGTTGGTATATTTATGAACATTTTCGTTTGTTAAAAAATCTTAATATTTTCTTTTTGCTCCTTTACTTTGATTTTGTCCTTTTATATTCTGTTGAATAATTTCACTTATAAAAGAACATTTGCCAACATTTGCACGTGACTAAAGTTGTTACCTTTTAACGGTTTTCAGGATATTGACCATTTAGTAACGCCACCACTTGTAAATGAATAAAGGAATGAGTATAATTTTGCTCATGATTATTTAATTGACTGCACACAAAAGAGGAAGTTTTGCAAATCTGGATTTTTCTTTGTTACCAAATGTAACGGTTTAATTTAAGTGTAATGTAATGTTTCAATTCAAGTGACAGATTTAAGAAAATAAATTGTAACAAATGGGAATTATTATTTTGATAATTTTGTCACACCACCTTCCTGAGAGAAATTTGAGATACTTGAACACTGAGAAATAAGAAGTGAAATAGAAGAAATCTTAGCATGAATGAACTCAAATGAAAGTAGTACAAGATAAATTCACATCACAGATAGAAAGAAATCTAGTTAAAATCGCTTTATTTTAAGGACTTTGGTATCTTTGAAACCCCATTGAGAGATATATTTTGTGCGGGTTAGAAATAATGAAAACAATGGAACCATCATCAACAATTTCAATAGGCATCATCCTTCAAGCAAAACAATGATACAATTAGCTAGACGGACATACGGATAGGAACGTGATATCGATTCAGAAAGAGATTCTGTGTCGAACGATGTACCTAAACGTGGTAGTAGCGCGTTGCAAATTTCTGCACAAACATATAATACTCAAACCACCCACGGCGGTTAGAAATATAAAAAGTGAGAAGTGAATATAGGAAATATATAGATATGATGGATGCATTTTGGTTTGTATGGTCAACAGTAAATTCTGTTTTGAGACATGTATTGTATTATGTTTTTAAGTTCGGTCTTTAGGTTAAAAAAGAACTGATCGATATTAAAGTACACTTTAAATGTAATACACTAATTGGGAAGTTATAAATCATCAATAGCGGTTATAAAGTTAATTATATAAAATTTTGATAACATTGCTTCCTTTTTAAGAGTTTTATAAGCTTAAAGCTCTTTTATTTTAATGAAAATATAGATTAGCCATCAACGTTTGTGCTAAAGTTTGCAACATACAAAACTATGTAGCGTTACATCCACCTTTCAGTATATCGTTCGACTCAGAATCACTTATCTGTTCGGTTGTTTGTCCATGTAAACGTTGAGAACACTATACAGGTCGCAATTTTTGAGATATCCTTATAAAATTTTTTAAATTTTTTTATTGGCACAATGACAAAGCCTTTTAAAATTGGTTATATTAAGTTCGATGTTTCAGGTACCTCCTAAGTAAAATCTATACGAGCCTCCTTCTAAATATCGCTGGTATTGTAATGACAATTAGACAGACAGACAGATAATTTCATTTAGCTCCCATATAATCCATCAAAAAAATAATTTAAAAACGCATATATATCATATTTAAGAACGAATCTGAAATAAAAATAAAAAGGTCATTTATTACTTTTTAGTAATTTCCACTTATAACCAACATTGTGATGTAGGGTATTTTATAATCGGGTTTGACCGACTATAACATTTTGCTTGCTTTACGAAGCGTTCTTTCTAATAACTGTTACTACATATTGTTGCAGTATGTGATGTATCTCAACGTACTACAATTTTTAAAAGTTGTCCTTCTGAATTTTTTGAGTTTAACTCAATTATCGGTCCAAGTTTAAATAGCAAACTGAAGAGACCTTTAAAAAATATCAAAAAAATTTTCATTAGAATCTATTTATTATTGCGGGAGCAAATTTTTTCTAACAGATGGACAGCTTATTCGTCTCTGATATTAATTTCATGAATATATGTACTTAATGGAGTCTTAGGTGATTATTTTTTTGCAAACGAAATAACAAAGTTGGAGATTATAAGAAGCAAAAATATATTTATGAATAAAATAGTTAATCAATTTAATGTAATTAATGTAAATGACTGCTATTTAAAAAATTATATTATTTAAAATGTTTATTCCTCAGTATATAAAAAATTAAATATATAAGTTTACATATCCCTTATTTAATATAATTTACTTCAGTTTTCATTTTATCCTTGAGACCTTTTCTTGTTTTTAATTCTTTTCTTCCTTCTTTTGGCGTTATTATTGATAATTAAAATGAAAACAGCTGATAAATATAAAGAAAAAATATCTGTTCAAAAAAATCTTTAATTTTATGTTGTCTCGTGATTTTCTTTCACTTGACTTTTTCACTTTTCTTTCGCTTATTTTCGGAAAATTTCAATGAAAATTAAAAACGCTTCTGATTTATAAAATATACAAATTTATATAATATTTTTACTGCAATTAAATACAGGATGTAATGTACAAAAGAAAAACACAATTGAGAAAATGAAAATGAGAAAAATACAAAAATAATAAGTAAAAAAGAGAAATAAAGTAAATAAAAGAGTAAAGAAAAATACAAGTAAATTGATAAATTTAATGTCTTCGAAACCATTAACGCCTTTTTATAATACAAATTCATTCATTCATGCTTTTGCTTATTATACCCTACACCGCCAATAGGTGGTTGGGTATTATGCGTTTGTGCAAAAATTGTAACGAGTAAAGAAAATTGTGCTCTTTTACTATACCGTTCGACTCAGGAGCACATTCTGAGTCGATTAAGCGATGTACGTCCGACCGTCCATTTAGCCGGCAGGCTGCCTGCCTGTCCATGTCAAAATTGTGAACAAAAAACAGGTCGCAGTTTTAAAGGTATCTTAATGATAATTATCACGTGCCATTATTTTCAAACAAGGACGATGCCTATTGATATTGGTGATGATGGGTCCGTTATTTCACCTAGTTCTAATACAAACGTTTCGTTCGGAATGGGGTTTAAGGTCTTAATAGTCCTAAATGTAAATCGATTTTAATGAAATTTAGAAACAAATAGACTTGTGCTTTTTTAAAAACGTTGTGCCAAATTATACGAGCATCGTTTTTTATTTTTAAAGGTTCCATACTACCTATAGTCCAAATATTACGTTGGCTTAAATCTCAGACTTAGCTCCCAAATAACGCCCATAGAAAAATCCTTTTAGAAAGCGCTTATTCCCAATGGATGTTAGTAGTTTGATATAAACTCTTAAGTATAAAAAACAACAACAAAATACCTTTATACGATGGTTGATCATTATTTTTTTGTATTTACTGCTTACAACCAACAATGTGGTGTAGTGTATTAAATAGTCGGATATGTCCTACTATAACATCTTACTTGTTTTGTATGTTTTTTGTTGTATTGACTTGTTGTCATCAATGTTCTCATATTGTACTCTTTTTAATTTTTTAACTTGTAATAAAGAAAATGTTAATGTTTACATTTTAATTTAATGAAATTGTAATATGAACAGATATTCAGATTATAAATCATGTTTTCCGAAAATATTTTCCTTCTTGTATTTTGGTTTGTTACGTTAAAATAAATGCATCTTATATGTAAATATAGACAGAAATATTAAATATGAAGGAAAAGTATTTAATGATAATTTAAGGTAAATTTATATTAAAGTATCAGAAATAAGATATTGTGATTTTAAGGGAAGTCGATACTATGTGTCGATATCAGTGAATTAAGTCGATTAAGATTATACATTAATATTTTTGGTCTTCCGGATCCCTTAAAATAATATATACATTCGGTACATTAATTTTGTTAATCCGTGCGTAACGCCAATAAGGAAGCATCAAAGATCCCATATAGTATATACATATATTCTTACACCAAATCTAAAACTGAGTTAATTTTGCTATATCTGTTTGTTCTTATGTCTGACTGATGAATATTCTAAGGCTTAAAATAATTGTGCGAATTCAATAAAATTTGGCTAAAATATATGCTGTTGTCTTAAGCAGTTTCTTGCTTACAAACCGCTATATCGATCCACTAGCACAAAAGTTAAGACCTAAAGACAACCTAAAAAAGAACAACTTATCTAAACTTTTAACGAAAAGAAACTGAAATTTAGCTACAGAATGTACAGCTATATTATTTCTATATTGCACATACAACGCTTATAAAATACACGTAACTAATTTGACTAATATCGTTTAAAATTTTGATATATTTTAAATTTTAAACCATTTCCTACAATATATTTTTTAGCTTACGAAACCCTATTCTATTGAAATTCGGACAATTATTTCATAGTTTCATATTTCCCTCCCATTCGAGGGCCTTTCTTGAGAAAATGCTTTTGAACTTATATATGAACCAATTTTATTTAAACTCATCACGACTAAATTTGTAGCAGTCATTGTGATATAAATTTGGTAAATATAAGTCCATATTTTACTGTAGGATTTAGGATTGAGCCGAATATAACATTCCTACATTCCTTTAGATATAAGATATTTCATTTGGGATATTTTGAATATTTCACATGATAAGATCTTACGGGTTTTTCAGTTTAATTGAAGATTCATATGTTGTCAGGCCTGATCGGGGAATCTTCAAAATTAGCTACTAAAAATTCATTTACTAATTAATACAAAATGATTTATCTGTTTCCGAAAATATGGGCCACTGCCTGTTGTATTGCAGGTGTGTTTGCAAATCTGGATCACTCAACACAACTGATAAACAAAGTGGGAAACGATTTGTGAAGATCTAGGGTTTTAGTCAGAGGTTTGTAGTCGGTAATAATTGTGATATATCGCGTATGGATGACCCTTCTAATCACTGAGCTATGGCATATGCCTTCTCGAATGGCACGGGTTCCTTTACTATGATCCCATTGCATGCACTACTGAACTTTAATCTGAGGAACATCTGTTCGGTTAGATTACCGTCCAGCAAATTTCCATAATTGCAATAAGTTGCAGCTTGTCGTAATCGTAAAAAACACTGGTCGGAATTTTACGCTTTACTCATATTGATTTCTCATCGTGTAATTAGTCTGGTTACCCGAGAGCGAAACTTTTGGCGTTAGGAAATGAACATCCCAGAGGTGGCAAACTTTGGAGCGTTACCGAGTTTTTCCATGATTAGATAAATACATGTACTCCTCTAAACCCACTTTTATGTAAGTTATATCTAACCGTGTGTTTAAGCGGTTCAGTAAGAATTATATATTAAATTGTACCAAATCTTTAATCCCTTCACGACCATCAAAAAAAAAAAAAAAAAAAAAAAAAATTTAAAGAGGAAATTTTTTAGGATAACAGGAAATACTCATGTTAATCTTCTACGATGGTACTAAAGTATGATACACTTATTTATTACGCCAATACAAATTTGAAGTTGGAGATTTATTAGTATTTAAATTACTGTGATTTTTCCGAGATTCACCCAGGACAAAACTATATTATACATAACTAAATTAATTATATTTAAAAAATAAAATTTTAAATATTTTAAGAAAAGAATAAAATTTAATCATATTTTAACTTGGTGTTTTTGACGTTACCGGGAAATGAACATTTTTTGGGGAATTCCCATCAAATTTCAACTAAAAATTTTTAATATTCAAATATTTCGTCCCACGGACCTAAAAAACTTGTTTTAATATTTCACTTAATTTTTGAAACATTCAAATAACCAAGAAGAGTACTTTAAGATTCTTTACTGGTATATTATTTTATATTTAACCCATTATTGACTGCCGCATACAACCGCGAGCACTAATTGCTTCACGAATAGCTCCAGGCAGGATGATAGGACAGTACTGGGACTCTTAATAAAAGAATTGGAATCTATAAATGCTTCTGATAACCAGACTATAATACGGTTTTGAAAGCAGAGATATTTGCCATCGGAGAGTGTGTAGTCTTGGATAAGGAACACTTGGTCGATTTAATATACAGAGATTTTTACATCTTTGCTGAAAGCCGAAGGGCAATCAGGGTGTTGGAATCTAAAAATATAATCTCACGAATCTTCTGGTTTGTTATTAACAAATTTGCAGCAAATCGAACGGTACATATCACCCGGGTAATGAGGGAGTAATCAGGAACAGATATTTGCGACTGTAAGCTTGGAAAATCCAGTGACTTTCGCAGCATTGAAAGCCAAGTGACACTGAAAATTTTAATAAAACAGCGAGAATACTTTGGGTAGACCCAGAGGAAAAGATGACTATGTATATTCCAAATTTGACAATAATAGTTATCTTAATTGGGTATCCTCTCTACGGCAACATCTTTATAGAAAAGGTCATCTTGGACGTCGAATGTAATGTGTGTGGAAATGCAACTGAAATGGTAGGAAATTACGTATATTGAATATGCAACCTTCATCCATTTTTTAATTTAAAAAAAGGGAAGAGCTACCTCCTTGAATTTGTTATATAATGGTTTTCATTTCTGTTGGGACAATGCAAATTTTATATTTGCCAACAGCAGAAAATACTACCAAAACCATAACACCACCATCGCCGAAATTAGGTTCTGTTATTCGAAGATCGTTTTATCTCAAATCGTACCAATGACATGAATATAAGTCAGGAGCACCTAAACTATTTTTATAGATTTCTTTATGCTATTTTTTTGTTTGGCCTTTTGCTTACACGTTGGCTCAATCCAATTTATGTTCTCATTTCTTCGTAAAATGTGAGCAGCGTATTTAAAAGTTACAGGGTGATTTAGTTTGTTCTCTGTTTGTGCAGCATTTAATTTTCTTTGTTTTATTAGATTCAATATGTATTTTTGTCACTTTTGTATATCGTCGAATACCACAATTCTGTCTTTTTTAAAGAAATTATATGCCACAATTTCAAAATGTTTAACTTTACGACCAATTTCACTATTGAAACATTTTTATCATGAAAAAAAATTTTATTTGAATCTTTTCTTGATCGGACAGAAAAGTTATGAACATTATCGATTAAACTGCAGTAAAGCTGAGATATTGTCATTGAAATAGAACTTTTTTATAAGAAACAGAAATTTATAACATTTTATTTTTGATAGTTTTTAAAAGAAATTTTAACCTCTGTGTTTATAAAATTATTTGATCACACGTGATCAATAATTTTATATATAATTATAACAAGACTAAGAAGAAATCTTTCAGACTATAAAAAAATCATTAACTATTCTCGCATTAAAAAACGTAAACTTTTTTGTGGATGAAAACAACGATGTTCAAATTAAACAAGTAAAAAGTTGAAGTCGGTCAAACCCAACTATTTAATACTATATACCCTATATGCGGTAGATATCAAAAATTAATGAACCACCCTCGTATAAAGGTATTTTTTAATTCATGCTTAAGAGTGCAGTATATTATAAATATCCATGTTCAATAAATGCGTTTTTCTATGGACATTTTACGGCAGCTAGCAGAAATTATGGACCGATCCTCGTAAAATTTCGTACATAGATTTTTGCTTTTATTTGTCTTGATTTGACGAATTATGTTTACAATACTGACGTATATGTAAAATTTAAGCCCTTCAAAAAGATATTTTGATGAGGAGTTTTGTGCAGCGTTGCCGTTAAGATTTTTCGAAATCATCGCACAAAAAGAGAATAAGAGAAACAAATGTTGCAACATGTTTAACTTACCAAAAATTAAAACTTGTTGAATATTTTTTAATTATTAATTTGCTCAGTTATCCGAGTAATGTTGAAATAATGTTGAATATTATCCAACACTTAGTATTTTCTCAAATTTATCATTATTTGGATTTCCTAGACGTACCATTAAAGAATTTTTATGATTCTATCGTTCTAAGTTTTAATTTTTCATCCATAATTTATATAAAATTTAGTGATATTTCCATTGTTAAGACAAATTTATGAAATTTCATTAAGTCTTATATCGAATATGCAAATTATATAAAGGAAACAAGAAAGTGGAACTATGATAGGCACAAAAATGGTAAAAAGTAGCGACCGAAGTTGCACCAATGGTAACACTGTTTTTATGACATCTATGAAATATAATGAACCGATCCTTGTATGATGTGACACATCGCAATACATCGTTTTAGAATATCATAAGACCAAAAAAAGTATTTTATCTTTAAGACTTTTGTGACCTTTAATTCCCATTCCAAGAGGAAAAGTTTGTATAGAAGTTGGTTGAAATAACTCACAAACTTGAAAAAACACGGCATTTTTATCACAATGCTTACAGGGAAGGCCCAGTCAGCCGACCAGATGGAGGGATGTACAATGTTAAATTGATTCCGAAAGTGATATTGAGTCGAACGAAATACTACAAAGTGATGGTAGCAAATTCTTTTTCTGCCCATTAAAATTTTTTGTTCGGTACATACACAAAAAAGCATTAAATGCATTTAGAAAAATATCAGTGAAGGCGTCAGATGTTTTTACAAAATCATGTGTTGGTCAAAAATTGATTAAACCGCTTTTATCCATGAAAATATCTCTAATAGAGACCAAAAAAATCTAAAATATACTAGTGAAATTTTGATACAAACTTTAACAATGAAAGAAAATAGTATGAAAAAAATTCAATGTTTATATAAGTTGCATATAAAAAATGCTACAAAAAAAACTAACTTGAGTTAAAATGGTAAAACTTTTTCAAGGTATTTAATAATAAAAAAGCAAAAATATTTTTTCATAGAGTAAAAAGGAAATAAAAAGAATAAAGAACAAGTGAGAATGCTATATTCGACATACCGAATCTTCAATATCCTCTACCACAAATGCATGTTACTTAACGTTTTGTTTCTTACATACACAATCACACCTATACTCGTAGAGGTATACAATACATAAACGTTTTTCTTAAATGTAATATGGAACACTAAATGAGTCATAAGATTAGTTACATTTTTGGCCATAACTTTTTTTGTACTGAACCGATTTTTGTCATTTAGATGCTAAATCTGTCGATTTGTAATTGTCAATTTTATGAAAGTTTTTTTCCTTAAAAAGAAGTTGCTTCAGACATCGGTTAATGTACTGAACTGATTTTGTTGATGTTAAATAGGAAACTTCTCAGGACTATAACAAATAACAGACAGACAGGCATAGTTAAATCTCAGATATTGATTTGATGCAAGAACATATACATTATGGGGTCGGAGATGATTCCTTCTTAACACCACACACAGAATCACAAAATTAATATACCCTCTTCACCACGTGTTGTGGTGGAGGGTATAAAAACTGAACATAAATTGAAATGAAAACATGATGGACCAAACATAACAACAACGGCAATGAAAAAAAGACCGTTGGAAAAACAAACTAAAATACGCGAAAAACTTTATTAATTTTCCAGATTATACCAAACAGAAGACAAGAAATAAAAAATAACGAACTGTATAAAAAAGAACTAAACGACAAAAGAAAATAAATAAAAAAAGGAAAATATTTCAGGAAAAGTGCTGAAAACTTAGTTTTTGTGGTTTACATTTTTATAAAGTTTTGTTTGTTTGATTGGTCGTTTATATTGTTGTTATTTTATTTATCCCGGATAGTTGAATATTCAGATTTTAATATTTATTTTTTTTCATAAATTTTAGAAATATAGAAATGATTAAAAAGAAACGTATTAATGCAGTTCAACTTTAAAAATATATCATTTCAATGAAGTACATATTTAATGATTAAACTTTTAGTTAACTCCTTCGAAAGATCTATCAAATACTTATGCTTATATACTTATACCTTATCTTAATCGAATAAAAAAATTTCTGAGGAGAGATATTTCTATTTTGATAAAGAGTCAAAATAGTTGTCAATTCAGCTAAACAAGCAAGTTAAGTAAAATTGACGGTGGTTTTGAGGAACATATGCCTTGGGAGAAGAACTTAATCCTCTATTTTATTTATACGCTAATGGATTTCCTATTTTTAGATCTTTGCAGATGTATATTGTCTGTGTAAATGAGATCGTTTTGTCGATATTGTAAACCTTATTAGCTATTTCGACAGCCTTTCAAAGGTCGTATACAAAACTATGTTAAATAACATAGATGACATACAATAGCCCTGTAGGGCATCTATTTCTGGTAAATAATGATTAATGCTGCTTAATATATAACTAAAAATATACAGTTATTCGGTAAATTTAATTACTGCAACAGACCAATATTCTTCGTTAACAGAGTCCCATAGTTGATTTTTGAGAACAGAATCCCTCTTGTTTTGGATAATAGAATCCGTCATGTTTTTGGTGGTGTCATCGTTAATTTAACACTACTTGTTTAGGATCTTTCTTCTAATATGAACACAATTTTATCCTTCCCAAAAAGACAGATTGCACATAAACAACTCTGTTGCAGTTATATTTAGGCTTTTAATCGAACTTACAATATTCTTAATATTATGTAACGGAAACCATATTTGATTTATATGTGCATCCACTAGGAGTTGCCTGCTTGCAGGAAGAGTCTTAAAGTTAAGTGTTGTCACAAGATTCTGTAGGAGAGATTTGTTTAGCTATCTTGGGGATCTGTGCACATCACCAGTTCGACGATATATTTACTTCCTTGCCCATATAATCCATAAATCCTATGCTCCCCCGAACGTTGTTCTTAATTTTTATCGAAATAATTTTTTTGTTGCACGAATACACCATTAACTATAAAAAGTTTCAGCGGGATCAGGGACGAAGTACCCCCATACAAAGCAAATATTAAACATAACATACATATATATCAATATATAAGTGAGAGGTAAAGAGATTTCATCCCAATTACATTTTCAAGGAATAGTTTTTCTGGATAAAATCAAGAGCGAGAAGTAGAGGGAGAGAGGTCTCACACTCTTTTAACTATTGAATATTTAAAGAATTATTTATGTGAAAAATAGGATTTCATTCCAATTACAAGAAACATTTTTACGGGAAGAAATTTATTACGAATAGGATCAGGGGTAGAGGTAGTCCCCATGCAAATCAAGTATTAATTATAAAATATCTATAGACCTTTTGAAGTGAGTATATTAAGATTTCATCTCTATTACATTCTCAAGGAGCAGTTTCTCCGGTTTTGGGATTAAGGGTAAACCATACCAAGGAGATGCAAATTAATGACTGATGAATAATTTCATCTAGAGTTTCGAAAATTTTTCACTTTCCTAAGAAGCGGTTCTACTAAATTTTAAATGAACAAGGTCAAGAGGAGATATTGTGGCGAAATTTTAAATTAACATAAAGTAAGATTCTTATTTATATATTTTTTTAATTACATAACTCAAAGTCTAAATTCTTTGAGATACTGACCAACAGAAATTACTGTTTAATAAAGTTTAGTCTCAAAATTCGCGATGTATATATTAATATTATTTTTGTCTAAACACTGCAAAATATTGGCAAAATATATAAATTGTATTTCAATTTTAGTCTAAAAAAATTGTACCCTTTAGCATTTTCATCATTTCCTCTTATTTATGTTTATTAACATTTATTTTGTGAATATTAACTATACTTTGGTAAATAAAATCTATTAGAAATATTTAGCCAAAAAAGAAAAAAAGCGAAAATAATAAAACCGGAAAAAGGAAACAAAATTTATGTCATTTTTTTCTTCTTTTCAAAATAATCAAAAAATTATCAATTCATTTCACGTTGTTTAATTTCTACGTGAGCTCTTTTTAAAAAATTCACGTCTATAAAAAATATTGGATTAATAGGTTCAAATAGATGGTTGGTTGGAAAGATTCGTGGCATAAACGAATGTCAAATGAATTTGTTTTTATACCCGCTTAAACAGGAAGTTTTATAATTCTCATTATATATGTATGTGTATGTGCATTAGTAAAAGCTAAAAATAAAAAAGTTTTTTTTTTTTTTTTTTTTTTTTTTTTGGAAACAGATAGAAATGAATGAAATAATTTATGTTTTTGTATGTATTTTGGGGAAATTATTAAACTGCGGATGAAATCAATTTTTTGTTCGCTTTGTGGATAACAATAGCAAATATAACAGAGAAACAAACAAAATGAGGGCTAAATGGTGGCGTTTTTGAATAAATGTATTTCCTAAAATCTATTAAATCACGGTCTTTGTAACATAATAAAAAAGTTATCTGTTTATAATTCTAGTAGAAATTATTAAATATATAATAGTGCACAGTGGTAAAGAATCCATTTTTTTAATAAGAGGAGCATTGCACTACCACATTTGAAGCATGGATCTCATAAGGGCTTCATTGAGCTCAGATTTCATTGTTACTGTGAGAATGTTTTCAGCAGACAGACAACTTTATATATACCTATACCACCATAGCTGGTGACAGAGTATATTATAATTCTCATTTGGTTTATAATAATTTTGGAAAAAGTGTTATAATTTTGTTTCGATGTAGTTACAATATAAACTTTGGGTGAATCGAAACTACACCAAACAGCAGAGCTCACAATAATGTTTACTCGGTTTTCATTGCATCTGATATTATGAAGTTATTCACTGATTCTCGGATAATCAATCTTTTGTCAACACTCAGAGGTTTATCTTGAATTGTAAATATTTTGGACACAGCGGTTTCGGCTGTTTTTACACAGATGCTTTGCGTGTTTTTTTAACACAATAGTTTCTGTGAACTCTGTTTAAAACAATTTCGCGCGACAGTTTAAGCACAGCAGCTTCGGCTATCTGTTTTAACACTGTAATTTCAATGAATGTTTTCCTGCATATATGCGGTATCGGTTATCTGTTATAACACAATAATATCGGATGACTATTTCAAGGCAGCCAGTTCGCTCGACTGTTTTAATACAGCGAACTTGCTGGACTATTTACCACTCGCCTTTTTACACACAGCGGCTTTTGTTTCTTGACAGTTTCCTTCAACCAACTCTCTATATTGAAACCTAGTATACTTAGAAATTTAGAATTCACAAACCAATATTGGAAATCGATTCGGAAATCAATTCATCAATCATTCATTCCTTGTATTGCAAAGCAAAGTACCCAAAATATGTGAAAGTTCAGTTGAGGTAGTTTTGTATTTAGGACTTTTAAGCACTTAACACTCCATTCATTGGGGTTAAGTGAACTAATGGATCCACCATCACCAAAAAAGAATATATATCGACTATCATTAATAGTAGTGGACAATAAGCTTTTTGGCTTACAATATGCTGAATGAAAAAGTTACATACAAAAAGAATCTCTTATTCTGGACCTCCAGAAAGGATGCACTTTCAAATATATAAATCTAAATTCCTACCTTTTTGTGAAGTCAAACCGATCAGAGCATATTGATATATTTCTAAAAAACAGTTCAGCCGAATATGTGTTCTAAAAATCTTTCATTCTTTAACTTGTAACCAATTTTCAAAAATGTGACTCTGAGTTAACAAATACAAATCCAAGTAAAACTTTTTGTAAAATACGAAGCCTACAGAAAGATGACACTTAGTTCTCAGTTTTAATTTATATCCAGATTTGTAGACAAAAAACAAGAATATTTAACCAACACAAACATAATAAAAGCAACATTGAGGTAATCAAATTTCACAATCATATTTCAACATGGCGTAAAATGTTTATCTAATTTTTAATGTGTCAATGCTAAGGCCGGAATCTTTTAACTAACATTTTTACATGAATAAAATTCTTAAGTTAAATGAAACTTTACAGATGTTATGCGAATGTGTGTGTAAAAACTTGTCTTAAACTTCCTCCAACACAAATGAAAAATGATAATTTAATAAAAGTATTTTGTCGTAGAGTTTATTATTCAGAAGACACTGAATTTTTTAGGGTTATTTAAATGAAAACTATTTTGTCAGTCAGCGAAGACCTCTTAGATAAGTTAGCTTCAATGGCATATAAAATTTGTGATTGTTCAGATGTGGAAATTATTAAAGTTTCGAAAGCAAGAGATAATCGTATGAGAAGGCTTGATAATATAGAACGTCAGCTAGAAAGTCTTTGCAATAAGTTTGAAAGTTTTGGAAGAGCTAGAAGTACAACCAGGAGGCCAGGTAATCGTTTTTCTGTTGGTATCATTTCAAGTTTGGAAATAAAGTCAAGAAATGTATAACTCCATGTGATTTAAACCAGCAAACTCAGGAAAACTACTATGTCGCCCGTTTAGTTGAGACATTAAATTGAAATTCAGGCTTTTAGTCGACTCTGGAGCATACGTTTATGTAGTTCTATTTACATCACAAAAATTTAATCAATCACAAAGTTCTTTCGTTTTATATGCAGCAAGTCATTCAGTAATTAAAACTTTTGCCTCTTTCTATTAATTTGGGGTTCAAACACAAGTTTATATGGAGTTTTATAAAAATTATTTTTGCAAAAAATAATCGATTAATTGATCCCAAGTCGAAGCAATGTTCAAAAGTCAATATGAAAAAAATTTAATTTTGAGGAAAATATAAGTGATTACAGATAAATGTTCACATTGTTTCAGCTCTTCTTGTTTGCCTTTAAATCGTATATATAAACTTCCGTTTTGCTGTAGCTCTTCCACTTTACTTTAAAGATAGAAAAATACGTGATTACAGATAAACCTCTATTTTCCTCTAGGTCTTCTTGTTCCGCTTTGAAGTGGATTTTTAATTTTTCATACAAAAAATCGATTTTTGAATTGCTAGAAAAATTATTACAAATAAACGCCCTTTTTGTTGTAGTTCTTCTTGTTTCACTACAAATCGAATTTTTATTTTTTAAAAAAAATCGCTTTTTAGGAAAAAATAGGTGATTACAGATAATCACTTATTGCTGTACATCTTAAGAAATTACTGATTAATGTACGATTTTCGGTAGGCTTTCTGCCTAAAACTGCATTTTAGATTACAGTTTAACATCAGTTGTGCTTTAGCTCTTCTAGTTTGGTTTTAAATCTTGCTTTTCCCTTATATAAGTACTTAATGTATATATTTTGCAAAATAATTCTCAAAGACAACCTTTGAATTATTTCTTGTAATTATCTGCGATTATATATAGAAATTTGCGGTTACAATTGACCTCATATTAACATACTGCTATATATATACTTATACTGTTATATATATACTTTTTCCAATATCATGACCACCCACAATACTAACTTTTGTAATATCTGTAACTTAAAATAGAATTCAGTGATGGTGAAAAATATTTATCGTAATCAATTCTGATGTTTGCTCTTTTTTTCTTCAAGATATTAAAAATATGCGATGTGTACGAGAATCGTTTACATATATTGAAGTTATTATCACATATTTATACAAGTATCAAGTGATTGTGAATATGAATACTCTATGAAAAGAATAAAAAAAATAAAAAGAAAAAACAAAACTTCATAAAATATTCATAGACATTTGCTGATAATTTTTGCAGTTTTTTGCTTTAAGACAAAAACGAATGTCTATAGAGCTATTGAAGTGAAATGAACAGAATTTCGAGAAATAATGAAAAGTTTCTTATTCCTAGTGGTGAATATACAGTATTCTTACTTAGTTCTATGGTGTTACTCATGGAATGATAAACACACTATAACCTTATTCACCACTTTTGGTTGAGAAGAGTTTAAATAAGAACTTGAAGGAATAAACTACTGAAAAAACAATAAACTCACTGCAGTATATAATTTTGTAGCGATTTTTTCCTGCTGCCGATTTGTTATGTACACGAGTTTATGAGAAAGAAAAATAAGGGAAAAATAACAAAATACAGACGATAAATAAGTAAATAACAACAACATAAACAAAAGCTTAACAAAAACATTAAATGTTTATGTATCAAAGAAAATATACAAAATCATGTACATAACTGCAAATGTATGTGTAGTACTTTATCCTTACACTGTTAACGATATACCCATATTTATATTAGTGTAAGTGTGTGTTCATATACAAACGCTAAGTATGAGTAACAGTCTTTTTATGTTACGCATACATCATGTATAACCTCAGATGTAAAATAAAATAAAAATTTTTGTTCTTTTGGCTCTTGTTGTTGTTCCTTTACCACTAATGATGACTATGAGGTTGAATTTTATTGTAGAAACATTTTTTTATGTTCTTCAACAAAAAATTCCCTTTGACAAAAAAATGAGAAGCAACTGTAAAGATATACACAAGACTTTCAACATTTCATGTGTGAGATGTCAAACGAAAATTACATACATACAAGGCACATTAAAATATTTTTGCTTAAATATACATAAATACCTCTTCTTGTAATAAAGTCGCTTCTACGAAAAGTTTGGGAAAGAGTACTAGTCAACTTTCTCATACATTTAGACTTCGCCCCATTTTGACAAGTCTAAAGATCATTTGTCATTTTATAATAATTTTCTTAGTAGGGTAACTTCATTGTAGGGTAATTTTATTTAAATAGAAAAATTCAGGACAAATTTAAAAATGGTGTATTGCAAGATCTCCAATTCAGGTTGTCAGTTAGAGAACATTAAAGTCTTTCAAAATTTATCGCTATTTGCCTTACCATGGTGGGTAAATGTGGTCAAATATTCAATCAGTACAATAGTATAGGTTAGGTCGTTTGTCTGTCTTGAAAATTGAAAAATTGGTTTCTGATGTGCTACCTGAAAGGAGGAGTATTGGAATGAAAGAAAGTGTAGAAGAAAAGCTAAGAGTTAAGAATCTGAGAGGAAAGATGGAAAAGTTAAAGTCTAGTTAGAAAACGAAAGGGAGATAGGTAATTGCTGTGAAGACATCCCAGTACCTCATTGAACTACCTACCGTAATAATTATCTACAATCTCAGGATCGTTAGACTTAATACTTTAAATATTTGACAAACAGATGTGGATGTATTAGCTCTGCATCCTGTCTTAAATTATTAAAAAATATATCCGAGATATCTACGTTAGAGGGAATTTATTTTCATTTAATTAGCGGTCAATAAACTATATGACACGCGCCTACCTGTGAAACGATTATTACTAACCGGGAGCATCGTCTTTTAGTGTACGGAAGGTGGACTCTTCAATTGATTTCCCTGAGGAAAAACCCTTAATATAAATGGACAATTATGTCCCTGAAGTCAGACATAATTGTTCTTGAAGTCGGACATAATTGTGAATGCTCAAGTTCGTTATAACGGTTCTGACAAACTGAGCAGAACTATGACTCCGATGCTTAACCTAAGTCATTGCGGTACGAAAACCCGAAAGTTGAAACTAAACGTAAAATTTCTTAAATTCTGAAACGATTTCAATGAAATGAATATGTTGCTTTGAACAATGATAAACATCTCTAACTAACTGTGTATGGGCTTGTAGACTAAAAAACTCTCAGCAGAGTCACGACAAAGAAGGGAGGTCTCAATTGGGCAAATAATAGTTAAGCTGTAAAAAATATTAAAAAAACATATGTGTTTCGAATTAATCCAAATATTGTCAGCTTTAATATGTTATTTAAATGACAGAGCTATGTTGTTCCAAACTTGAAAGAAAACAAGGGACAATATTTTTGAGGCTATTTTTTGAGGCCAAATTTTGTCGATGTATTTTTTAACCTTTAACATACGTCTTCTTTAAATTTGTTATTTGGAATCTTTTATGCCAAATATGTCCAAAAATGTCAGTTTTGGTAGGTTAGAACTTTATTCAGGGACGACGTATTTCTGGAGCTTTCTGATATACAAGCCGAAATATTTCAAAAATAGCTAACAAATTTTATCAAGTTTTCATATAAACTATCTAAAATTGCGACCTCTAGAACATTCGTAATATAATTACGGGACAACTAGCAGGACGTACACACGAACAGGCGAAGTGAAGGGCTACTGAATTGATTCGAATTAATGTGCAAAGGCATGGTTATAGTGTGTGTTTATAAAAAAATGTTCTCATTTGTTACAGAAAACACTTAGAAATTCTTTCCTTTTTTCCCAAACATAAGAATTAACTTACTTCAACACTTACTTCCCTATTACTCCTATTTAACATTAATAATAAACACAAAAATTATTTTTGCAAAACATGAATAACAGTCACTTTGACACTGAGTTGCAAAGTATCAAACTTTCTACGCAGAATTTTTATTATTTGTGAGTGTATGTATACCATTTATGATATGTTAGTGCGTATGAGGTAGTACTACTTTTTTACCACAAAAAAGAAAATCTGTATTTTATTTCTTTAGAAGAAAATAACAAACATACAGGGGGTCCTTATATACAATACCACCAATGATGTTTATCATTTGTCAGGAAAATATCTAAAGTTGAGAACAGCCATTTCATTCGTTAACTATTTTGTAGCAAAAATTAGAATTAAATATGCAAACAAAATATTTTGAAGCTTTATATACCGTTTGGTGCCACAATTGGTAAAACCGGATATATGTAGTTTATTTGCCCTGTGAAACAATAAGAAAAAAATACGATTTCAGAAATTTAAAAGTTTGTTGGACAATATCAAAAATTAATTAGGTTTTGTTGTATCTATTTTTCCATTACGCATCTTGAAAGGATATGACTTCCAAAAAAGCATGCTCATCTTATAGGGTTTTATGCAGTTGTTTTTGAATCTCCTAGATTTTGTTGTATTAAACGTTTCCAGGTGTTCGTAGTCTATTACGGATTCTTGAATCTTACGGATGCATTACATTGTTAGTATGATTTTGGACGGTATGGACGATCTATCTCCACTTTTATTTTTAATGTTATGGATGCCTTGTTGTTACTGTCCAAGAGATTCTTATCGTTGATGTTTTTGACATTTGTTGATTTCTAACCAGTAGATTTTCCGTGATCGTATGCGATCATATTTGGGTATCATTTCTGCATAATAGAATTGATTTCACCATGCGTTGTATATTCTCAACTTTGTGTGTGTAGATGTTCGTAAACTTCTCCACATAAACTGAAGTCGTCCGCTTTAATGAGCATGCAATTTACATTTGCATCGAAGTCAATATTTGTACTCTAAGTCAATATAGTATTCAGGTAGCAGAAGTAATGGTAGACAAACGATAATGAAATGGTTGACTGACATTGGCGTTGCGAAAAACTGAGAGTTTTGCATACTTGAACATAGTTCTGATGATTCGTATTGTCTTTTGGAGCAGCTCCCATTTAAGTCTCGCTCCCGCAATTATTGCTCTTATTATCTCAAATATATCTTACTAAATTTGCATAGTTCCCATTTAAGATCCCTTTCCAGAAAAAGGTCTTAAATTTGATATTTTTCTAAAAGTGTTTAATATATCATTGCTAAATCGATTGAGATTTATATTGAATGCAAGAATATATATTTTATAGTGTCCTAACTGTATTTGATTTCTTCGCAATTTTTTAGGTTTTCGGAAACAAGATCACAAAACAGTCTCTATCGATTTTTACTATGTTAATATTTACCGCTTTCATGCAGCAATCGTATTTGTTTTCTTATTCCAAAAATCGAAAAAGGTCGCTAAAATGTGTAACAAATTTTTTTGTAATATTTTAGTATCGACGTGTCACCGCCATTGCCATAATAAGTGGAGATGTCAACACATTCATATTTTTTAGAGTCACACAAATTTAAATAATCTCCAAATACGTGTATGGGGAGTTGTGTTTAAATTCTACATAGTGTAAAATGTATGTATACACAATATCACTTTCATATACGTATATGTACAGGCATGTAAATACTTTTAAATTATATACCCGCATATCTACTTTACCACTCTTTGATTTAACTTCATGTAAACCATGTTAACATACACACATACTATGTATACATACATATGATCTGTATGCGTTTCTTTATACTAATGTGTATATGTGTTTGTCAGTATGTTTTCGAATGAAAGTAAATAATTTGTGTTTTTAGTCAAGTGCATGTTAATGTTGTTGTTGTTGCTGCCGTAGTTTTTATTGTTGCTTTTCAAAGTTGTTTTTGTTGTTATTACTGTGTATCCTTTTAATATTTTTTAGGTTACTAAAATCTGGGTTGTTGCTTTTGACACTGTTAGGAGCTTTTAGTTTTACTTTTTCACCATTTGATATTGTGGCATTTTACTTTTGCGAGAATATATACCCTCAGTTCATCGGATCTGGGTTAAATAAATTTAATATTATAAATTTTTAGAAGTAAATAGAATTTGTAATCAATAAATTTATTAGATTTTTATTGCAGTCTGTATCGGAAGGACAATAATTTAGGGAGCAAAAATGTGCACCGTTCATAAATTTTATGGAAATACCAAAATTTGGTTTAATTAGATTTTATTGCACATTTATTTTTATTATAAATAATTTTATTATAAATATGAACAATAGAATGAAAGTTACATGTGAGTGGATAAGTAATTTTTAGAGAGCTTTGAAAAATGGTACTAAAATATGGAAAGTACAGTGCATACTAAAAAAGTACTGGTATTTGAGGTGATTTTCAGAAGTATGTGGTTATATTAATACTAAGGAGTAAGATCGAAAAATTCTTAACACACGTTTTTCAATAAAACTTTTAATCCAAGTATTAGTTGATTTGTAGCAAATTATTTTTTATCTGAAATATAAAAGTTCAATATCAAAAAAATTCATATATTTTTAATCTGATTACAATGAGTAGTAAAAAATGCATACTAAAATTATTAAATATTATCAAAAAAATTCTTGGACCTTCAAAATGCCAGCAATTTTATATTGCCAGAGTTCGAGGAAATGCTGGAGAAAGGTCCAGGAATTTACATCAAGTTATGTTTACAATAAAGGCTATTTCCTTTCATAGGGCTTAATTATGTGTCAACTTTTTTAACCTGACTTACTATCCTGTCACAATAGTAAATAAGCCCTTAATTGATATAAGAACAATAATGTAGCATTTGTACCAAGATGGGCAAATCCTTCAAACTGCCTGGAGCTCTGGCCATTGAAGAGATATATTAAAAAGAATTGAAGAGCACAAAGACGTGTCCAAAAGTGGGGTAGATTTAAAACGGATATGGACTACTTGTCCGAGATAAATGACAGAAAGCTCTTTAAAAACGTTGGAAATGGTATTTGTGAAATACGTTTTAACCAATCTTGGTGAAGATTTTATGCTATGGAAGATTAAAATTTAGTTCGATGACTTTAAATATCCTTTTTTGTTAACAACTAGTGAACAATTTTTGCATGGAAATTTTTTAAAAATAATTTCAGGGATTCAAAACTTGAAAGTCTTTAAATTTCAATTAAAAAATGGTTATGTTTGCGTTTTTTTTTGCAAAATGTATTACACTCTTTTTAAAATATGTGTAGTATAGGAAGTATACTTAATAAAATAAATGTGAACATATATATATATAACTCATACGCATAGATGTTATTTGTTTATGTTTTATATAAATAACTGCACATTAAATTGTCAAATTATTCGGGTTTAGATTTTATTAGTTTTATTTAACGAATAATTATAGGAGTTCGAAACTTAATCGATTGAAAATCGGATAATGGAAAATTTAGGGATTAACCGAAATATAATCTAGTTAGTAAAGATATGAGGTTTTTTTTTTTAATATTTTTTCTTATTATACTATATTTGTCTCTACCAAATTTAAATACTTTCCATCACTTATATTAATTTATCATTTGTACTAGCAAACTAATGTAATAATTAAACCCAATTCCGGGAAAAGGCCTCACACAAAAACTATAGTAAAATAAGATGACGAAATGAAATTTTCTAAAAATGTTGGTACCGCGCCAAGGTTTTCATGGTAATGTTGGTACATAAAAAATAAAGGAATTTCATACATAAGAAGCAATATTCATATCTGTTTCATGTTTAAAAATCTTTTTTATTTAAAATTAAATTCGCAAAAGGTAAAGAGTCTTATTTTTTGATTGTTAATTTATGAGATTTATAATGAAATTAAATGAAAAATTAAATTTAAAAAAAAAGTTTAAATTAATACAATGCTTTGCCTTTTTTTATATCAAAATTTCGGTATTTTGTAAATGTGTGTGTTTAAAAAATAGTTTTTCTCAAATTTAGCAAAAAAAAAAACTGGCAGCTGTTCTATTTTAATTATTAATCTATAAATATGTTCAATTCAATTAAATTAAATTAAATTAAATTAAATTAAATTAAATTAAATTGAATTAAATTAAATACAAAAATTAAAAAAATAATAACATGCTTCCGTTCTTATTAAGAAAAAAATTTGAAAAATTTTTTTAAATATAAAAAGTATCGACGGTGTTTATTTAATATAAATTTTGTTTTAAAATAAATTGAGAAAATAAACATAAAAACCATTTTAATAAATCATATTTTGACTTTATGAATATGGTATATTCTAAGATAAATATTTCAAATACAAAAATGATTTTGGCGCCCTCAGGAGGTGCTTATTGTAACGCAAAGATATTTTTGAAATAAAATTTGAAATTTCTGTACATTCTGAATAACTAAGCAGTTTTGTCTGTGAAACGAATCACTTTGTGTCCATGTAAACGTTGTGAGTACACTACTGGGCTCTAACATAAATCGTTGAAGTTTGATATATATTATACTTAGAGCTTATTAAAATCGTTAACGTACCGTTCATAAAAATGTTCTTCTGAAATGAGAGATTTAAGTGGAAAATCATAACACTATTTTTCTTAAAATCGATTTATAATAGTCATAGCTCATATAAAACTTACTTTCCGAAATCCCTTAAATGTGATAAATCTGTAATAAGTAATAAGTACTTTAAGTTAGTGTAAGTAAATAGAACAAATATAAATAATATTATATAACTTCCAGAATATAATTTTATCCAGATTATCTATATAAATGAGCTAAGTCCAAAATTAATATATTTGTCTAAATGTGCTAGACTGAATTTGTTATGGTTCCATCTCAAGGTCAAATATTAGATTTTTATTTGGATAAAAATTGATTTTATCATTATTTTCGTGTTGTTTACATTTTGATTTATTACAATGTTCAAGCATGTTGATCAAAATAAATTTTCTCCATATATTTTTAATTAATTTTACATGAAATTCATTAGAAATTTATTTGGTTATTTCTAGTTTCCATCTAAAACAAGTAAGAACGTTATAGTCGGTGAAGCTCGACTATGTAATAAACTACACCACAATGTTAGTTATAAATAGTTTATATTTTTAGTAGTTTTAATAGTACATTTATTCGACCCTGCTTTATTTTGTACAAAGATTTTAGTTTATATTTTTCTCAATTTGACCCGTTTGTTATTATATTACCAAAGTGAGATTGGAAGGGGGTTTGTATGGGACCTATGTGAAATAATGGACTGACCTCCACACATTTTGACAAGTCACTTCAGAATATTAGACTTAATTGTGCCAAATTTTATTTAAATCGCTTTATATTTATGCTTTTATGACCTTAAAACATAATTCCGGAAGAAACATTCGTATATTGAACTGAACACGATCAATATCGAGAGACTTCGTCCTTAGAACACCTACTCCACATTCTTCGTTAAAAGTAGTAATTAAGAAGAATTAATGTACGACCCTCGTATAATTTGATTTTATAATTAATTCTTAAGAATTTACAAAATATTATGAACCGACCCTCGGCATCGATTTTTGCTTATATTTACCTTAATTTGATCAATTGTTATTACAATATCAACGTATATGTGAGATTTTCACCCTTTTTTGGTATTTGGGACATATGAGAAATAATGAACCGACCCTCTCATATTTTGGCATTTCATTTTAGAATATTATAAGACTTACTTGTGCCAAATTTCACACAAACCCCATTCAGAGAAGAACATTTGTATGGGAGATACCTAAAATTTAGACCAAGCATGGCCAATTTCAATAAGCGTCATCCTTAAGTCAAAATAATATGAACGATATTTGATCGAAATATTTTTAAAATTACGAACTGTAAACTGTTCACAACGTTTACATGGACAAACAGAAGGGCGGACATCGTTAAATTGACTCAAAATTGATCCTGTGTTGAATGGTATATTTAAGGTGGGTTCAACACCATTTTTTCACAAACGCATAATATCCAACCACCTTCAGTGGTGTAGGGTACAATGATTCTGAGTCGAACGGAAAACTTAAAGGTGAAAGTAACGTAATTTTTCCTTCATGTTGCAAACATTAGTACAAACACAAAATACCTAAGGAGTTTTAGGGTAAACAAATGGATGAACATACTTTTTCTAGCCTTTTTAATGGATTTACAAAATATTATAGTTTTAGTATTTTTAAAAGCTCTAAAAATTTATAAACTAAACTAAAATAAAATGAAATATTTTATTTTATTTATTTTTCGCCCTTTTTTTAATATAAAAATCTAAAATTTTGTAATGTGAATAAATTTTAGATTTATGAATATTTGCGTTTATGCATTTACGATTAGTTTGTATGTGTTAATATTTAAGTAACTTTATCATGTACGATTTAGGCAAATAACTGTAAAAATATGTGCGAGTGTGTGTGCACTCAAGACCGGTGAACAATATTAATTTTCAATTAAAAAGAATGTCAAACCCAAGTGATAAATTCCGGGAAGCTCAAACTTGTCAGTGTTTAAAAATAGTTTTCTTATTAATTTACTAACAATATTTATTAAGAGCTTTTCAAATGTTTGCTGGGTAATTATATTCAAGTAGATATTTGTATTAATATTGACGACAATTTCTCTTCTCATGGTATTTATTTTATATATATTTTTTGCTTTGTATGTATGTGTATGTTGAATATAAATAAAATTGCAATTACAAAATTGTATGTGTAATAATTTACAAATGAATGACATGATAAATGACACTAGCACCCGGCAGTAATAATAATAACAACAACAAAATCGACTGCAGCAGCTGCACTAATAATAACAATGTATTTGTAATTGTAACAGTGGTATTAGTTGTAAATTTATAATAAATATTGTTTTTAAGTGTGGTCATAATAGCGTTTTTTATATCTATAAAAATCTTTTTTAAAATCCACTTAAAGACTTAAGACTGGAATATAATCCATAACACAGACTTGGCCAGAGATCAAACTATACATTAGGATAAAGGGCAGACTTGGTCTAGACCTAGAATATATAATGCAACTTAGACTGCAGATTAGACTATATATTCCACTTTAAATTAGATTTTAGATTAATCTGTAGTTTAGACTACAATGCAGAATTTACAGTTAAGACTATAATCCAGACTAGTTAGTTAAGACTATAATCCAGATGTCTAAGGACGGTGGTGTACCCCTTTAGGAGGCATTCTATCGTCAAGCATGTAAACATCCTCTTGAGGATACTAATCAATGAGGGATTTGGATCATCCTGCTATGCGGATAACAATTTAATACTCTCTGAATACAGCAGTTTAAGTAAAGCCAGATAAAAAGGAAATTTGTTTGTTCACAAGGAAAACAAAAGCAATCCAATATGATAGCCCTCGCTTCCAGAACAAGGAAATTATTATATCAAATCAAGCCAAATACTTTGAAATCATCCTGAACCAAAAACTAAATTGGAGACTACACCTGAAGGAAATGAAAACTAAGTCCTGTATATGTTTATAACTATGTAGAAAACCTAAATGATACATTGACTCGACAATACAGAAGGGTAATAAGGATATTACTGACCAACGCTTCTTTTATCTAGTCGACTTCGATGGAAAAGAAATGCAACATTGGTATATTAGAAAAAGTTAAAATATTGAGGAAAATATTAACTAGAGCACTGGAAATAATACTCTTCACTCCACCAATAGGAATTCGTGTTAGATATGATGCTATGAGGTATCTCGACTACACATAATGGGAGAGCGAATAATAAAAACTCTGGGTGAACAATTTAAGAGTGCTAAATCTTTCAACAGGCTACATGATATGCTGATATAAAATCGAGACCCCTGGTGTAGAGGAAACATGATAAGAATACCCGTGGGGACCTGCTTTTACCCGGTTGACTCAAAACATGGAGATAAGACGACAGTAACTTGTTGTATTAAAGTAACGGAAACCAAAATATCCCTTTGACTACCGAACTACAGCACGTATCTAAAAGCGTATGTACATGCGTATAATTTGGACCAATGCAAATTAGGTAAGGATCTGAATGTCTTCATCGATATTCAATCGACTATTAGGGCCACTTCATCCACGAATATCAAGCTTAGGACTATCCTGGAACGTAGAATTGCCATAAACAAATACTCCAAGTTTGGGTATCTCAACACCAAGGATTTATTAGAAATCAGCAAATAATCTAACAGTTATTGCTGGAGGGCTCCAGGTTATAAGCCTGTGGAATCCTGTACATTTAAAAGCATTGATGATCACGCTAAAGGGGTGAAGAGCGTTGAGGAAGTTCAAACATCAAACGAATTTCTACTGACCATGACGCTTTTCCAGCATTGGTGCGCACAACAAACCGAATAAGCGGCTTATGTGTACACGAAAGTTCATAAGACCTCCTTGTAGGGTTGGTCTCCTCTCTTCAACCAAATCTCAGCTATAGTTTGAGCTATAGCTTAGACTTAAGTCCAGATTAAAGTTTAGTATATAGTTCAGACTGTTGTTTAGACTATAATCCAACCTGTAGTTTAAACTGTATTGTGAAATGATTATGCTTTCCACTGTAGTACACACTATAGTTTACACTATGATCCAAACTATAGTTCAGACTATAGTCCAGACTATACTTCATAATATTGTCCAGAATATAGTTTCGACTTTAGTTTGGACCTTAGTGAAGACTATAATCCAAATCAAGTTTCTTTATTAGCTTAGACTTTAGTCCAGACTACAGCTTCTACATAAGTATAGACAGTAGTTTTGTAGCTTTTTCTATTGCTCAAATGATTGACATGCTTCTGACTAAGATATAGTTAGAACTATATAGAATAACCCATATTTCAAACTGTGAAACTATGGTTCATTCTATAAGGTATAACTCAAACTATGTTATTCATTTTAGACAGTACTAAGTGCTTAATATTATCAAAAGACTCATACATCCACAACCTGAGTTGACACCACTAAGTGTTGTTTGTTTTCTATTAAAATTTAACCTTTGTATCCTTGTACTCATCTGACGCACACACATACATTTCCATTATTCGTATAGTATCTCTCATATATATTGAATAGACAGGGAATATTTGTAGCAAATGTCTATGATTTGTTTTTTTATATATACATATATAGATACATACAGATAAACATACATAAATGAGAGTATATTTATTTATAATTTGGTAAAATTTATACTCGTAAATTGTCATAGAGTTGATACTATTTGGTATGATACCGTATGTTGGGTTTTGTTTCAAACATGTTCTGGGTGGTTTTTGTGGTTTAAGTGGTTTTATTTTGTATATTGTTGGTTCCGGTTTTATAGGTCTCTTCCCTTTGCTAGTGTCAATGCCAATGTTGCTGTTGTATTCTTTGTTCTTTTGTCATATTGATCGAAAAGACATTAAAACTGTATATCCAAAATTACCAGAAAGAAAATGAGGGGAAAGAATTTTGTCATCAGGTGTTGACAGTTGTTCTTGTTGTTATTATGTTTTTTGTCATGATTAAATTTTTTTTATTTATTACACATATAATTTCACATAAATTTAAATGAAAATGTAAACACTTACATATACATGTATAAAACCGCACATACACATGTACATATACATATATAATTTTATATTTTAATACTTTTTTCACACATTGTAATAAATTTTTAAAATATATTTTATCTTAATTTTAAATCTCTAAAGACATTATGAACATTAAAGGAATTTAAAGATAAATATAAGATTTTATATTTGATTTTAAATTGATTTGATAATATTTTGAGGGGAAATGCAAAAAAAACAAAATAAGCACTTTATTTGTTAATTATGATATTCGGAAATTTAATGGAGTCATTGAAGCATATTTTAAGAAATTTATTAATGTGTGACCTTTTTATTGCTTCCTTAAATAATTTAATTATTTTTGCCATCATGAATTAAGGTTGTACATGAAATTTATAAAAATAATTCAAATGATATGCAAAATTAAACAAGTAAGAATGCTATATTCGGCTATGCCGAATCTTCATTATCCTCCACTACAAATGCGTGTGGTGTAAATACATTACGTTTTGTATATACACACATACATGCATACACAAAAATATACGTTATAAAATTTTTTTTTATATAACAGAGGAACAGTTCATGAGTCTAAAAATTTGTTATATTTGTGGCTATAACTCTATATAACTCTTTTGACTGAACCGATTTCAATAGTTTTTGCAATGCAAGTACATATGATTTAATATAATAGAAAAATTTAATTCTAATTTCTCGATTTATAATTGTAAATTTTACGAAAACTTTTGCTTGAACTAATACGTTGCTACAGATATCGGTCTATGTGCTTTAATACACTGAACCGATTTTTCTGGTTTTAAATAAATGAGAGCATGCCAAAAAATACAGACGGACAACAGACAGACGGACATAAGTAAATCGACTCAGATTTTGATTTGATACAAGAATATTTATAAATTATGAGGTCTGGACTTTTTCTAGGCGTTTCACATGGAGTAAATATACCCTTATCGTGTAGGGTATAGAAAATCTCTAATATAAAATTTGAGTTCAATATTAATAGGACTATAATGCAAGTCGAAGGATAAGAGCAAAAACTGGTACCTGCTAAAAATTTATATTGAATATTTATCTGTTTGCATCAACATAAAATAATAACAAACAATAGTTCAAGTCATAGGCTTTAGAATTCATTCAGCCTTAGAATTTCTCTATAAACGAGACTAGAATATATCCTATTATATAGACTAAAATATAGTTTAAATTAACGTTAAGATCAATCTCTCATCGAGACAATCCGGTCCAATCTAGTCGAGTTAAGTTGATAATCAAAACGAAAATCTATACTTTAATCAGAATTGCAGTCTAGTCCATATTTTAGACTAGAATTAAGATTCTAATCTAAACTAGAATTTTATTTAAAATTGAAAAATTTACTGCAGACTGAACTGCTAATGAGTCGTGGAGACTACACAAAGCAAAAATAGCGCTAATTATTTTTTCTATTTTACTCTAATAACCAAAATACTTGCCAAGTTCAATGTATTTTAATTCAATTTAAAAATAACTCGATTTAATCTCTATTTGCTACATTTGTTAGCAATTTAATTTTCCATGAAACCCACCAAATAATCTCCCAGGACTAAATCAATTTTTCTTTTCTTCTCCAAATAAGAACTCCTTTTAGTGATTTCAAATTTACATTTTTCAAGTACCATTTATATTCATTGTTATTATACTTATGATTATCGTAGTTAGTTGCTTTTAATGGTAAATAACTGTATTAAAGGACGACAAACTTGAATGGACATTTGCTTGCCACATCTGTAAATGTCTGTTTGTCTTGAAAATGTCTACGGAAACGAATAAAAAAGTAATAATATCGAAAACTTGGCAAGAAAAGAAAAAACGGAGAGTACTAATGAATAGAAATATTATGAAGTGTAAAAAGATTTTTAAGAACTCTTTTTTTTGTGAATAAAAAAAATCATAGTGAAAAGAATACAACAATAGAAAAATGATGTAAAATAAATGAATGAACAAAATTATGTCATTTCTGTTGCACAAAGAATTCTTATACAAAATGCAAAAAAGAGAATAATAAAATGAAATTAGATGCAAAGATTACATTAAAAGTAGCGAAATGGCTAAACAATGGAAATTAAGAAATGCAAGACATCTAAAAGGTTTTTAGGGGAAATGTCAACATGGGAAAAATTAAGAAACTTGAAAAAGTTTCATTTTTATTAAATTTTAGTTGTTAAACTTTTTCGCTTTAGTAAATGTGTTAAGTTTTAAGGAAACATCATGTCTGTTTTGTATAAGAATTTTTGCAAAAAAAGTTTCCTGTCGCAAAGCTTTAACGTTTATACTAAATCCTGAAATCTCGTTTAGTTATTTGATTGCATTTTTATCTTTTTGACTAAAGGTAAAACGTGAATATTTTGGAATTATTATAAGTTTTTACAGTGTGCTGTAAAAGTAAGTAAAAGTAGAAATTTATAGAAATATTTTACGAAGTTCAGTTTATAATCGTTATAGCTTAGTCCATCATATATAAAACTAGCCAGTTTTGTGTAAAATCATAAAAAGAGTTTTGCCCACAATCAAAATATTTTCGAAAGAAGAGTTAAATTAGCAATTGATATCTGGCTCACAAAAGAGATTATAATATAGTTAATCATGGAGACCGTAATCGAGATTAGTTTCTAGACTATAAATGACCCTAGACTCAAGTCTATAATCGAAACTATACTCTATCGAAATAATACTTTATTCTATAATCGAAACAAGACTCTATTCTATAATTAAAACGAAAATCTAGCCTATAGTCTAGTCTGGACTCTAGTCTATTATCAAACATGACTCCAGCTCACAATTCAGACTGGAATAAAGGTTATAATGGAAAAAAAAGAATTAAATTCTATAACAGAATCTATATTAGACTCTGTAATGGACTCTATTATAATTTAGTCTATAGTCGAGAATAGATTGTAGACTATAGTCGAGAATAGACTCTAGACTATAGTCGAGAATAGACTCTAGACTATAGTCGAGAATAGACTCTAGACTATAGTCGAGAATAGACTCTAGACTATCGTCGAGAATAGACTCTAGACTATAGTCGAGAATAGACTCTAGACTATAGTCGAAAATAGATTCTCGAGTGGAGAATAGACTATAGTCGAGAATAGAATATCGACTATAGTCGAGAATAGAATATCGACTATAGTCGAGAATAGAATCTCGACTATAGTCGAGAATAGACTCTCGACTATAGTCGAGAATAGACTCTCGACTATAGTCGAGAATAGACTCTCGACTATAGTCGAGAATAGAATCTCGACTATAGTCGAAAATAGACTCTCGAGAATAGACTCTCGAGAATAGACTCTCGAGAATAGACTCTAGTTTATAGTTGTGACTAAATTATAGTCTATAGTCGAGACTAAACTTTAGCACATAATCGAGAATAGACTAAAATTTATCTAGACTCTAGTTAATAATAGAGCTAAGAGTATAGTCTATAGTTAAGAATAAACTGCAATTTATAATCGAGACAAGAATCTACAGTTTATTTAGAACTACTTTATATCCCATAATTGAAACTAGGATTTAGTATATGGTCGAGCTTAGACTCTAATATCTATAATCGGGATTTGACTGAAGTTCATAATCGAACTTAGACTATAGTATGAATTTAAGAATGAATACTACGCTATAGTTTATATCGAAACTAGACTAGAAAACTAGTCTATAATCGAGACTTCAATTACTTTATAGAAGAAATTACAATTTCTTAAGTACAATCTGGTCCACAATTAATTTCGAGACTAGAATCTACTCTGTAATCAAAATTAGACACTAGTCTATAATGGAGACTAAAAACCCTGGACTTTAGTTTGAAATGGAGACTATTTCTGCTTATAGTCTGTGTTAATGTCTGGTGAGTTAAACCTATGACAACTTTTGTTCCGCAAATTGCCTTTTCCAAAATCCCCTTTATATGCGACTTTTCGAAAAATCCAACGGTAATGTTGATAATCGAGAATAGACTCTTGTCTTCAACTGGTGTTTGATTATGGTCAAGACTACACTTTAGTATATAATCGATAAGCCAGATAAAAAGTCTATAATCGAAACCAGACTCCAGTCTTTAATCGAAATAAAAATCTTATCTAGAATAAAAATTATAATCAAATTGGAATCTAATTTATAATCGATATAAGTATCTAGTACTAAATCCAGTGTCTAATTCACATAAGAATCATGTTGAAACTAGATCTTAGTTTAGTTTAAATCTTATTCATTCCCCTTTTAATTTTTAATTTAACATCAAATGTTGATATAATTTTGTTCTTAGCTGTTCTTATTTTCGTCCGTCCATATGTCTGTCTTTAGGTTTGGCATAATTTAGAACACTAAAGCATAACTTTGGTTTGGCAGCATTTGGTTTTTATGTTACCAACATTTTTTCTCTTCGCTGTTCCTCTCTACCCCCTCCCATTTCATCCTCGTTGCAAGCATAATGTTACATTGTAATTGCCAATGATGTTTGTGTCTTTGTTGCCATCGTTAACGCTGTTGTTTTTATTATTGTTTTAGTGTTATTGTAGTTGTCATATTTGAAATTGGTGGTACAGCAGATTTTTTATCCTCCTAGTTGCAGTTGTTTGTTGCAGTCGTTATGTTTCTAACGAAAGGAAAACATTTCATGCCATAATGTCATAACATTTACATACCTTCAAACATATTCCATATTCCATGAATGTTTAAACATTTTCTTTGAGAATGTGTATATATTTCTATGTTATTTCAAATGAAATTCTTTTGCTCTTTTAACTAAAGTTTTTCTTTCATTTCATTGTTTTATTACTCTTACAAATATAAACACACACACACATGTTCACTTTTGAAAAAGTTCTTTTGCAAACTTGCAAAACGTGAATTTTAGTTTTATGCTTAAATCAGGGCGACTTTGCCGCCTGACATGCAGGAATGTGGAATTCGACATATTTGTTTTATTTTGGTGGCAAATATCAGTTGGGCATATAAATGCATATGTGTCACAAGTTACTTTTACTCATTCCCTCCCTGAGTCGCATATACACGGTGTAATAACATATGTATTTTGAGAGGCAATTGTAGAGTTTGTTTAATATAAATTCTGCCGTAATTTTCATTTCAATTTATACTCTACATCAGTGGAAATAGTAGAGGGGGTATATTAAGTTTAGCATTTAGAAAGGTATAAAGTCTGAAAAGTTAATGGTAAATATAGGATTTGCAATTAGAAGTTAATATGGACCTGGTCGAGATAAAGATATATTTCTTGATATTCCTCTTATGGTGATTTTCTAAAAACATTTCGCTTAGAAAGAAATCTTGAAAACAACACTATTTTTCGATATGTTAAGAGTTGGGCTTTTCTCTGAAATGTCGTTGGTATAGGGTGCCTAAGATTCTGCAATTCTTTCATACAACTCTCACTTGTTTTAAATTTATGAGTGTCGCTTTACAAACACATGTTTACTTTGTTGTAATAGAAGACGGTTAAAGACATAAATTTGTTATGGGTTCTGTCAATTTGTTTTGGAAACATTAATGTTTGTTCTGTAGGAATAAATAGGAGGAGTGTATTTTAAATTGTTAAATTATTTGCGAGTTATGGACAATAAAATATTAGAGGCTTAAAAATGATTTGGATGTAACAGATTTAAGTTTTCAGTGATAACTGCCGATTGATGTTGAGATATCTCTTTTAGAATATTGTTTTTGCTCTCAAAAATCACCGAAATCCATTCTTTTATGTTTATTTAAAAAGTATGTTGGAAGAAAACGGAAGGAGCTTATCTGTTTATTCTATTCAAATGAAAGTTGATTTCGACAAGGAAGACAGTAGAAAGTCTGATGAGTGAAAGCTTTTGAAGATGAGGAGTTAAATGTATTAGCAAAACACTTAAATAATTTTTTTATGTTTCAAAGCATTTGTAAATATTCCAAATTAAGGAATTTATGTTTGTTTAAATAAAAATGAACAGATTCTATTCATTTGAAAAGACCTAATTTTTACATCTAAATTATATAAACTACAAGTAAAAAAAGAAATACGAAAAATTCATAATTCCAGAATATTCGTACAAATATGGTGCCAAAATTGAGGATAATGGATGAGAAGATTTTGCTTATTCTCCTAATGGAAAAGATACATCTATCTCTGATATCTAAAGCTTGTTCTAAGAAGATGTTGTCTAGTGGTCTATATTTCAGTCTACTTGATAGCCTATCGAGACTAGGATTCATTCTTATATCGCAACTTCATTTCAGTATGTAGTCGAGACTAGAGCTGAACCTATAATCGATACTAGTATACAACTTTTAATAGAGACCAACTCAGTGTATAATTTGGTATTAAATATGTCCCATATTCGAGCCTTAAATTTCCTTAAATGAGTTTAAATCCTAATTTATTATTGAAACTGTAATTAAGTTGAGATATATATCTAGTTAATAATAATGACTAGGTCTATAAGGTCATAATTGAAAAAATAGTCCATTCTGATTATTAAAGTTGCTTTGGGAGTGGCATTGTGTAGTGGTTAAAGTGCTTGTCTACAATGTAATCGTATTCGACCACAGTCAAAAATTGGTACTGTAATTCTTCGAATATTAAAAATGCTCACTTATTTCCAAACTTTCTTATATGAAATTTAGAAAATGACTACATCACTCATAGAAGGCGTTGTTCTCAACAGCATTATCCTAGAACTAATCTGCAGAAAACCTATAATTTTCTTAGATAAAAATTAATTGCAAAAAGTGATTAAAAACTGAAATGAAGTAGTGCAACAAACAGCGAGCTTTGTTGAGGCTTAACGCTCCTTGAAGGAATTCCGGGAAAATACGAAGTGTCCAAGATTAACATGTGTATCTACCATGTTGGCATAACCACATGGTGGTATTAACACCGATTTATTACAACTCGCAATCCAACCCCCCAGTATCCAATTCGAGTTTTACATTATCTGTATATAAAATCCCTTCTTCCTTAGCGGCTTGGAGCTATCCTATCTTCTATAAAACTATTATTATATGTTACAATGCAAAAGCACATCGGAAGCGATTTTGTTGCATACCATAGCCAGTGCGAAATACCCCGAAGGACATCACGAACAATCAGCCCAACATGGCAAGTTTGAATAAGTCCTGGGCATATTCGAAACTAGACTATATTAAAAAATTTGATCCGTATCTTTCTTACTTTAAGAAATAAAACAAAGTTGATGTCTAAAAAATCAGTTAGAGGGACTTCTTGCACTTCCACTTATATAAATTTTCTAAGAAAGGAATTATCACGAAGTTAGAAACCCCCCTATAGGGGATGTATACACAATAGACAATGGCTTCGTTAAGCCACCTTGTAAAATGATTAGTATTCATAGACCGGAAAATTCTGTAGTCGGATATATTTCTTAATATCTAAAAGTTGTATCCTGTAGAATTCCACAAATTCGTTTCTGCTTTCATCTTTAGTTACCTTTTAATTTTATATTCACTTTTTATGTTCCCAGAACTACAAAACTTCACGTTTACAAAATCTGCAACAAAAGTTTTGAAACAAACTTGTTTTTGATACATCTTCAATAATACTTTACAAAATTTTATTTTCACAAATGAAAAAAACAAAAAACTCATTGATAAACAAAAAAGAACGAAGTAAGAAAAGTTTTCTTTAACGAACTTCATTTGCATTTAATATTTTAAATCTGACACAAAACTGAAATACACATATTTTAGAGAGATGTCAAAGAAATTTAAAGAAAAATATTTTGAAATGCTAAATTTTCATTAAAGTTATTAATTTTTGTTTATTGAAAGAAAATAAATATTAATTAGCGATAAATGGAAATAAATTAAAAAAAAAAAAAATAACAACAGTTACGCAGAAAATTATAAATTAAAATAAGTAAAAATAGTATAGTCTGTGACGTATCTTCAATACTTAAATTTTTACAGAAGGATCTCCATTTACCCGAAGGTAACATAGTAACATAAAATTTCGATAGCACTTGGCGAATTTCGATTAAAGAATACCAAAAGAAATATAACATAATATAAATTCTATTTTACTGGATAAAATGTAGGATGGATTGGATCAGGGGAAGAAGTAACCCTCATACAAAGAAAATATTGATCAACGAATATCTAAAATCACTTCATCGAGAATTTTCAAATTTAGTTCCAATAAGTTTTCAAAGGAACTATTCTACAAAAAATGGGCTATTCTTCAAAATGTGGGGCGCATAGAATCAGGGGGAGAGGTATCCCCCATACAAGTAAAATTTTGATCATATAATATCTTAAGAACTATAATAGCGAGAATTTTCAAATTTGGTTCAGAAATATTTTTCTACGAGGAAAAATTTGAGAAGGATAGGATCTGGGGATGATGTAGCCCCCATACAAGATAAATATTGATCATAGAATATTTTCGAATTTGTTCCCAACCACTTTATAAAGAAACTTTTTAGTAGACAAAATGAAGTATGTATAGGACCATGGGGAGAGATGTCCCCCATACAAAGAAGATATTGATTATCGAATATCTAAAGAACATAGCAATAGTTATCAAATTCGACCCCAATCATTTTCTTAATCACGTCCTATATTTTCGCTGATAAAAATATAGAACGTTGCATCAAGGCGAAAGGTACTCCCATACGAGCCAAATATTAATTATCGAAAATCTAAAGAACTGTATTTAAATTGGTTCCAATTAATTTCCCGAGGATCTACTTTACTGGCCAAAATGTAGGACGGATAGAACCATGGGGAGAGGTACCACCCAAAGTGCACCGTGTCTTAGGTAGTTAGTTATATATTTTTATTGATGTGAGCGTGTCAATAATAGACAAACGACCAGACGGATATAAATGGTAGTACGAAAAAGAAATGAACGAATCTCGTATAATTTTTCTGATTTTATTTAATTGTGTCTAAATTATTGTGAATCTAATATTTATGTGAAATTTATGCGTTTTAAAATGAATTTTTGAAAGCGGTTTAATAGGAGTTCATGTAGCTCCTATTTGGCTTATATTTATCTTGATTTAACCAATTATTATAAAACCAGAATATACGTGAGATGTATGCCCTTCAAAGTGATGTTTGGAAGGGGCTTGTAAGGGACTTATGAGAAGCAATAATTGGCTCATTCAGTTTAGAATATTAAGTATTTATATTTAAGACTTTTATAAAAATAAAACCTCATTCAGTGAGGACATTTGTATGAAAGATGCCTAAAAAATGGGCCGAATATTTCAACAGGCTTCGTCCTTGGTCAAAATAATATATACCAAATGTTATCAATTATCTCAATTTCAAAAATTGCGTTCAGTAGAGTGTTTACATGGACTGCCAGCCGAACGGATGGGCATCATTAAATCGACTTAGAAAGTGATTCTGAGTCAAACTCTATATAGAAACAATAGCTTATGGGTATAACGCCATTTTGTCTGTATGTTACAAATATTAGCGCCAACACATAATACCCCAACCACTTACACTGGTGTTGGGTATAAATATAATTACATTCCACACTATCATATATTGAGCACAAGAAAATGAAAAAAAGAAGGATAAAGAGATGGATAGACAGACAGGCTCATCGGCAGGATGGTTAAGAGAGAAACATATATTTTAATTGACTTTAATTTTAATTTAGTGAAGAAATGAAAAACTTAAAAGGTCTCGAACTTGACCCTGAATACAAATGGACACTCATAATACACCCTTTGTGGTTAAGGAGTTTACAAGTTTATAACTTAAATGCATTTAATTTTATTTTTTAAATATTTAGATAAAATATCTCAAATATTTATAACTTAATCTCAGCACTTATGCCTCTTTTCCTCCCACTATTGTTTTTATTGTAATAAATTTCAAAACAATAAAAAATCAACTAAAAAATGTGTTCTTAACTTTAACTATAAATTTCTAACTAAAATGTTATCAGGACTTTTCATTTTTATCCTCAGTGATTTAACAACAATTGACTCACAACAACAACAATTACTTTACTTTTCTTAAGTATTCAGTTTAAAAGTTTTGAATGACATTTTCAGGAAAACTTTCTAATAGAAATTCTTTGCAAAACAACTCATTTTTATTCCTGCACTCTCTTATGGTCATTTCACTCTTCATATTGTTGTTTTTGTTGCTGGTATTTTATGATGTGGGTATTGCAGTCAAAACAAATACACACACGTAATGCAAATAATAAAAGTTTTTAAATTGAAAATGATTTGGAAATATTTAGTTTTAATTCTTTAATTTGACTCTTTATTTGAGTTAGAAATTTAAATAGAAGAAAATTATAAAATATAAAATTTAACTTTAAATCTTTAAATAGGAAAAGGTAATAACAACTACAATACTACTTCAGTATTATTTCTTTAGTTTTGCTAAAGAAATAATAATAAGATCTATAATTTCACATACCTTTTCAGACTCAAGCTAATATTTTATCCAAATTCAATCAAACTGTAGTCGAAATTCTAGTGATTCCAGTTCAAATTAAGATTCTGGTAAAGTTGTAGCTTATTATTGTTTAATTCTAATACAGTTCTATCTTAGTTCGAATTTTGTTTAATTTTAGTTCATTTCTAGTTCACTTCAAGTTCAGTTATAGTTCAGTTCTAGTACAGTTCAATTCTAGTTCAATTCAGTAGCATGTGAAAAAAACATATTCAGTTAAAATTTTATTTTTTTGGAAATAATTTTGTTTTTTAAATTGCAGTCCAGTATAGTATTTACTAAAATAAATTTTAATTGCAATAATTCCTATAAAAGACTCATTTATATTTGTTATATTGTTTTCAGGTGAATTCCATTTCTTTTAGCCCACAATATTAAGGAACTAACAATTCATTGAATCTTTTAAAGTAATAAACTTGATGAAAAATTCAAGTGAATTATTAGAAACAGCTTTAAGTAAATGTATCTAAATGTTATTTTTCTATTACCTCAAAAAGAAAAGAATGTAAAAATCTTAAAAAAAAATATTATAAAATAATATTATTTTTATTGAAGTGAAAGACAAGAATAAAATAGAGAGAAAGTAGAACAAACTTATCAAAGAATAATAAAATTTATAAATTCACATTTTTCTCTATATTTTTTCGCTTTTTAAGGATTTAAAAAGTCGGTCGGTAAAGATTGAAAAAAGTAAAAAATCAACTTGCAAAGAAAAAATATTTAATACAAAATATATACATAATGTCATCACAAGTAAAAAAAATATATAAGTAGATCCTTAACAGGATAATAATAAATGAAGAAAAAATGCAGAATATGAAGAAAAAAGTGGGTAAATATTTGTACTTAATAAAGAGGAATGTCACCTACTCTCCGGCGATAATAATAAGCTTCAATTTAAAGTAATAAAAACTTCTCGTATTAATTTATTATATATTCCATTTAACTGAAAAGTTTGAATTTTTCAAAATGGGTGAGTTCTAATAAAATGTTTTTTTTTTAATATCATAAAAATTATATTTTTACAGAAAGACGTTTTTATTTAGTAAGTTTCATTCTAAATTTCACTTAATGAAGACCCACCCAAATTTGACCCAAATTTTGATATTAATTTATATGTTTTAAACTCCCAAAGCCTGAATCTGAAAACAGAGCAAAAATTGGTATTAAAAATTTAATGTCTAAAATACCCTACTTTGCACCTCTGCAGCTCCACCAATGCATACCATTGAATTATGTATTATAATGCCTCAAACCTCTACTATTAGTACATCTCAAAGAAGAACTAGTAAAATAATTTACACGAGCATATAGCAGTTTTTTAGTTACATATATTTAAGACAATTAGTCAGTTGTATGAATTTTGATAGACTTGTTTTATATTTAAAACCCGTTTTAGTCGTTTCCCCTTTTTCAGAGAAGTGTTAAGCCTCTTGCCTGGAATCTATTGCAAAATAAAGGTCATATACATTATATAACAGTAACGAGCACTTAATACCACATTGATTCAGAATATACCAGATCACAGGCTGAAGCTTAACTAATATGCCTACATCAAGGGAAGTCTCACCAGGAAGTAGTTCACCACTTAGAAAGTCCCCAGCAACAAGTTTCGTTGGCAGTATGCATCGACATTGAGGGTGCTTCCATCAATATTTGGAATGATTCAATAATCCAATACTTAGATCAGATTTGGGTAGATGCATTGTAGAAAAGTGGATAAACAAAGTGCTAAGGAATACTTGAATGCATTGCGATAATCACAATATAGGAATAAGAGAAAAATGGCATCGAGCTACACCACAGGTTGGTTAAAAATTTCCACTATTGTGGGTTATTACCATTCATATTTTCCAAAAAATACATAATGATGAAGGATTTGAGCAAGTCTGTTATACAGATGATGTGTTAATACTTTCGTGAGGAAGGGGTCTTAACAACTTAATATACAGAAGAGTAGCGAGAGTTCTTAACAGGAGAAATTACTTCTGTAGGAAAGAGCGAAGAAGATTTAAAATAGTCAATGCGAATATGGGGTAAAAATGGTACCTATATTCTAGAATGACACACTGACTTAAAAGAAGCATGCTTAGGCCTATATTTATATACACTTCAGTAGTATGCTGGATATTTATAGATGTGAAATACCACAATTAGATCTTACAAAAGACTGAAAGAATGTGCTGCTAGTTAATAAGTGAGCTATGAGAACGACACCAATTAAAGCATTGTAAACTATACTTTGTGTCCAGCTTATTAAAACCAACTTCAATATAGACACAAATCATATTATCAACATACTATGGATGACAGACGTAGAAATGATTGAAAAATTACAGAGCATTCAGTTTGAATGGAAACCTGTTACATAAGATCGTGATCACTCACTGTGTCGCAGATGGTTCCAAACTGAATAATACGACAGGATTAGGATTAAAGGTTTCTATTTCATGGGTAGTCCTGCAAGAATGCTATAAACGATTTATCCGCAAACGGAACAATAGAAATACAAGAATAATATGTGATGAGGTGGCCCATAGGAGAAAATACCAACATAAATTCTTAATTTGGTGAAAAGTGAGCATAGTAGGATGTTCGGAAATAGTACATGTAGGAAGGAAACTATGCAGGAAATCTGTTACTACTCAGCCTTTTTACCCAGATATCTCAAAATTTCATGAGGTTTAATTTACCGATCACGTCTACCTTAAAGACGTTGATTGGAGGAAATTGAGGGATTCTTCTAGTCACTTAAGGTGGATATATTGTATTTTTATACAGACGGCGAGCGTATAACTATCCTACATAGTGGTAGCTATAATCATATATTGAATGATACTCCTGAAAATTTATTTATATTTTATAAGAATGTCGATAGACATTCTTACATAGGAATATATATACTTAATGGAATCCTACATGGTTTTTTCTTGGTATTTCATACGGAAAAATAAATTACATTAATCCTCTTCCACTACTTGTGTTAGTGCTAAATATATTCCAATAGAATACATTCATTAACTTAACCTATTTTTAAATCCCATATTCGCTTTAGGATACCTTCCCCTCCTTTTTGTGTTATTAAATAGAAAAAATTTTATTCTTCCTAAGTTTTACTTTTTTGTTGCTGCAGTCTCGTTTTTTGTTTAAACTGAATATTGAACAGTAATCGAACATTTAATAATGTATGAAAAATATGAAAAAGACTACAATCCAAAATACAGCTTAAAGAAAAATATTTAAAAGTCGTAGTTTCTCTTTCTGCAGGGCCTATTCTTAAATGCTATAAGTGAATGTTAAACAATTTTTTAAACGTTTTTATACCCTCCACCAACACAAATGGTGAAGAGGTTATATGAACTTTGTCATTCCATGTGAAACGCTAAGAATGAATCATCGCAGACCTTATAATATAGATTTTTGCATCAATTAGAAATTTGAGTAGATTTAGCTATGTCCGTTTGTGTGTGCGTCTGTTTATCTGGTGATATTTAAAACAACCTCTAAATTCCAGCGAAGAACTTTTGTAAAAAAGTGAACTATAAATCGACCATTTGGAAAAAAATTTGCCATAATATTATTTATATATACTTCTTTATCGTTTCAAAAATTATCAAAATCAATCAAAATAGAAAAAATTGTCTGTGAAGGTGTGTATGTAAAAAACATAGCGTATTTACTTCACCCGCGTTTGTGGTGGAGGGTATTGAAAATTCGGCACAGTCGAATATTGCATTCTTAGTTGTTCCTATTTTGCATGAAGCATTAGTCAATATTTCCTTTAATTCAATTACTTTGTGTTTTGTTTGAAATTTATAAATTAGGATGCTTCAAGAAATATAAAATATCGACTTTTTAACAATCTAAATATCTTTTAGTTTAAAAAATTTTAAGCAATTTTTTATATAATTTTGAATTTTCGATGAAATACTTCCAAACATTTTTGCTTTTACGATTGAGATCTATATTTTTTTCCATTTCATTAAGACCTTCTTAATATTCTTTTAAATATTTTATATTTTATACAAAATATAAATAACTTTTAAACAAATTTGCTTTTTATATTTTATGTTTCCTATTTGAAATTCAATTTGTGTTTTTCTCCGTTAAAAATAATTTATTAAACACCATCAATTTTGTAACAAACGATAATTTGTAATCCTCGTCCCATCCCCGCCTTAACAATGGAAAACAAAAACAATGGGAGAAACAAAAAATAAATACATGGGGCAAAAAAATTACTACTAAATATAGTAAGGAGTGAAATCGAAAAATTCTTAAAATGTATATATGTTAAAAAACGAAAGCAATAAACTTTCGGTATTGATTTATTATTTGATTGAAATAATTATTGCAAAATTTACAAAAAAAACACTCTTACAGTTCTTATCGTAAGTGATGAAATTTTGAATATTTCTCGGAAACTTTTAATTAACTTTTTTATAGTTGTCAATTTGCTCGAAAAGAAATCTAATATACTTTTCTATAGTTTTTTGTGCTCTTTCGCTCTCTTTTAATACTCGTTTAAGCCCCGTGAATTTCGGAGAATTTACCTCACTCAAGGGCTTGTTATCCCTAGTGACAGGATGTCAATACAATTTAAAATAGGTAATGTCAATTTCGGTAGTTATAGAGCTCATTAAAACAAATGATTAGCTTCTTTTGCCACAATAACTTATTACTTGCCATATCAATCACTTTTTGACAATATTCTCTCGAGCATCGGAAACAGGAAGTTGCCAAAAAAACAACCAGAACATATGTCTCGTGATCCGTATATTTTTAAAGATTTGACTGAATATTCCCAGCTATACTTTTGGCCCTTAAAGTATTCCTGTCAGTAACTTTTTGATTTTTACATGTTCTTAAACCTGAAATTAAACCGAGCACTTAGCTAACCGGCCTACTTACCTAATGCATGTGTTGGAAGCTCCTTTGAGAATGCTTGCAATTTTGTGTGGCCTCATAAAGACCTGAACCAGGTTTTCTAGCAATGGACAACTTCTTACGGTACTTTATATTATTAATATTGGAAACAATTTAACGGCAACTTTTTGTTGGGCCATGTTGGGTTTTGTTGTTTGTAGCATGATAAGAAAAAATGTAATGATAAACGTGTGTCTGGAATTTTTCGGCCTCACTCCTTAATGTTTATTTCATCAATATGGAAAAGAAATGAGTAGTAGAAAGTGGTTTAATATATAATAATGTGTCATTAATTTAATTTCTAAAATATTCTATGATTTTATAAATTGCATCGATTAGAATATTTTTTTATTTAAATGGAAAAAGATAAAAGTCCAATTGCACTTATCTCTATTAAATTGGAAGTATTATTTGGAGTTTATTTAAATTGATCAATTTATTCTCTAAAGTAAATTATTTACCTTAATAGATTAATAAGGAAAAATGTGTTGTTTTTATACCCTACACCATCATAGGTATATGAGTTTGTGCAAATGTTTGCAATAGGCATAAAGATAGTTTTACCATCACTTTTAAGTATACTAAGACTCAGAATGGTCTGACCGTCTGGCTGGCTGTCCATGTAAAATTTGTTCGCAAAGTACTGATTGTAGTTTGGTAGGTATTTCAATGAAATTTGGCACGAACTAACGTCTTGGCCCAAGGACGACGTCTCTTGAAATTGGTTATGATCGGTCCATCAATTCATAAAGGCCCCATACAAATGTCTCCACGGAATGGGATTTTAAGTCCATAAAATTCCTTAATATAAAAGGATTTTAAACAAGTTTTGCGAAAATTATTTTATTATTTCTAAAAGAATATGCCAAGTTATAGGAGGATCGGTCCATTATTTCTCATAGGACCCATACAACAATGTTAGTATCATAATATTCTATTACATAACTTTTTCGTAGCAGTTATTTATAACAAACTAGTGGTATAGGGTATTACATAGTCGGGCTTGACCGACTTTAACATTTTTACTTGTTTTTTAATGATCGAAAAGGTGGTCCATCACAGTTTAAAATCTACCACACTTTTGGATTTTGTTTTCCTCTTCAATTCTACAAGCAAGATCCCAATTCTCTCCACTGGTCTTAGTTTCGGGTAGTTTGGAGGATTTGCTTCCCTTGTACAAATGTCTTAATAGTTTCATGGTACAAATACCATATGGGTTTTCACTTAAGGGCTTGTTTACCATAGTGACAGAATGCCAAGACAGACATTTTTATTTTTTTGAAATTTGGCCACATTGCTTTGTCCTAAGCAGTTTCCTATTTAAACAGCTATATCGGTTTATGATCGGTCAGATAGATTGATATCTGAAACATCCTCAAAATTCCGAAAAAGAATTTTTCTAATTTCTTCTAAAAAATGTTATTGGACTTACAAAAAACTTTAATTTTAACATACAATTGTACATAGTCCATCATTATGAAAGGATCATCAAAATCTTATTAACAAGAAAAAAGTTCAATTCTATTGAAATTTTGCACAATGATTTTTGTAACTATAATCAAAATATATTATAAATATGAACAATCTTGGTCCAAATTTGTTGTAGCTCCCATATAAGACCCCTTCAGGGAAAACAGTTTTGAGCTTATAACAAGCATATTTTTTATTTTTATATCCTCCACACTACAAGTGGCAAAGAGAGTATGTTAACTTTGTCGTTCCGTGTGTAACACTAAGAATGAATCATTTCAGACTCCATTATGTATATATATTCTTGATGCAAATCAAAATCTCACTCGATTTTCGTCTGTCTGCTCACATACACAAAAATTTACAGAGCTCAATAAAATTTGGCCTAAATACTCACTATAATCCTCAGAAGTTTCCTGCAAAATCTATTTAGTATTTTAAAAGATATAGACCGATATCTAATGCAATGTCTATGTTATGTGAACTTCATTATTATTATTATCAAAATCTGTTCAGTAGAAAAAAGTTATAGCCAAAATTATAACTAATTTTATGAGTCATTAAGTGTTTCTGTGTTATAAATAGTGTGACCGTGCGACTTTAGTCGCAAATTGCGACTTTTTACAATTTGCTTTTTCAGCATAGAACTTTATAAGGACATATCAATAAATTTCATTGTGGATGAAAAGGTTAAGTTTTAGAATGATAGAACCATAAAACTGCGTCAACTGCACTTCTACGAAATTTATAATGAACATCGAATAGTGTTGGCTCTAATTCAGGCACATTTCTATATTGAACGGTAAACAGAGCAAATTCATAATTGAAAACATTTCAAAAAGGGTTAATTTTTGAAAAATTTAACTATGGCGACTTTTGTTCCACAAATCACACTTTAGGTGAGACTTTATTTTCCGAAATCCCCTTTTCGTGCGACTTATCGATAAATCTCAACGGTAACGCTGGTTATATAATTTATGTATGTGTTAGATTATGTGTGTATACGTATGTCTGAGGAACCTAACATATTAATTTTACCCGAATTTGTGTTGGATGGTATTGAAGATTCGGCATAGTCTAGGATAACATTCTTATTGGTTTAACTTTATTTTTGTTTATATGAAGTTTCTATCAGTAGATATACATAGAAACAGGATTTTTTTTCTTATTCATATAAACATTTCCAATAATATTTAGTCTAGTTTTCTGTTTTTTTTTTAACTTAGTTGTTGTTTGTGTATTTTTCAATTAAAAAAACATGTTAGAGTGTATGTTGCAAATGTTGCAACATAAATGTGTGGGGGAGAAAATATCTAGATGAAAACAAATTAAAAACTTAATATTCGCCATTATTGTTCCAGATATTCACTACTTATGTTTGCATTTCTATGTCTTATTTGCCAGATTTATTCGAACTACGTTTTATGGGGGATTTGAAAAATTTTAACACACGTTTTTAATTAAAACTTCAATATTTTCTGATCAAGTTATCTTAGTAAAATATGTCAGTTATTATGCTTAATTTTAGACAAATGGATATATTATTAATCCGATTAAAACAAGTAAAAACTGTGAACTAAAAAAACCAATTTGGTCCTACAAAAAGTAAGTCAAGCAATCGGAGATTTTTCATCAAACTGTTTCCAATTATTATTAATCAATACCAGGGAACCTTGTCCGTTTTTATAAGGTCTAGCACAGGTAGAAATTTGAAATTCCGACACCCCCAGCTAGAGAGCAGCTCGATTAACTCAGTGCTCGGACAATTTGTTACGAAATTTTGAAGCTAATGGTTAAAAAACATACATACATACATACATACATACATACATAAATTTTTGAAAGGAACGTTAGTTTAAGTTTAGAAGCCAACAACTGGAATTGAAGTAAAGTTTTCTAAAAAAATATTCTTGCTGCATAATGGATGTTCTGGCCAAATTTTTACAACTTCCTGATAAAAAAATGTATGCTGCTTATGCACGAGGGAAAATTTAGGCCACAAAAGCAGTCAAATATTTCAAAAAAATTCTTGTTGTTGCAAGTAATATGCAGTTGCAGCATAAAAGCAATTATTTGTCACAGTGGGCTCTAGAAATACTAAAATTTACATTAAGGAATGTAAAAAGCCGGCTTCTGTTTGTTAGACTTTGTAAAGTGTCCACTTATTTTTGGCCTGACTTAGCATTCTGTCACTAAGGCAAACCAGACTTTGTGTGGTACATAAAAAAAAATTTATTATTATAAATAATAGAAGTTTCGTTTTTATTAACATATATGTATGCTAAGAATTATTCGATCTCAGTCCTGTTGGCCATGTTTTCATAGAAATGAATGTGAAACTTGAATATTTCTATTTAAGACACCATTGATTATTATTGAGGGGATTTTAATTTCGACATAACCGAATATAGCATTGTCTCTTGATGTTTGTAAAACAAACACATACACATGTATAAATATACACCCACAGTATGTGAATATTCTCAAATAAACGAACTTACAAATAAGAAAACATTTTTTTTGTATTTAAACCACAATGTTTCATGTTTGTTTGTATTAATATTCAAATACATCTCCATATTAGGCTGGTTTCCATTTGAAAACGGTAACATAATTAGTCCACTAAAAATTAAAATAACTTAAAATAATAATGTTTGTTGTAATATTTCATAGATTTAAAATAAATATTTGTTTAATCTGGATTTTTAAAAATTCTTTCGTATCACTTCCCTAATATATTAATATGTAGAACATGTTAATATTTGTGATATCCGTTTTTATTAACATCGAATGCATTTATATTAAAGTGTTGAGTGCCTTTATGTGTTAGTGTTTATTAATTTCTTATGTGTGTGTTTATTTATCTAACGTAGATTTTTATTGAGCGTCATAAGTGGTGAATTTAATCTGTTTGTTAGTAAAATCTGGGTTTTTAAAAAGTGTATTTCGCAAAAAATTTTTACTAGCTCTATTTTTTAGGATTTCTTTTTAAGGACTCCACAGCAAAACATGAATTCTATACTTAACATCGTAATAGTTATTAAGATATGTCTTTTGGTTATCTATCATCTATTGTATTGGCCTTTATATGAGAGCAATTCTCGTTATCAACAGGAAAGAAAATAATATAATTGGGATAAATTTTTGGTGATACATTTAGCTGTATAAAAATATAAATAATCTATTAGATGTAATTAAATTATAATGGAATGTTCATCGCTGTTTTTAAATTGTAAGAGGTGGTAAATAGTTAATCGTTTCTTCTGTAATCGCTTTATTTTGGAAATAAATATGAAAATAGATTTGTATAAAAATTTAATTAATAGAGAGCAGAGGAGTATGAAATTATAAAGAATGGACTCCATCGGGGCTGTATAGACGGTTTATAGTGGGTACAAAGTAGAGTACTTTAGAAATATTTTTTAAATGAGTTTCAAATTCTTGTCTCTCATTCAATGCCAACATTGTTTTACTACCTAATAGACCTGGTAAAACCTCTTCAAAAACTTGCATTTATGTGTTACTTTTTTCTCTTACTGTTTCATTTTTGCATTTAAATTTTTAACTTTGGAAATTTTCCAGGATCCCTCTGAAGCGTCAATGGACTTAGTACTCTCATAGTTATAATGCTGCATTACTCTGCTCTTTGTTATTTTGAAGCAATTACATTCAGCCAATTCAAGTTAGAAAATAATTTCCTAAGAAATCGACTCTCATTATATATAGTTGGCCCAAATCAGTAAAATTCCCTAAAGAATCTGACTTTCATTGCATATACAATTAAGAGAGTAATATTTGGAATGAAATAAGCAGTATGAACTTTGTAATTCCATAAAACTACTTTAAATATTGTACCGAATGACACCAATATTATTAGTCTTTTTTCTCGACCCAAATTAATAATACCTGACAAATTTCATAAAAATATCCCAAAAATTGTAATCCAATTTATTTCTAGTAATAATTAATAAACTATATAATTGGCATAATATATTTCTGTTAAAATTCTGTCTGATAGATGATTCGTTTATTCATAAAAATTTGTCAGATAATAAAGTACATTAAATACATTTAGTCGAAATTCGCGAATTTTGAGTTTTGGCGACCTTGCATCAAAAACTGAGGCGGTTTAGGTGCCCAGATGTTTACAGCCCTCTTCAGCTTGCTATCTCTATTTATTAGCAGCGATATCTGTTTAGTAGGAAAAGAAATACAGAAGAAAAACTTTTCTAATATTTGCATCCAAAAAATACGGTCGTACAAAAAATCAACAAAATAAGATCGATAGAAAAAATATTATATATAAAATATGCAAAATTTTGTTACACCCAAAATGGATATTATTGAATTAGTAATTTTAAAAATAATTTTCTAAAATTTTCTATATACATTTATATTGAATTAGTTTTTCTGGGGTCATTAACGGAGTAGGCTTGACCTTTCCAAAAATATGATTTCAAGGTTATAAAAGACTTAAGTATGAACATATTTTATTGAAATCTAATCGAAACCTTTGTAACCCCTTTCTAAGAAAGTAGCTTTGAGCTAATTAAAATCCTAAAAGGCCCCTTCCCGAAAAACAGATTTAAGTTTACAAACTCATATATTTTTGTTGAAATTCGTTTTTTACGTAGTATTTTATCTACGTAATTGATGTGATAAATATAAGACTTTTTTAACAATTAATTAAAACAATTAAATAAAACTGGTGGATTGTATTAATGACTCGGCATAGCCGAATATATGTCTTACTTGGTTTATTTAAATTGTTCATTTATGCCAAAATTGTTAGATTTTTATAAGTCACATTTTTTTGATATATTCGATTGATCTCAATTCAACATGAAATTTAATCAAAATTTTCTTAATCTTTATAAAAATGAAAATACTTTTTTACCATTTTTGGAGGAAGCCTGCTTTCCAAAAATAATTTACTTTAATTTACGCTCTTTTTTATACATTTTGTTAATTGTTTTATTTAAGACTTTATATTTCAGTTTACTATACTCTACTTACACCACGGTAGGTGGTTGGGGTATTAGGCGATTATGCGGATGTTTTTAACATAAAAAAACACAAAGAAACGCCCACTTCGAAGAATACCATTCGTCTCAGAATCACTTTCTGAGTCTACCCATCCTGTCCAGCTATCCATGTGAACGTTGCGAATACTCTAAAGGTGGCAATTTTTGAGATATCTTGAAGGAATTGTGTACATAGTATTATTTTAGCCCAAGGACAAAGCCCTACATACCTTCGAATAAATCAGAAAATTAAACTAAACGATGGTCGATCATTACGTATATTATATTTTCGAAACTACACTTTATAACCAACGTAGTGGCGTAGGGTACCATATTGTCGTGCTGGACAGACTATGGTACGAAAGATTGGCATTAAACTGCATTATTAATTTAATGTTACGCTCAGGTCTTGATTTATATATATAAAAAAAATAATCGGTGAAATCGGAAAATAGGGACACATATTTTATTTTGGATATGAAAAAATTAATATTTTTTTAATTTTACATTAAATAAGAACATTTAAGAGATATTGCATAATTTTAATTATCTCACTCCTTTTTCTATCTGTCCTTTGTTTTAAAGTGGTTTATTTTAATTTTCTTTTTTTATTTATTCCAGACTCCAGTTTAATTAAACATTCCAACACACTTGTTGTCCTTAAATGAAGATATTTTCCTTAACAAGTGAGTAAAAAATGATTTTCACTGAGAATAATTTATGTCTCTGAAATGTACACATATTCCGTCAATTTTCTACGAAAACAATATTAATGACTTTTAGTTAATTCCAAAGAAATAAAGCAAAGAAAAACAAAGAATTCTTCGGTATCAAAGTCAGAAAATCAGTTAATACATTTTTGGTGATATTTGAGTTTGTCAATATTTGACAAAAAACTTTTCATCAATTTCGTAAGAAAATTTTCTTAATTTTTTCCTCTTCAACTGAAACGTGTTCACGATCTTATCAATTTTCAATTTTTCATTTGTTTACACTTCCACTTAAGAAAAGTTGTGTAAGGAAGAATGGGAAATTTCAATTTCCTTTGGCAGGCAATTTTTATAAGCGATTTGCAACAAAAATATTCGTATTTATATGGGGAGTAATTTTACTGGTTAACAATATAGAAATATTTAAGTTCAAGTACAGTTTTAAATAAATTTTTGTTACATTCTTATTCAGGTCTTGTTTAGTTCTAGTTCAATTCCAGTTCGATTCTAGTTCAGTGCTTGTATAGTTCTAGTTCAGTTCTAGTTCAGTTCTAGCTCAGTTCTAATTGAGTTCTAGCTGAGTTCTAGTTTAGTTTTACTTCAGTTCTACTTCAGTTGAGTTTTATTTGAGTTCTAGTTCATTTATAGTTCAGCTCTAGTTCAATTCTAGTTCTGTTCTAGCTCAGTCCTACTTTAATACTATTTTAAATATTATTTAATTCAAGTTCTTTGAATCACTTCGGATTATGCATTTTAGTACAGATACTATTTTAGAGTTAGTTCTGTTTCTAGTTGAGCTTAAGTTCAGCTTTAGGTTTAAACGTAATGCGATATATAATTGTCATCATAATTCAGATTTAAATTCAGTACTAGTGGAGTTCTTCTTTAGATTCTAGTGGAGATTGTAGTTCAGATCTAATTCAGTATTAGCTTAATTTATTCTCATACATTTTTCAATATAATATTAAATATCAGATATGAACGACATCTGATATTTAATATGACACATATATACATTTGATTATATTTTGAATAATATAATTTATTTATGTGTAATTAAATTTTTAAAAATTTAATTTTCGATTAAACTTTGTTTTAATATATCCAAAACATAGACACAAAAAGCATTCTAAAATCTTTTAAATATTTAAAAGACTTCATTAAAAGGTCACACATTATCAAAGGGCTACCAACCTTTCCAGCCTTTTTAGCAGAATTTTGAAATTGCAATAAAAATATACCACATAACAATTTGTATAAGTTTCCCTCAATTACATATGACTACAACCGACTGGAATATAGAAAACCATGAAGAGTTTTACTATGGGCGATAACGAATTTCAGAGTCTTTATGCCAAAACCAATTTTGGAATAAGTGAATGACTGAAGACATATATTTTATATCAAGAGCAATCTAAAATTTGTATAACCTAAGGTCCAAGAATATATACGTGATGGTATCAACACCTTTTAATGTCACACATAGTGGGATAAATTTCAAATACCCCTGTGCAGATAATGTATGTAACAAGAGTAATCGTCGGAAAAATGTAACCCCAGCGCAAACAGCTTTCAAACGTGAGTTGGTTAAAATGACACAAATTTGCTCTAAACCATTACGCAATTGAACGTGCATTTTATATTAACCCACCCACATTAAATTACTCAAACATACACATACATATACACATGCATACATAAAACACACACCATAATAAAAATTTTGATACACCCTGTAGTTTTAAGGAAAACGAATTCTCTGACTTCTATTATATGTTTTGCAGATGTATAAATACTTCCGATGTTTAAGGAATGAAAAAATGAACTTTCCTAAAAATGTTCAGTTATCTATGAATCTAGAAAAATCTGTACCTTCTCGATTCTCATAAGGATCTATAAGAACTGTTGAGTTTAGTATAAAACACTAATACACGTTTACATTGTTAAATGTCAGTGTATTTTACGGTTTAACTTCGTTAGTTGTTTTATTTTATTTTTTCATCACATAAACCACTTTATTGTGTCCTGTTACCAGTTTCGGAACAGCTACTGCAACTAAACACTAGTGTTGGTTTCCAATGCTGTCAAACTATATACATTGAATGTTGTTGATATTTAATGAGGATTTTGTTGCTCTTTAATGTCCTATTTTTGGGATTTTTTATATTCTTATTTTAAGTTGTTAAATCGGTTTTATTAAATGCTTATATAAGATGATAAATTGTTCAGGAAAAATAGCAAAAAATAAATTAAATCTTAAATTATTGACAAAATATTCGATTTTATTTTAGGCACGTAAATATTGGTACTTTCATACAAATTTAAATTATTAAAAAGGTTTTCGGAAATGAAATAAATAGAAGATTCTAAGGTTGATCCATCTATGAATACTTAAAAAATAATGTTTCATATGAAAATTAAAAAAAAAGAAACTTATTTGGAAAATGTTTGAGTAAGTGGATTCTGGAAATCGAAACACTTTTTTTAATATGACTTGACGAAGCGCAATAAAAAAATTAAATGAAAATAAATATATAACAAAATTGCAATAAAAACATAAAGGAAGTGTTTGCAAGTTTATGTTTCGCGTTCGACTTCTTGGATCTAAAAAGGGTCGAAGCACACAGCAATACAATTGATCCATAAAGCTTTAATATCACAACTTGTGATGAGGTTATATTATTTTATTATTATATTTGTAGCCCTTAGAATGATTCATCTAAGTATTTAGCTGTTAATGTATATTGTTGACCCATTCACATCCATAAATATTGTCAGCAATTGTAGTATAAGTGAAACTTGCGCTGATTTTTTTCCAATTGGCCTGTTTAGTTTCCTCTTGAAAACCAGCAAAATCAGTTCAGCAAATTAAAACAAGTAAAATTAAACTCTTCACCACAATGTTGATTATAAATAGCAGTAACGAAAAATTAATAAACGACCCTCGCAAAATTTTATTTTCTGATTTATTCTTAATTGTGCAGTATATAATCGTGAAACTAAAATTTTTGTGAAATTTAGGAGTTTTAAAATTAATTTTAATGAGGGATTAATGGGACCTAGAAGAAATAATGGACCGATCTTTGAACCAGTTATAGTTATTGCAATACTAAAGTATATGTGACATTTATGCCCTTCAAAATGATATATGAAAGGGTGCTTGTATGGGACTTTTGAGAAGTAGTGGATCAACCCTCGCATAATTTTATAAAGTTTAAGCATATTATGGTACTTATTTTTGCCAAATTTCATTGAGATATCTCAAGAATTGCGACCTGTGGAATGTTCCAAACGTTAACATGGACAGCAGAACAGTCTGACAGACAGACAGACGAAGGGACATCGTTAAATCTACTCAGAAAATCAAAAGGTATACTTAAAGGTGGGAGTTACACCATTTTTTCTGTATATTACAAACATCAGCACAACGTATAATACCACAACCACCTCCACTGGTAAAGGGTATAATGAAATAGACCAATATCTGAGCTAATATCAAAAATTTCACATGGCCCTTTCTTAATTGCTTCTCCATTTATTTGGAAAAACAAAAAGTTTATGGTGTACCGGAGAGACTTTGTTTAGACACCCAAAATTAGTCATCTCGGATGGATTTTTTTCAACCTTTAAAATTTTATTTATGATGTGATTGAAATTTTTTTTCTGCAAGGTAGTATTTATAGATCTCTACAAAATATTACATGTGTGTTAAATTCCTTCTAGTTTATAAGATATTAAGATCAAAGAGCTGTTTGGAATTTATTAGCTAAGAACTAATCTTTAATCAACTTTGATGAATTCTTTGGGACAATGCTATACTAAGATATCCATCGAAGTGACGCAACATAGGACCATAATGTTCCTGAAAATTATGCAGTCCTCTATTGTTTGGATTTCTATCAGAGGACCAGCTAAATAGTCATAACAAAACAGGTTTTAAATAAAACACTTTCACCCACTTGTTTGTGGTAAATCCCGTGGTTTTCTTACTTAACATACGTTGTCTGAATTTTCATTTTGGATTTTGTTGAAGTAAATATGGATCGTCCTATAGTAATATAACAACACCGCTGTATTTAGTGATAAATATTTATTAAAACAATTTCATTCTGATTTACTTGACATTCTAAAAAGATCGAACTAAAGACGAAAACATCCGAGGTTACCAAAGTCAAGAGGGTAGGACTACCAAAATATCGGTTCTAAAAAATTTTTGATCGGTCTGTAATTTCCTGTAGCCAGCATAAAACTCCAAAATTCACCCCTTGAACTTATTTACTTATTTAAGATGTTTCATAAGGAAAAACTCATAACATGAAATTCTACGTGCATCAGTCAATAATTTTTTATGCCTGCAGCGTGAAATTGAAAGAAATCCGTAACTCCTGAATGCCTAAGTTCACTTCAGTCAAAGTTTTAGAATTAGATCTAAAGTGACCTGCTTACATGATTCTAAGATTAACACCGCAATTCACATACATTTTTTTACTTGTTTTATCTTATCATTTAATCCCATACGGTGACGATAGAAGTATTCGAAGACATTGAAAGACAGTTTACTCGTAAACCCTATCAGAATTTTGATTATTTAAAAAACTACGCAGTGACTAATATGCGATAAAAGTCAATTTTTCAAGACGATTTTCCCGCTTTTAAATCATGAGTATTTAGATGTATTTAAAATCAAGCATTAGGTCTTTTCTTATTAAAGAACTTAAGTTCTTTGGTCTAGAGAACGTGGGGTGGCCTTCCAAAGTTGAAGTTAAAAAAGTTTACACATTTATAACACACAAGTAAAATGTTATAGTCAGTCAAGTCAGACTATTTAATACCCTTCACCACATTGTTAATTGCAAAAGAGAATTTTATGAACGACCCACGATTAATTTGCTTTCCTTATTATTCTTATTTGAGCAGTATATTATGACACTAAAATTTATGTGAAATTTATGCGTTTGAAACGGAATTTTTTCTGTAGGCTTATATCGGAATTAGAAAAAATATGGAACGACCCTCGTTTAATTTTGCACAGTGGTCTTGTCTCACAATTAACTCTTATTTGACTAAATATTTTTACAATACTCACGTATTCTTGCGATTTATGAGTTTCAAATCGACATTTGGAAGGGTGCTTGTAAGAGACCTATAAGAAATAATGGACCGATCCTCGGATTCGGAGTCGAACGTTATACTAAAAAGTAGGACTTTTCATTTTGCCCGTTACATATTTCGGCATAAGCGCATAATACTCTAACCAAATATGGTAGTGTAGGGTATAAAAAGAACATAGTATACCAAGTGCAAAAGACAGATCATAATTTTACATTGGTCTAAATATCTTTCAAATCATATATGTAATCATATTTTTTGTGCAAATAATTAAAAGATATGTCTACTTGTAATTTCGTTTTTTTTAATTACAACATGTAAAAAGACCCATGGACGGGAGATGGAGCTCCGTATGACTGTGAGAAAGAAGTAGGTCCAAAAGTAAACTGCGGTACAATTGGTGTGACTTTAGTCACAAATTGCTAATTATACAAAAATTAAATTTGAGCCTTTTTCCAAAAATTTATCGAGATTAAAGATTTTGGAAAAACATTAAAGAAATTTAAAAAACGTGGAGGTCCTCTCCTCATCCCCCGAAAATATACTTCTGAAAGTGAACTTTCATTCAAATACTGACGGTACATTTAAAGTAAAATAATTATTTGTTTGGTTTATGTCAGTACAAGTCATAGTAAATAACCCTGATCGAAATTTTTAAGTCTTATGGGGTTGTGACTTTTAAAAGATCACTAAAAGACACTCTCAAGTGATTATTGTGATCATAGGAATATTGACGTCAAACGTTATTATCTACCTCAAATGTTACTTCAGAAATATAGAATATTATCCAACTTCAATATTTTGTTCTATTCTGAACCTCAATATTAAATTTCTCTATCAATTTCAATTTATGTTTTGAAGACCTATTGAACATGAAAAACCTGAATATCAATATATTGACTTATGACAACATGACGTAAATTTTATTTAACAAAAAGTTGAATACCCAGTTTACAAATGCAAATATTTTTCCCAGTTATTGCCATTCAACCGAGCGTATGATTTATACAAGTTAGATAAATAAAAAAACAAAATACTCATACGCCATCAACTCTTTTATTGACTAAATCTGTTTGAAGCTTTTATGTAGAGTTATATATACATATGTATGTATAAGTTTTCAATTTTATTAGAAAATAGAAAAAATGTACAGCAAATGGTCATGAAAAACATAAACAAAGTTTTTTTCTGCTTCTCTACATAAAAAGTGAAAAATTAGTTTCCCTGAGGTTTATTTAGTTTCTTTAAATGCTGACCTGACGAATAAAAGCGTATACATATACTCACATTTTTTATGAAATATAAAACTATGATTTTTTAAACCTACTGGTAGACTTAAGTCATAGTGCACAATGGGGTTGAAACAAACAGGTTTGGTTAAACCATTTCAATAACATAATATAGCAATAAAACAAATCACATATATGATATAGAAGTTACATAAGATATATACAAAGAGTAAAAATCTATTTTCGGTTTTTTGATATCGGGTCAGATTATTATTGCAAAGAAATTGGAAGCTAAAAAAATTTAAATTACTGTCATATGCGTATGAAATTAAGGATAAGGGCTTCAGCAATATATACCACTATTTGCTTCAATTATCCTGCATAAAATATCCTTTTAAAGTTAGTTTTATTTTAAATATATTTGCTTATGTAAAGAAAATGTGTGGAATAAAATAAAATAAAATATCATAGATACTTATTAATTTTGTGGCAATTATTTTAAGTTCTGAGTCTTAATTCCATCTGAGATAGAGTAAATATGAACGAATTTGCTAAGAATGACTTGTCAGTTGACACCTTAAACGATTGCAATTAAATAGGAAACGACTTCTATGATATCCAAGTACTTCCGGTTTCTTAGATCAATAATAAGGAAAAGGGTTGTAAACTTTTAGGGAAATGTTTTAATTGAAGCAGAGGAAGACAGTGTTACCGTTAATATTACTTTAGACGCAAATTTCGACTGCATGTGACTTTAAGTGTACTCAAATTTGCATTTTTGGCACAAAATTACAGAATATTTTATTTATTTGGCTAAATGAACGATATACCAATAAATCTTATACAATTATGGATGAAAAGATTAAAATTTAGAAAAACAGATTCATGAAAATTCATTAATCCTTCTTTCAAGAAATATAATGAATATAAGAAATAACATATTGAAATAGGATTAATTTACAGAAGATATCTTATTGTGTTACCTTTCAATCTAAACAAAACTGGAAGTGAAGCATATCCATAATTTAAAACATTTCCTAAAGTAATATTATTTAAATAAAATTTGTTGCGGAAATTTGTTAGTGTCACTCTTTTTAAATCTTTGATAACGCTGATCCAAACTAATAGTTCTAAGGCAAAAATGGGTTTAGACATTTACACAGCGTTCTAACAAAACATTGCCTGATAGATATATATCCCATCTATTCTATTATTCGCACTTGGTGTTAGTGTAGAGTATCCGCCTTTTATTACGAGTATACGAGTCAAAAGTGACTGTCAAACCTTTCATTATTTCTCTACTTCAATTTATGTGGGATAAAATTTTCGTGATTTTTACTACATTTCAATATCCTTATGGGTATTTGTAGGACCCTAGTGATGGTTCAAGTTAGAAAAAACAAAAACAGAGCACGAACAAAATATTTTTGTTTTGTCAAGTTTTCAAAAAAATGACCCAAAAGTAATGAAACAGTTTTTGATATGGCAATTCATAAACTCAATATAGCATACAAGTCCTTGAATGGTGCAAGAACAAACTGCCAGTGGAGATATATTGGGGTTTTAGACTTTTGTAAATTATAATAGCGATTTCAATCAAATAAAAAATAAAGCTGTAATTTTGCCGGTTTTGCTTATATTATTTTTTATATTTATGTTACAAAAATTTTCGATCTGACTCCTTAATATTTCTTTAACTGGGTCATATGGCCCCCAGTGTCTTTAATGTAAAGTGAAATGGAAATAAATCCGATCGGCTAGTCTGACCAGTGAAATTTCATATTGTGTTAGTAGAAGTATAAATAAGTTTAAGCTTTGAGGTGAAGTCACGCATCTTAAAAATAATTAAAATGATCCAGATTCTGTTTGTACACCGAATTTATATTTTTCTACAAGGTTACTTTATTGACTTTCGTGTAGCAGAAAATAGTTTTAAAAACTAAAATTTTGGGAGAGCCAGAGTTTCTCAAATTCAACCTATTTTTTTCACAACACTCTTACTTCTGGTTTTGTTTCTCAAATTGCAAAGCTTGAATTTTAAAATATTTATGTTTTCTTCAAAGCCTGATATGTTTTAAAATAGGAAATATAATAGGAATTTTTGGATATAAAAAACATTTTTAGAAACTTTCGAAAGTTTTTTGGGAATTACGGAATTTCTTTTAGGAGAAACAGATAATGTTAAAAGTTTCCGAATTGTCAAAAAGTCTATCCAGATAGGTTGATTAAAAAATTTTAATAATTTGCAAAAAAAAAACTATTCAATATTTTTCTCCGCAAAAAGTGTGCAATGAATTTTATTATTGTCAATAACGTTATACATATCTGAAAAGTAGGTATAATTTTCGATACATTGATATATGATTTGTCTAACTTCATCTTTCCATGTGTTAAAAATATCCATCGGAACATTACGGGTCTTAGCAAATCTACTTCATAATGATTACGTATATGTATTGACTTCTTTGTTTTTATAAAGATAAAGTTATACAAATATAATGTACTAAATTTACTAGGACTCCTTGTGTCCCCTAGGATATTCAAAATCTGGCTTAAGAACTTTCCTTCAGTTTTAATAATAACTGGAATTTTTCCAGTTGTAAAATAAGTAAAGAAAAACCGAAATTCTTAAATATTTAATTTTTTTCCAGGTAGTAGTAAATCTACACTCATACACAAATATATAAAAATACACATTACAAAACAAAATTTAGTAGAGTATTTTGTTCTATAAAACAAAAATTGTTTATTTGCCTGTAACGAAATAAAATATATCAACGTTAAATGATTCTAAATAATGTTGTCTAAAAACTCTTGTACTTTGTTATAAGTAAACAAATACATATATACAATTGCACACACACACACTTAAACGTCCCGAAATACAATATGCAACATGTTAATATGAATATGGCCTAAAGAAATTTTAAAACTCATACAATAACAATCATTTTACTTACAACTACAGTAACGGCAACAAAAAGAATACACAACAACAAAAACTGAAATGTAGATTTATAAAAATTTGATGTGTAACTCGTAACAGTTTGTAAAAAAGAAACAAAATTCTGTGTATATATATTCATAAACACACATACATACAAAATATTTAAAAATGTAAATGTTTATAATAATTTTACTATTATATTTTATTTATATGGATGCCTGTTAGTGTATGTGTAAGTACATATGTGGGTGTGTGAAATTTACACTCTTTGTGCAAATTTTATATGTGCAAATCAAAATTTTATTATGGAAATATAAGTTTGAATTTTCATATAATATTTTTCTTTTGATGCTTATTGTCGTTGTTGTTTTTTGTTGCAATTCAGTAAAAGTGGATTGATTTGATAGGTTTTCAATATAAAATTGATTGCATAACATACATATTACTACAAAATAAACTAATACTTATGTACATAAATAAAAACAACAAATATACATAAATATATTAGATCATATTGACAGCATTTATTTATTCCTGATTGTGCCAGTTATCCTCACTTTAGTTTAGCTAAACCTTTAAAGCCTGTCAATAACGCCTAAATGATTCAATTGCTATTTTCAATGAGTTTTAATAATTGAAAAAAGTATCGGAAGAATTTTGATCTTTTTCAAGAACATATGTATTACAGGGTCTTATCTGCGTCATTTGTGGGAAAAAATAGATTTACAATAATTTCTCGGAAGTGCCATAAATGAGGTTTATGTAAATCGAATTAGTCCATGTGAGAAATGTTTGAAAGCAAATTTATGTTCAAATCCCAGTTTATTTTATTTGTAATGAGTTTTATTAATGAAAACGACTTTTTGAATTTTAAAACAAATAAGAATGCAGTAATCAGTAAAACCCCACTATATAATACCCTACACTACAATGTTGGTAATAAATTTAAAATGAATTTTTGAGTGGAGTTAAATGGAAGCTGCTAAAAATTATTTTCCACATAGATTTTTGCTGATATTTGTAATAATTATTTATTATAATACAAATGTATATGTAAAAGTAATATTTTGGAAGGGGGTTGTATGTCACCTATGAGAAGCAGTAAACCCACCGAGTGGACGGATCGTACTCAACAGTGTTCATTCCGATAATAATAAATACCAGACTTTATCAAGATATCTCTAAAATTGCAACCTGTACAGTGTTCACAACGTTTACATGCACAGGCAGCCTGACAGACAGAAGGACGGACATCGTTAAATCGATTTAGAAAGTGATTCTGAGTGGAACGGTATACTTAAAGGTATAATATCATTTTTCCTGTATATTATAAGCACTAGCACAAACGTATAATACGAACAGCCTGGAGATGAAGGCAGTGAAGAGATATTGAACTCTTGTGTAGTGTAGTCGATTTTAAACGGCGATGGACCACATGTTCGAGCAAAGTGACAGAAATCGCTATAAAATCGTTAATGGGTGGGTTTCTGAAAAATGACAAAATTTCATCACTAGTGGATAAGTGAGTGACATAATTAGATAATATTTAAATTAATATATTTAGTGTTTTGAAAACTCTATATAGTTTTTACATAACCTAATATTTTGCATATTCATATATTTGTAATAATCGTATGCATACTAAAATTATTATGTATATTTTATCGTAAATGGACATTTATTAAATTGTTATTTCATATTTTTATAGTTGATGTTTTATGTTAAGTTATAGTTTTCCCGTTAGCGATATATTTAAAATATTGATGCAAACAGTGTAATATGAGATGTTATTGGCAAATGATTTAATCTTGAATTTCAGGTAGTTTTTGCATTTATATAACAATTATATTTGTAATATAAATTAAAATTAATGTTCAATTAGGAAAAGGAATCATATTTAGTTTTGTTAAATAATATCGACAATTGAAATGCCCCATGGTCATCCGTATTAAGGGACACACGTAAAGATTTTTTATACAATAAAATTTAAAGAAAAGGGGCCTTAAATTGGAGCTATAGAAAAAATGGACCAATATAAGTCAAATTAGCAATATTTGTTCAAAGTAGTTAAAAATATCTGTGCCACTTAGAAAAAAATTTGTGCCAGAATTCAATAAAATATGTTCAAATTTAAAAGTAATGTAAACTCAAACCCGGTTTCAGAGAAGTGGCAATTTATAAGAGCTCTTACAAAATATGCACCGATTTTCGTAAAATTAGAAGAATACATTAAGGTCGGTAAGAAAAAAAGATATTTAAGCTTTTTATAAGCTTACAGTGCTTTATATACAATCTTTTGCAAAAAATGGCCCAACACAATTTAATTTCAAATACAATTGTATGGGTCTATTTGATCAAAATAAGTATTTTTTTTTTAATTTAATAAAAACTTCTTAAAAATTGCAACTTTAACGTTTTTATAATGCTCCAATTTTGTTAAAAAAAACAAAAACAATTAAAATGTAAAGTCGGTCAAACCCGACTATCTAATACCCTACACTACATTATCGCTTAAAAGTGTTGGTTGCAAAAAACTAATGAACGACACTCGTTTTATTTGACATTATGCTTTATTCTTAATATTCTGTAATACATTATTGTTACACTAAGATTTATGTTAAATTTGTGCGTTAAAAAAAAAAATTTCCTGGGGGGGTTATTTGTGGACTGCAAGAAATTATGAACCGGCCTTCGTATTATTTTGCACATCGATCTTTGCTTATATTTATCCTAATTTGACCAATATTTATTATTGAATTCCATACCGGGATGAACATTTGTATGGAAGGTACTTGAAATATTCGACCGAAAATTGCGACCTGTTCACAACATTTACATGGACAGACAGACAGACGGCCAGACATTGTTAAATCCACTCAGAAAGTGATTCTGGGTCGAAAGGTGGGTATAGCACCATTTTTTCTGCATGTTACAAACATCAGCACAAATACATAATACCCCAACCACCTTCGGTGGTGTAGAATATAATATAAAACTTTTAATAGTTATGATAAAAAGATTAAAATTTCTTTGGCCCAAAAATGTCGTCGAGTTATATTTTACATTTAAGTAAAAAATATGTGGACTGTTTATATTCACCTAAAATCTATAAGAAACTTTCCGAATTCCAATAAAAGTTGACCAATCTTGGATGTCTCCTGGAAAGCCAATGGAGTTGCGGAATCATCCGTTTTGTCTGGAACATTTAGTTATTTAATATAAAGAAGTTATGAAATTTTGTATGAATTAACATCTGTCAGTATTTTATTGAAAATAATATTTTTAAAATTTATCATTATGTTGTTACCTTTACAAGTAAAATTTCATATAGAAACATTGGAAATGGTGGCCTTAAGGTGTTTAAATATTTTCTAAAGATTCTTACATAAAATGTAATTTAATATTGATTAACATTCATGTGAAATGTTTTAAATCAAAATATTAAATCAGAGTTTCTAAATGGAGTAATATAAATCCATTAAAGCTAAGAGCCAGCCAAGTACCCGCAAAAGTAAAGAAACTAAATTGTTATAATATTATATAAATAATATTAAAGATTCTTTTGTTTAATATTAATTTAAAAATGAATGAACATAAAACAAGTAAAAATGATATATTCGGCTATGCCGAATTTTCAGTACCCTCTACCACAAATGCGTAAAAGTAAATACATTGTGTTTCTTACTCACACATACACTCACAAACGTTTATAATATATAAACGTTTTTTCTAAAATATAACACAGGAATACTTAATGAATCATAAAATTAGTAATATTTTTGGCTTTATTTTTTCAAACTGGACCGATTTCAATAATTTTTAGAGTGAATAAAGTACATATATAATTTATAATATGACAAAATCATATTTTAATTTGTCAATTTTTAATTCAATGTAAAGGTTGCTTCAGATATCGGTCTATACCTTTTGATGTACTGAACTTAATTTGCGTTTTTTGAATAAAAAATTTCCGAGGGTTTTAGCAAATCATCAGGTCTAATTTTATTGAGCTCTGTCAATAATTGTGGCTGTGAGCGTGCCAACAACAGACAGGCGGAGAAATGGAAAGACAGACGGACGTACAGACTAACGTACAGATGTACGTAGAAATAGACAGGTAGATGGATGGATAGATGGACAGACAGAAAGATGGACGGAGAAAGCTTCTCAAGACAAAGGTCAAATTTAATTGAACTCTGTCAATTATTATGGATGTGAGCGTCCCAAATACAGGTACACAGATGGCTAGATGGACGGACGGACAAATGGATTGAAACGCAAATAGGCATAGCTAAATTGACTCAGATTTTGATTTGATGCAAGAATTTATAGATTTAATGGGGTGTGAGATGTTTCCTTCTTTGCGTTACACACGAAATGACAAAGTTAATATACCCTCTACATCACTTATAATGGCAGAGGTTATAAAAAATATAAATTTCAATTAAGGATTATGGAGAATTAAGGTAATTATCAAAAAGTAGTTATTGTTATAATTTTTAAGCTTAAAATTGGTCTTGATTCTCAAATGCAAAATAACTTATTTCCTTTGTCATTTTCCCCTTTCACTAACACATCATTTGATCTATTCGATTCCATTCCATTCCAAACACTTTCAATGTAAATGTATTTTTCCTTTTATTCTCTAATATTCTGTTTTGTATTTTTCTATTGTTTCGAGTTTTAAACAAAGAAGAAAATGAATAAAAATCTTTATTCACACGCAATTACATAACATCTATAACCAAATATTCATAGATATATACATTTCATTGGTATAAATGAAGAACATTCATCAATATTCCAAAAAAAAAAATGGAAACAAAAGAACAGCTTAAGCCTTGACATAGATAATGGTTATTTGTTGGTATCTATATGTCGCTATATACATAACTATGTAAGAATCTGTGTGTGCGACTGTATGTGTATGGAACAGTACGTGAGAATCTTAACATTATAGTTGATAAAATGAAAAATATCAGTTAAAGAGGCGAAATTGTTACATGTTGCAGGCAAGAAATAAAAAACAATAAATTTTCTTCAACTGTCGTAACCAAAGAAAACGCTAAATATTTAAACGATGGAATAGTAAATTCCAGGCCTTGGAAGGGGCCTCTCTATGTCTAAGGCATTTAATTAACTTCATATAAGGAGTGATATTAAAAAGAGGTTTTGGATCTTATTAAGGAATACTCTTATCTGTAACAACTTGGTTGGTTTACCCATTTTTGAAAATGGGTAAACCAACCAAAACACATCAGTATTAATTCCGGGCATTAATTTTAATTTCACTTCGATATTCTTGAAGTGGTCTCCAATTGATTTGAAATTCATTTAAAAGTTATGTTATTTTGAAAAAATCCGTTTTAAATAGGTTTAATTTTTTATTCGATTGAAATTATTGCTATTTACAAAAAAAGATATATTTGTTTTTATAATCACTAGTGATGAGTCACTTTTCTCGAACATGTAGTACATCCCCGTTTAAAATCTGCCACATTTATGGACAACCTTTTTGTGCTGTGAAATTACTTTTAACCTTAACTCTCTTTTGACCTTAGCTCCGGCCATTTTAGAGGATTTGTCACATTCATCATTCGTACAAATGCCATATTATTGCCCTCTTTTTGTTCGACATCACCACATTTTTTCTGAAAAGCCATTTAACATTGAAATCATCAAATATTTCATTACGTAGTAGACGATTAAATTTTCCCTGTGCACCTTTCATCTAGTCCTGAAGGAAGACAATGGTTTACAATATATTTTAAAACTATAGATAAACTACAGATATTATTTATCATATTTGCTATAAATGAATGATACTTCCTCCTTGATCCTGATGAAAAAATATTCCAGATATTTCTGGAGATATAAGAGTATAAAAATTTTAAGAAATTATGTCGCTTATTTTAACTGCCTATAACTCTTATACAAACTAAAAAGCAAACTCTGGTTCATTATACATTCCTGCGTAAAATAAAATCTGAGCCGAATTAACCATGTCCGTCTGTTCTGTTGTTAGCATGCCTACATTCATAATAACTGATAAAGCTCAATTACATTTTTTATAAAGCTATAGCCAAAAATATATATAATCTTGTGACACATAAAGTGTTCCTGTTATATTAAAAAACTATATTAAATACGTTGGTATGTTTGAAAGTGCATGTACGAAATATAACGTATTTACTTCACATGCATTTGTGGTGTAGAGTATTGAAGATTGGGCATAGACGAATATACCATACTTATCTGTTAATTATTACTTTTTGGACATTGGAAGGTAAAACGTACATATTTTCGCAACTTAGTTTTAAAAATTCATTAAGAAAATTTGTGTCTGAAAAATTACCAAAATAAATAAAATTAAATACAAATGTGCTATAAAAATATTTAATTTTTTTATAATTATTTTTCAGTTCAGTAAAAAATATTTACATCTCTTTAAATATTTCAGTTCTTCTATTTAGAATTTAGTTTCCAGTCAAATAAAAACGGGCCATTTGAAACCCTTTAAATTTCTCATTGGCAGATCTCCAACTTGTATTGTCTGTAAACTACAAAAGATGTTTTGACTTATACACAAACTTGACTCTGATTGTATTTGTGAATGCAGAATATGTAAGAGAGTGTGCGAGTGTTTCTATTTAAAAATGGCAGCATATAGTATCGCTGATTACACTTAATTACACACATAAAACTGGTCATTTTATGTGGGGGTGTGTTAACTGAAGTCAATCTGTTTCCTGTATTTGCACATACACAAGTATAAACTCACATATTTATAAACTCACTAACATGCAAGGGAAACACCTACTTATCTACCAAAACCACACATATGCAGTCATACACACACAGTTTAAATATTAACATTATAGGCAAAGACTACATCGAGTCTTTTGTTTCTTCTATGCACTGAAATGTCTTTGAGAAAAAGTTTTTCCCAACATTCAACAACTTTATCATGTTATGGCTTGTTTTGGGGAAGAATGGGAAAATTATCCTTACATACCATAATAGAAGGACAATAATTTTGTTTTTGCATTTTAATGTCGTTCGAAGGGTTGGTACATTGTTCTATTTTAACTTGTTATTTTTTTCTATTTTAATGAAAATTGTGGATTTTTAGTTAACTTTAAGAGTTTTCAAAAAATAAATGTTGCAAAACAAGAATCTCTTTAAACTTTTCTCAACAATCAATTTTAGTTTTCAACATTAACGAGATGTTTTGTTGTTTACGTACAAGGTCACGAAAGTAAAACTAATTACAATTGGTAAACAAAAATTAATTATTGAAAGGTTTCTGTGTTTTTGTGTTTTTGCAAAAGTGGAATAATTGTTTTAATTGATGAATGGTTTTTATTTATGTAACAGAAATTTTTGTTCATAAATATTTACCTTTTGTAATAAGGAGGGAGGGGGAGGAATTTGGAAAATATTTTTTAGTTAAATTATTCAAGTGTGAAGGGAAGAATTTTACTTTCAAATTGAACTAAAATGTTAGGAAAAACAAGTTTTAGTTATTTATGTGAAAGTTTGCGTATAATTAATATTTTAATATAAAATTGATATTAATCATACGTTTGCATATTATTTAATTATAAAACAATAGAATATTATCTCAAAATGTAAGAATTTTTTTCATTAGCTTAAAACCGAAAAATTATGTGCTATTTTTATTCCCTATACCATCGTAGCTGGGGTATTATCATTTGTGATAATTTTGAAAAAATGGCGTAACATACAGAAAAAATGACGTTCAACTCAAAATGACTTTCTGAGTCGATTTAACGATGTCCATCCATCCGTCTGTCTGTCTCTATGTCCGTGTGGTTGCCCATGTAAACGTTCTGAACACTTTCGCAATTTTTAGGATGTTTTGGTGATATTTAGTACATACCATTATTTTTGACCCAGGACGACGCCTATTTAAATTAGTCATATTCGGTTCCATATTTCAGGTACAAATGCCCTCCCGGAATAAACTATACGAGGATCGGTTCGTTATTTTCATAGATGTTATACAACCCCCCTTTAAAATATGACTTTGAATGGGTTATATCTCACATAAACGACGATGTTATGATAAGTATTGGACAACTTAAAATAAATATAAGCAAAAATGCGAAATTTTATGACGGTCGATCCATAATTTATTATAGCTTCCGTTTAAACCCCGAGAAGAAGTTTTTTTAAAACGCATAAATAAAGAAGTTAATTTATACGAGGGTTGCTCATAAATTTTTCGTAGCTACCATTAGTAAAAAACAATGTGGTATAGGATATTAAATAGTCGGGCTTTACCGAATTTTATTTTTTTCTGAATAGAGGCTAAAAACTTTTATGTAGATATTAAAGTTTAACTCTTTTTTAAGTATTATTTTACTTTACTTTACTTTTGATTCTAAGGCTTAAAATAGGTCTTCAAATTATTTAAAAATATGTGCCAGATTCCCTGTGAAAAGATATACTATCTTACGATTAAACTATGAAAGTTATGATATTTCGGTGTAGTTCCCATTTGAGGCCCCTTTTCAAAAAAATAGTTTTAAATTTGATCCAGAAAAAATCTGTTGCTAATAAACTACCTAAAATCATTAAAAAGCTAAATATTAGAAGCTGCATAAGTTTCGAATACCGATAATTTGCAATTAAGGCTTAGAAACATACAAGGTAATGAGTACTTACAGGAAAATAGTTGCTTAAGTTTCGAAGAATATTCTGTATAAACTTTGGTGATTCTTTTAATTTTCCATTTCTTTTATGAATTTCGTTGCAAAATGAGTTGTAAGTATTTCTGTTACATAACTTCTTTCGCTTAATAGATTTTCGCTTTTATATTTTCTTTTTTCTAATTTAAATTTCAATATCTATTATCCACACTCAAAGCTATTAGATACTTGTAGGGAAATAATATAAGAACTAACTATTTTGAAAATAGTTAATATTTCTAAGCTTCTTTTAAGAATTTTCAAGTCTCTTTTTCCCTTAAGGCTAAAATATATTACAAGTTTATTTTATGCTTAAACAAGTAAGAATATTAGAGTCGACTATGTAATACGCTACACCATAATGTTGGTCATATATGGTAGTTACGAAAAATAATGAACGACCCTCGTATAATTTCATTATCTGCTTTATTCTTAAGTGTGTCCGTGTGGGAATAAATGGGAGCTGCAAGATGAAAGCTACAGAGCGACTTATAATTTTTCACATCGTTTAGTGCTTTTATTTCTCATAATTTGACCAATTATTATTAAAATACCAACGTATATATTAGATTTATGCCCTTCAAAGTGAAGGGGGCTTGAGAAGCAATGGCCCTCGCTTAATTTAGCACATCGGATTAGAATATCATTAGACTTATTTCTGTGCAATCTTAATAATTTTTTTTTTTATATTTAGAACTTTTAAAACCTGAATCCCTAAATCCGGAGTGAAATTTGTGTGGGAGGTAACAAATAGTACCAAATAAGGCCAATTTCAAATTTTGTCCTTGGGCGAAAATAATAATATGTACTAAATTTCATCAAAAATTGCAATATGTAGAGTGTTCGCAATATTTACATGAATAGTCAGCCACACGTACGGATGGACGGACATCGTTTCATTGACTCAGAAACTCATTTTAAGCCGAACGGCATACTTAGATGTGTGTTAAACGCCATTAATTTTGTATGTTACAAACTTGAAAGCAACCACTTATGATGGTGTAGGGTATAAAAGTAGAAAACGTTATTTACGAAAAAAAAATAAAAATTTTTTAAGCCAAACAAAAAGATAAAGAAAAAAGTAACTAAAAGCAAATAAGATAAAAAACAAGAAATTGCGAAAAGAGATGTAAATTTGTAAGATGACAACCTCTTGGGTATTTTAGTTCATTTTTGTGTGCTTTAAATACCAAAAAGGCTCGTTGGAGTTGTAAGTTAACATTATAAGTGTACATGTATTTATATGAATATAGTTGTGTTAGTATTGTATATGTGCATAGACTAATTTTCTTTCTATTTTATATATTTTCTTTCTAGAAATATTTTTTAGTTTTTTCTTTTTTAATTTTTTATTTAAACTTTTTCTTCTTTAATGTTTTTTTCGCACATTTTTCAATTTTTTTTTTTTTTGTATTTTTTAAGTATTTCTGTTCCTTCTTTTGTTGTTTTTTACTTACACACTCTTATTCTTGGCATACTTTTTTGAATTAAGTCTGTTATTTCTTTTGTTGTTTATCATATTTTTTCCTCTGCTTTTTTAGTACTTTATTTTTTGTTGTTTTTTGTTCACTTGTCTAATTTGTCTGGCGGCATGTCCTGTGAATGTTGTTTTTCTTAAGCAAGAAAATTAAATATAAAATTGTTGAAGATGTTTTTACCTTAAAGTTTTTTTTATTGTATTTTTATACTTTTTTATTAGTCTAGAATAAAATTTAAATAAGAATGCATTTTGCTTTTGTACGACAACCATTAAACAGGAAAATATTTAAATTTAGAGAAACAGTGGTTCGAAAAAAATATGTCAGATTAACAATTGGAAGAAATTGCAAGAACTTGATATTTCAAAATAAATCATTATTCACGATCGCATTGTAAAATGATATGCCAGATTTATATTACTGCAATCTTCTCTTAAAAGATTTATCTTCATGTTTAATATTTTTTTAAGTAGATATTTTACTCCTTACTATAACTGTTCCACAGAGGTTCCAAACTTTTTTAGAAATAATTGTGTAATTTTGAAACAACTGAATTGTTTTTAAAGACATTTCTCACAGACATTCTTGAAGTGCTATCGAATTGAATTAGAAAAGGATGTGTGCGGAAAGTAATCATCCCGGTTATGACGATTTTTCTAAAAATCTCCAAAGTTTCATTTTTCATTTGACTAAAAAAATATTTATCACACTTGTAGCCCTTATAATTCTCTAATTCTCTAAATGTGAGATAACTCTTACAGTTTAAGAGATATGCAGACCAAAATAAATTTCTTCTTTAAGTTTTTTTAACTTGATTGGCTCTATTTGGGCCCAAAAAGATTTCCAAAATATTGTCTTAATTCTGTACAAAATTGTATATTATTTCTGTGCAATTACCATGTACCATTATGGAATCAACAAGAATTACAAATTATAAAAAATAGAAGTTACCTTTCAAAAATATGCTAACATTTTTTATTTTAACCTCAACAATTTCTTTTTGGACTGAACAATTTCTTATTAATTCTGAAGAAATTTCTTAATGCATAAAAAGCAAATCCGAGGATATCAGGGGAAAAAATTTCCCTTTTCAAAGCGAAAATCTTCAAAAAGGATAGTCACTCAAGAATTTATGTAATACTAATTATTATTTTTTTACAAAGTGCACCGGAAACAAATATTTTTGGTAAATTTTTATTAAATTAAGCTTAAGTATTCTATTATATACATATTATATTTTTCGTGTAATTACCATTCCAACGATACTAAACACTTATAAAAAATTGTACACTACCCTTCATAAATTTACTGAAACTTGGATTTCTACCCAGTAATTTGCACTTTCCCCATGCATATGTGTATTGCAGTATTGTATGTAATAAATTAATATCAATTTCATCATGTCTTTAAATAATGTTGTATAACTTTATAACCATTGAACAGTTCCAGTAATGTTTTGAAACATTGGAAACAATTTGATTTCAGACCTAAGAAGGTTTGACCCACATTTTTACGACCAATTTGGGTTCTAATAAAAATATTATATAATTTCAGTTTGCACATTTTTCTGGTTACAAATATAGAATTTAGCAAGATATATAACACAAATTGTTCAAATTTATGAATTGATAGAATTTTTATATAATTGACAAATTATTTGTAGTTGCTATCGATAAAACTATATAAAAACATGGGTAAATGGGCAAGAAATGTATTTTGTTTTTAAAAGAAAATTAGAGGGCTACAAATTTTTTGTCGTAATTCATAAATATATTTTTGAAGAATTAAAAAAAAAACTAACGAAACCCAACCTGGTAAGTCACCAATTATTAGTATGATCATACGGGGTTCTGTACTCTTTCAAATTAAGTCAAAACCACATCAGCTCTAAGTATGTTAAATTTCATTCAAAAAATAAATAAATAAATAAATGATTTGACATAAGTTGCATCTTTATTGTAACCTACCAACTACGAACATCAAACTTAAACTTACAAATTAAAATCCTATCAATCGTATTTATATAGATTTATATGAACGCTTTTCGTTTATTTAAATACAACTTGCATGAACCTAAACGAGAACATATGACAATAAAAATTTTACGTTCCAAAATTACTATAAAACAACTTCTAACATGTAAGCTGGTTTTTTAAATGTTGCAATGAAACGTTTTTAATACAACTTCCAACTTTATTTGCATTCGTGTGGATTATTACGCATGCGCTTAAACAATTTTTTAATTGGAAGCCAACGGACGAATAAATAACCACAAAAACTTGTAATTCTATTTATAGTAATTTGTTGAAGGCAAAATTTTATTTTTTTGTTCGGCAGCGTTTATGTTCGAACAAGTTACAAGTTAATTAAAAATCTTCAATGAAATCCCTATAAATACGAATGATAAAATTTTGATTTGTTTATTTAAATTTGAAGGGCGTAGTAGACGGTTGAGTAATAGGTAAAAAGTAATGTTAATTAGAGAGACCAGAAAAAATATATATTGAACGCAGCGATCTTACTCAAATATATAATATTGTGAGATATATAATACAATTATTTAAACTTTAAGAAATAAGTAATAAATCAAGAACTGTAGAGTAAAGAGAGAGAGAGAGCTTTTAAGTAAGTTGACAGGTCATTTGACGTTATTATTAATAAGATCCCTTAATTTGACATGAAGGATAACTAAATTATGTTTGATATATATGCAACGATAAGTTTAAAGCCATGTAATTATTGGAAATATCAAATAAGGACAAAAAAGTTTTAAAGTCCATTTAGTTTAACTTTAGCAACAACATTGCCGTCCTCGGCATAAAACCTGGGACTTAAATATGTGTGATTCATTTAGCTTGTTCATTTTATTAAATCACATTGTTTAATTGGCTCGCAAACTTTAATGGAGGCTAGGTTTACACGTTAACGCCTATCGAACCTTGAGCTATAATGATAGATGTTATTTGATAGTTGTTTTCCTCTTTGGGGAAAACTGTGGAGCTAAATATTTTAGTATAATCCTCTGTAACAGATTGACGTGCTTTTCATATTCATATACTTGAATAACCAAATCTATGACGGTTATCTATATCTGTAGTAAGACTGTAGGGTACTGCTGGCTGAGATAGTAAAAATTCGAAGAGTGACCAATTGGTTGAGGTGTTATATACGGTCGAAATATTATAATTTTTAGCAACAGCGGGTCACAATTAGGTACTTTATTGAAGTCTTAACGACGTCGGTACTTGTCCAAGAAAAACATCATTACATGAGATCGAATATATGCACGGACACGGGCTAATAAGGGAAATCTAGAAGTTTATATCATTCATCGCATATAAGGTACGTATAGCATATAGGATGATCTCTATGCTATACTGCAGAAATAATGAACCTCTTTGGTTATTGATTAAATAGGACTTTTTAAAGCGCTTCAATGCAATTCGTAAATAAAAATGTTGAAGTAGGAATTTAGGATTTTAATACATTCACATATTGATCTGTTTTTCTTTTGTTTGAAGAAATATTGCACAATTAACTTTTGCTAATACCATTCTTTTGACATTAGCATCCATATGTGACGAACTTTCAGACCACTGGGTAAGATTCGGCTCTAGCTCTAACATATGGCTTTTTGTCGAATGGTGTATTAATAAACTGTTAAATCTTCATTTAAGTGTTGAAGGGTAGATTATATTCGGTACTGCAAAAGTTTGTAATATAATGCTACCACCACTTTTAAGTACACCGTACGACTCAGGATCACTTTTTGAATCGGTTTACCAATGTTCGTCTGTCTGGCCGGTTTGCTAGCTGTCCATGCAAACATTCCAACGAAATTGGTACAAAAAAACAATTTAAAAAAATTCCTCTATCTACCATAAATGTCAGTACAATTAAAATATATTTCACTATTGAGCTTAATTTGAAAATAAATGTATACGAGGGTCGTCCATAAATTTTTGGAAGCTACCATGCATAACCAACAATATGATGTAGAATATTTAAAAATCGGGCTTGACCAAGTATAACTTCTTACTGATTTCTCTTTATTTTCCTGTTCCACTGTTTAGTGTCTTACACTCTCCATCATTATTCTTGTTCTTCTGAAGAATATTTAATTAGGTTCTATTTCCTTTGTTGCTTACAATTGTAGATATAAAATCTTAATTATTCCCACAATTAGTTAATGCATAAAACAAAAACAATTTTATGAAATTATTATATAATAAACATAATAATTATTCTAAATGTAAGAATAACAAATACAAATGAAAGAGAAAGAAACTACAATTGAGAACCAACCAACTAAATTGTCATCATAATTATCTTGATCAACATCATTTTCACATTCACATTTACAATCACATTAACAAAAGTATCTAATTTTCATAAACATTTTACGAAGATATGAAATAAAGATAAATGAATAAATAGTTAAATGTGTGTATGTGTGTGTTAAATACTTAAACTATGAAAGTAATACTGAACTTATTATGGCAGTGTTTAAAAGGGAACTAAAGACATTTATTAAAATTTATTTATAATTATTATTATTATACCCTCCACCAACATAAGTGGTGAAGATGGTACATTTACTATATGATTCCGTGTGCAACATTAATAAGGAATTATCTGAAATCCCATAATATGTATATATTCTTGCAATCAAAATCTGAGTCAATTTAGCTACGTCCATTTGTCTGTCTCTTGTCTGCCTGAGTATTTGTAAGTTCTGAGAAGGTTCCTATTTAAAATCAGCAAGATGGGTCCGTTAATAAGATATATAGATTGGTATCTAATACAACCTCTAAATTTAAGTGATGACCTTTCATAAAATTATCAATTATAAATCGACCAATTAGAATAAAATTTTTACATAATATCAAGTAATATGAACCTCATTACTGTTCCAAAAACTATTAAAATCGGTTCAGTAGAAAAAATGTTATAGTCATAGTTTGAGAACTTTCCTATTTAAAACCAGCAAAATGGCTCCAGTATGTTAAGAGATATAAACTGACATCTAAGACAACCTCTTCATTCAAGTGATATACTTTCATAAAATTATCAGTTATAAAGCGACCAATTAGAATAAAATTTTCACATAATATCAAGTAATATGTATCTCATTATTATTCCTGGTCTGTTCAGTACAAAACAATTATAGGCAAAAATATATCTTACTTAATGACGATGTCTGTTTGTCTGTCCGTCCATCTATTCTTCTTTCAGGCTGCCTGTCGGTCTCATATTATTGGCACGATCAAATCCACTTAAGTTAAATTATACCATAATATCAGAAAATATGTGCTTTATTACTATTCCAGGAATTATCAAAATCGCTTTGGTAGAGAAAACGTCCTTGTTTCTTTGTTATATATAAGAAATACTTTCTTATGTTATATACATTTGTGAGTGTGTGTATGTGCATATAATGTACAATACCCTCCATTACTAATTTTAGGCATTAATGATGGAGGGTAATGAAAATTCGCCATAGCCTATTATAGCAATCTTATTGTTTTAAGAATGCATTTCTTACAATAAATTATTTTAATATTATGATAAATGAAATGATTATATAATTTTCTTATTAACTTAAATTTCATTACATTAAATAAGTAAATACCACAGAATCTTGAAAATTCTTGAAGAATTGTTTTAACAAAATTATTTATTAGTAAATTGTTTGTGGTTCAACTTAAACACAATCGAATTCTTTCATCAGAATTTTATTAAAATTTTTGTCATAATCGGTAAAGTGTTAATCTTAAGTTATTTTATAGTTAAATTATAAACATATTTTTTGGTTAAAAATAACAAAAATAGTTTAACATGAATTATATGAACTTTTTGGAAATTTTCTAGGAATATATTCGATATTTAAATGAATTTTGATTACAAAATTGATTTACTTTATGCATATCATACATGAGCACAGCAAGAAAACATTAACAGCACAAGTATAACGATTATATTTAGTAAATTATTGAAGATTTAGGCTGCGTTGCCAGAATGATGATTTTATCAAATTTTAATGATTTTTTGAGATAAAAGATGATTTGATGAAGTTTTTATCAAAATTAGATTTTTCTGTATAAGAAAAATAGTTTTCGATTTAACTCTGAAATGAGGTAAGTCGAATTTTTAGAACATGATATAATGATATGTGGTCGAAGCATAAGCCTTATGCATATTGAAGCATTAGTCTTCAATTAAGTTCGAATTGCAAAAATTTTGTTTAAAAGCAGCGAGAAACAACAGTTATAGGCTGCTGCTTTAGCGAAGATCCGAACTGGTAAAATAGTTGTAATAAATTGAAATTTTTACTAATTTTGGGGAATTTTATAAGTCGTTTTGGTGATGAATCATTAAAAAAAATATTTTCTCAATTAAATTTGTTATCGCATCAAAGGAAAATTTTTTGCTTAAGTCCAAATGTTTACTTTTATATTGAAATTTTTTGTGAATAGTTTTTTGATGACTTTTCTTCTAAAACGATGATTTTTTTCATGCCAAAATATGATTTTTCTCACAATTTTTCTGGCAACGCTGGTTTTAGGTATGTTTTTCTTCTGATGAACTTACCAGTGAACATGAGAAGCAATAAGGATCTAACTAGAAGAGAAACAACAAATGAGAATGCTCTATTCAGATATGCCGAATCATTAAGATTCATTTATATACACTCACATATACACTCAGAAACGTGTACAATATACAAACGTTGTTTAGTATAACACAGGAACATTAAATGAGTCATAAAATTATTTTAATAATTTTTGCAATATACATATAACTAAATATTATGGCAAAAGTTTATTTTAAATTTATGATTTATAATAGAAAATTTCGCGAAAGCTCTTCGCTTGAATTAAAAGGTTACTTCAGATATCTGTCTATATATTTTAATATATTGAACCGATTTTGCTTGTTTTAAATGGAAAACTTCCCATGCTGATAGACAGATGGTCATAGAAAAATCTTCTCAAAGTTTGATTTAATGCAAGAATATATTAAAATTATGGGGTTTGAGATGATATGTACAGAACAACAAGGAGAATATATTCTCTACACTACTTGTGGTGGTGAATGTTAAAAATTATGATTATCTAATCAAAATTTGTAGAAAATTATCCATTTATGCGTTTTAAAAGGATATTTTTCTGGGGATATTATGTGAGAGCGAGATGAAATTATGGGTCGACTATGAAGATTTTTTTGCAGTCGATTTTTCAATGCAAAAATTGCTAATTTTGGGTTTGTTTTTTGCCGCAAAAGTGTCTTTACTTATTTTCATAGCAAATAAGACTAAGTCCATAACTTCTCGAAATTGACACTATTTAGTAAAAATTTTGATTTACACCGATATGTTCCAAGATTCCAAGCTTAAAGTTTAAATGGACTATTTTGGAAACCTACAAGTATTCGTAACGCTCTGCCTTTGTTATGCTTAATTTCATGCAAATCTATTCAGCATATCAAAAATTATAGATTTATTTCCAAGAATTGATTCTGCCCATTGTAACTTCCATACAAATAACTTCCCGGAATTGGGTTCTATGTTTATGAAGCCCAAAGAAATAAAGACAGTTTTATTTAGTTCAGTTAAAAATGTTGAATAAGTCCGAATCCACATGCCAAATTTTAAGAATATCGGTACAAAAAGGGATGCAATTTCCTTTGAAAAAATCACTTTTAAGTATGTGTTTTGGATGCTTAAGTTTTTAACAACCAAAAACCATCAAACCATAATTTGGGAAAATCAGTTCTTACATTTCTATAGCACTTATATAACCGTGTGTTGGCCTTAACTTACTATAACACTATGGCTTGTTTCTTTGTGTTAAACTTTCTTGGTGGTAGGTTTCACATCAACGTGTATTAAACAAAATTTTATGCAATGGACATATCCGTTTTAAAATTGTATTTAAAATTTTTATGTTATTGGAGCTGCCTCTTCCCTTGATCCTAACTGTCCCGCATTTTGTCCAGTAAAACTGTTTGGAACCAAATTTTAGAACATTCGCTATAATAGTTCTTTAGGTATTCGATAATCATTATTAGCTTTGTATGGGAGGATCTCCCGCCCTAGTCCTATCCGTCCTAAATTCTGGCCAGTAAAAGATCCATTTGTAGTATTGGATCCAGTTTAAATACAGTTCTTTAGATATTCGATCCTCTCTGCCCTTTATTCTATTCAGTAAAGCAGTTACTTGAAAAGTTTATTGGGACCAAATTTAGAAACTCTAGATGTAGTGGTTCTTAGATATTCGTTTTTCATTTGTTTAGTAAAATAGTTCCTTTTCTGAAGAAATATGCGAATCTTTAAACAATCAGAAATGTGATAACATTACTTAATACCAGAACTGATCTTTTCTAAAAACTTGTAGGTCCAACCCTACAAAATGTGTTAAAGCCTTCCTATCTAATATTTTTACCTTAGGACTTCATCCCATTAGGAGACTAATATAAGTGCGTAAATATATAAATGAATATGTTATATATCATTTTAAAATTTCATCCATGTTTCCAACAGTTAAGTAATTAGTATTTTTATAAATTACTTAGTAATCCCTCACTATTACGCAACAAATAAGGCCACCAACTGCTAAGACTCTTAATAACATTTCATAATAAAACAACAGTAACAATCTTCAACAGAATTTGTTAAACGCTTCTGAAAGAACCCCTACAGAATATAACAAACTAAAAAAAAAATGAAAAATTAACAGAATTCTGTCAAAAAGAACATTGAACTTTCCAAAAGTCTTGAAGTTAAATTCAAACCAACAATTACAATACACAACTCCAAAACAGAGAATAAAAGATGTGGAGAAAATTAAAAAACAAAAAACTAACAAGAATGCAATATTCGGCTATGCCGAATCTTTAATACCCTTCATCACAGAGGTGTGTGAAGGAAAAACGTTATGTTTCGTAAGCACACGCACACAAACGTATACAATCTTTAAAAGTTTTCCTTAAACAAAACACAGAAACATTAATGAGCATAAATTATATATTTTGGCTATAACTTTTTTCTACTGAACCGATTTTGATCATTTTGGAATGGTAATGAAGTACATAAAGCATAATATATTGATAGAATTTCATTCTAAATTGTCTATTAATAATTTAAAATTATACGGAAGGTTTTTGCTTGAATTAAGAGGCTGCCTCAATCGGTTTATATATTTTAACTTACGGAACCAATTTTGCTGGTTTAAGATAGAAAACTTATTAGACTATATCAAATACTCATGCGAAATTTCATTGAACTTTCTCAATTATTGTGGATGTGAGCGTGGCAAAACCAGATAGACAGACGGAAAGACAGACAGACAAACGGATATAGGTAAATCAACACTGATTTTGATTTAATGCAAGTATATATATACTGTATAAGATGATCCCTTCTTAGCGCTACATATGGAATGACAAAGTTTATATACCCTTTTCACTACTTGTGGTGGTGGAAGGTATAAAAAGTTATAACACAAAATTGAGGACGTGTTAGAAATATTGCACAAGACATTTGCGTACAAACACTAGTGTTTTACAGAACTTGTGGCCAATCTTTAGGTTTTCTTTTTCTTTTTTTTTCTTTTTGCTGCTAAAATTGTAGTTAAATATAAATTTCATAGTATTTGAGAGTAGACATTTCCCATTGTTATAACTATGCTGGATATTGGATTGTTGTTGTTGTTCGTTTTGGTTGCAATTGAAAGATTAATGCTTTTTTATGGTTATAGATGCAATGATGTATACTTACAACACTACAGTTCTTTCCTTTTATTTGTAGAATCCAAGTTGCATACAAAGAACTTCTAGTTGCCGAATTGTTGGGATTTCTTTTCAACAAAATTCCTTCTATGGAAGAATATGAAATATTCCTTGTGATTGTATATTAAGACTGTTTCTGTAGTTAAAAGAATTTTTCTGTAATTGCAATGAGAAATTTGTAGACATATGGATTCAGAGAATATCATATGTAACCTCATATTGAGAAGTGAAGTAACTATTATCTGACTGGTTGTTATAGTATCTTTAAATACTGGAATGGATTGGTTAAATTAAGTAAATTTTGCCGTTTAGTAAGACAAATATTTATATCTCATACATGATTTTTTAAAAAACATATTAGAAAAAATAAAAAAAAACTGGAGCAAAAACCATGCATATGACATTCCTTATTTCAGTCTTCAATTTTCCAGTAACGCACTTTGGTAAAGACCTAGCCCATAGAGAAAATTGTACCCCTGAATCTGAAAAATTGCACAGGATTTCAATGAAGTTGAAAAGAATTATTTATGTTAGTTTCTAGATCGGTTTGTATTGAGTCCAATTTAGCTTAATGTTCAGGCTAAAATTTAGATGTTGGCCGGTTTGATTATAAGTTCAAATTTTAGTTCAGACTTTAGTGCAGATTTTAGTTTAGATTCTAGTTTAGATTCCAGTTTAGAATCCAGTCCAGATTCTTCAGTTTAGTTCTTGTTCAGATTCTAGTTCAGTTCTAGTTCTGTTCTGGTTCAGTTTTAGTTCAGTTGCAGTTCAGTTCTTGTTCAGATTCTAGTTCAGATTCTAGTTCAGTTCTAGTTCTGTTAGTTTTAGTTCAGTTGCAGTTCAGTTTTAGTTCAGTTCTAGTTCAGATTCTAGTTCAGATTCTAGTTTAGATTCTAGTTCAGATTCTAGTTCAGATTCTAGTCAAGATTCTAGTTTAAATTTTATTTCAGTTCTAGTTCAGATTCTAGTTCAGTTGTAGTTATGTTCTAGTCAGCTCTAATTAAGTTTAAGATAAGTTCTAGTTCGGTTCAAGTTCAGTTATAGTTCAATTCTAGTCCAGTTCTAGTTCAGATTCTAGTCCAGTTTCTAGTTTCAGTTTATTTCAGCTTTAGTTCAGTTCTAGTTCAGTTCTAGTTCAGTTCTAGTTCAGTTCTAGTTCAGATTCTAGTCCAGTTTCTAGTTTCAGTTTAGATCAGTTCTAGTTCTAGTTCGGTTCAAGTTCAGTTCTATTTCAGTGTAGTTCATTGCAGTTCAGTTCTAGTTCAGTTCATGTTCAGATTCTAGTTCCAGATTCTAGTTCAGTTCTAGTTCTGTTTGTTTCAGTTTTTAGTTCAGTTGCAAGTTCAGTTCTAGTCAGATTCTAGTTCAGATTCTAGTTGGATTCTTAGTTCAGATTCTAGTTCAGATTCTAGTTCAGCTTTCTAGTTCTGTTTGCTTTTAGTTTTAGTTCAGTATGCAGTTCCAGTTTTAGTTCAGCTTCTAGTTCAAGAATTCTAGTTCAGATCTAGTTTAGATTCTAGTTCAGATTCTAGTTCAGATTCTAGTCAAGATTCTAGTTTCAATTTTATTCAGTTCTAGTCAGATTCTAGTTCAGTTGTAGTTATGTTGTAGTCAGCTCTAATTAAGTTTAAGATAAGTTCTAGTTCAGTTCTAGTTCAGATTCTAGTCCCAGATTCTAGTTTCAGTTTTAGATCAGTTCTAGTCAGTTCTAGTTCTAATTCGGTTCAAGTTCAGTTCTACTTCAGTTCTAGTTCTTGTTCAATTTAATTAATTAAAGTTGTTTTGAACATTTTTCGAATAATATTGGTGTTGATAGAGAAAAATTCCTGTGATTTTAATGATTGATGATAATGTTTCGTAATGAAGACATTATTTTGTTTACAAATATAAATAATGACTTTAAAGGCAAATTATAATGATTGTTTCGTGTGCCTTTAAATTTATCAATTTGAATTTTATACCTTTCTATTCATAGCGCCTAAATTTGTTCCTAATAATTATACTTTTTTCCAAATTTCGTTCTTTTTTTAATCAAATCAAACCTAACTTAAGCATTAACGCCAAAAGCCACACAACGTTTTCTATTATTCATAATGAGAAAATCAGAAAATATAATGAAATGAATGAAATCGTATTCCATCTATGATAAAATATTTTTTCATTATGACTGAATGTAAATAAAACAAAAGCAAATCAATTTAACGCACTTGTCTATAGTTCTTCTTCTCGCTCGTTCATATCAAAAATGTTGTGTGGAAACCACATTTGTGAGGCAAATGTGAAGCCATAAATCACGTAACAACAACAGCTACTATATATGAATTGGTAAATGTGAGTGTGTGGGAAAATCTCTTCCACAGACAATAAAAAGGGAAGAAACAAGTGAAAAAATATTTAACACGAAAAATATTGCAAAAAGATACACATTCACATACATAATTGTAAATTTTTACCAGCAGTTTTTTGAGACTCATATGCTCTAGTCACCTGATTCATAAGTTTTAGGATAAAAGGCATACAGAGGCTTTAAATCGGACGCTATAAACTACCTAATAATTCGAGCTTTTAAAGTTGTACAGATTAAGTATTTTATTGTGATTGAAAATTTTTTGACCGTTTTTTATTGGAGTTAATATACTGATGGTCAATTTTCATTTGAAGAAATTGTAGGGTTTTAGAATATAATATTTTCTATAGATACAATATGTTTTTATTTTAGTATCTTCGTGTATACAAGTGTTTGTGTTACAACACTTGAAATTTTATTGTTGTTGCGTGTATAAACTACAAGAATATTGAACAAGGAAATATTGAAATTTAAATTTAAACTTAATTTTCCTAAAGTATCGAAATTTTATTTCCTATTCTCTTCCACAACCTTTAAGGAAACTATTTCCTTAGTTACCTTATTCAAACATATTATAGTATTATTACAAACATATGTTTGTTATCATTACTATGGGCTTTTTGCCAAAAAAAAAAAGAAAAAAAAAACAATAACAAACAAATAAAAATGTTATAGTCGGTCAAGCCCGGCAATGCAATACCCTACACCACATAGTTTAATGTAAATAACAGCTACGAAAAATTTTTGAACGTTCCTCGTATAATTTGTTTATCTATTTTATGATTAAGTGTGAAGTTTATGCGTTATATCGGAAAATAATAGACCATTTCTGTAGAAAGAGGTCATTATTTCAATGAATTTAAATTGGAACATTAATTTTAGATTATATTTTTCTCAATTTGACCAGTTGTTATTACAATACCAACACGTTACCGTGACTATTGGACTAAGATGATACAGCAACAACAACAATACCAACGTATATATGCGATTTATGCCCTTCAAACTATTGTTTGGAAGTGGGCTTGTATGGAAGTAATGGATCGACCCTTGCATAACCAGGCACATCGATTTAGTATACTATACAATTTATTTTTGTTGAATTTTTTTAAAAATCCCTTTATATTTAGGACTTTTATGACCTTAAAACCCCATTCCGGGAGTATTTCAAAAATTGCGATCTGTAGAGTGTTCACAACATTTTCATGGACAAGCAGGCAGATGGATGGACATCATTAAATTAGAAAGTGAATTTGAGTCGAAATACTTAAAGTGGGTGTTACACCTTCTTTCTCCATGTGAAAAACTTCATCACAAACGCTTAATACCCCAACCACATAAGATGGTGTAGGGTATAAAAACAAAAGAATCTCTAGTGTAATAAAACAAAAATAGGATAGAAATTATTTTTTGTCTCTGATTTTGTGGCGATTTTTTGTTTCGTTTTTTTTTTTTTTTTTGTTTGGACTTCAAAATTTTGCCAATTTTACGTTTGTCTGCGCTCTTTTTTGCGTTTTGGTTGCATATTTTTTTGTAAAAGTCAAACTTTTGTTTGTTGGTAAAATGTGATCCATTTATGCATTTGTTTATTCATTTTGAGTTGTTTGTATATGAATTTAAATTCATTGAAATTATGACATTTTTATACAATTGGAAATATTTCCACAAATAAAAACTATTGTTTGATTTGATTGAATAAAAATTGGAAATATTGAATTGTTTGGCTTAATGCAATATATAATACATTAGAGTGCTTCAAATTGAAAATTTAATTAGAAAGTATATATACGATTTTATAGATCCTTAAAGGAGCAAAGAAGCATGTACGTAAGAAAAATAGTAAAGAGATTAAACGCACATGGTCGCCTGTTGGCCCTTTCTTTAAGGCTTCAAGTTACTGCTGTTATGCCAGAAATACTTGCACACCGTGTAAATGCTCATTCATTGTCTATAATGGGCGGCCTCTAAGCAAGGTAACTAGAAACCATATAATTTGTGGCATCTCTGTGAATTTCGTTTTAAAATGTCATATATTCCGATTCGTGTCTAAAAATGAATTTTTGGTACATACGAATATCCATTCTTACATATCTCTGTGTTGACTCCACTTGTGTACCTTAAAGTAACTGATTACTAAGCATTCTGTTAAGTTCCTTGACAAGAATGATCTTCGTTTTCTCATAAAGATGATGAAGTGAAGACATTTAAATACAGTCTGCTTAAAAGTACATTTTGACAAACAATGGATATTTTTTCACTGCATATCACTAAGCAATGGAGTCCATACTGGAGTAGAATAATTCATCACAGACCGGCCGACCAATCTTTTCAGTAGTAGCTAAGAAGTTTTCTTTGTCCATAGCCCAAGTAATGCCCTGAACCACCTTGGTAAATAGGCTGTCAAGTGTAATTCCAAAAATCTTTAGAATTTCGGGAGGCAGAAGTTAAACAAGTGTGGTGATAGAAATACGTCCCGTTAAACTCCTTGTTTTAAACTTCGAGGTGATAGGAGTTGGTTAAAAGTGCTGGTATTTCAGTCTTCTTTAGTTTAACGGATTGAAATGGCGGGCGAGTGGTAAAAACATAATATATGTATATAACACATCAAAGTTACCAACCAAACGATACAGTGAGTCATTTGGACACATTTGTTGAGAATGATACTGTGGATATACTATTAAGATGGGGCATGAAGCTTGGTAATGAGTTTTTCGAATAATAGTGTTATACAAAACAGAGCAAACGAAGAGGTCACATATCTAATTCAGGACCAACAAGCATCTTTGTTTTAAGAAAAATAAAGTTGGGGACGATATTAAAGTAACAATATGGAACGGGTACTGATGTTAGGAGAATAGAGTTTGATCTTATGATTTCTAACGAAATTGCGATCTCGAGACGGAGGTGAAGAATTTGTTTACCATTTATAGAACCGTTCGGCACTTTAAAAATTTTGAGGTGTTAGCAGGACTGAAGTCTCTAGATCTTTCTACCGGACGACTCTCATTTTATATGTGTTTTTGATCAGTGGACCCTGTGGAATGTACTCATTTAAAGCTTAAAATTCTGATTGAAAAAAGAAGTTCGTCATTGCCTCATCTTCAACAATGTAAAATTTTATTAAAGTCGGGCTTGTAACGCATTCGAAAAAATATTGTGCGTTAAAAATACTATTTTGCCAGTGTTATTGTCCCCTATAACCGTGGGTGGGGTCTATAGTGTTTGTTTAATAACCCTGAGATTTACGTAAAATTTTTATTTCTCCATCAACACAAATTTTTCAGTTTATATTTCGATTATGAAAAATACTTTAATTTTAGAAGTTTTATTTTTGTCACAAATCTTATCACCTTAACATAAAATCAATTAAAATACAAGTAAAAATGTTATAGTCAGTCAAGCACGACTATGTTATACCATATACCACAGTGTTGGTTATAAATATTAGTTACGAATGAACGACCATCGTGTAATTATTAGAAATTAATTATAATTCTTATGTATGCAGTATATTATGGAGAAATTAACATTTATGTGATATTTAGGAGTTTTAAAATGAATTATTCTCTAAAGTGTTCACAACGTTTACATGAACAGCCAGATGAACAGACGGACGGACATCGTTAAATCGATTTTAGCATAAGCACAAACGCATAATACAACCAACCACCTACGTTGGTGTAGGATACAAATAACTTCTTATCTCTCCGACTGCTGTAAATAATATTTCTATACAAATTTATCCGCTTTTATTTATGAAAAAAATTTAAGTTGGATAAATTTATTGTATTTGTAGACAAATATTTATTATTTCAGAGTTTTTATTTAATAAACTAGTTAAAACAGAGATACGTGTTAAAAACAAATAATTTTTTGTAGACACTGGAAAAAATTAAATACTAATAAATATATAACAAATTTTAAAGTTTTTGGAAAATTGAAAGGAAAATATACACTGAGTTACAAAGTATAAATACGAAAGTATAAATATGAATATGAATTTTAAGAGTCGACAAAAAGGAACAAAATTAATATAGAAAATTAAACTTATCTTTTTATTTTAAAGGACAAAACACGGTATTGTTCATAAAAATTGCATTGTAAACTAAAAAGTAAGTTAAATATCACCCAACGAATCGTTTATTCATCACAACGAAATTTTCCGTTAATTTTTTGTAAATTCTTCAAATTGACGAAAAATCATCGATATGACTATTTGAGTTCTTTAATCAAAATTGATTTGAATAATTATTATTCAATTTAAATACCGTATTTAGGTTTTATTTACGAAATTTGAGTAATATTGAGGAAAGAATTAAGTGAAATCGTTGTAATAAATTAATACATAAAATATTAAGAACCAAGGAAAGCAGCACTCTCCATATAATACGAATATTGATTATATAATATCTCAAGAACTGTAACTGAAAGAATTTTCAAATTGGATCTCATGACTTCCTCAAGGAACTGTTTTATTAACAAAAATGTAAGACAAATGGGATCAGGGCAGTAATAGCTTTAATACAAAGCAAATACAATTTCTTTCGATATCTAGGACTGATAAGAAAATTAGTGCAGCAAAGCGCAAAGACGGTAACTTTTATTAGTAGACAACACCAATACTTTGTTGTTAATTTATAACAATACTTTACACTACCGTTGTAAGATACAGAAAAATGGTGTCACATCCACAACTCAATTCAAAATATTTTTCTGAGTTTATTAGTTGATGTCCGATCGTCTGTATATCGGTCTTTCTCTCTGTCCAGCAGCAGCTGGTTGTCCATGTAAACGTTGTGAACACTCAGAAAGTCGCAATCTGACTATGAAGACTATTGGAATTGTTCACATTCGGTCCATTATTCCTGAGAGCTCTCATGTCCTCCCAAAATGGGGTTTTAAGGTCATAAATATCCTAAATATACAATATAAATTGTTTAATATTCAAATCTCTAAAATGGAAACATCTTAACATTCAAAAAGTATTTACTGACGAAAAGCACGTATAAACATATAGTGTGTATATCGGTGAAAATAAAATTTTTAAACATGTTTTATTGGAATCCATTTTAAATCTCTAATTCTTAAGTTTAAATTGTTAATTTTATTTTTCAAAAATTAGCAAAAATTGGAAATATTATTTTTTATAATAAATTTTTGACATCAAATAGCGTTTTTCTAAATTTTCTATAAATATTTTAAATTTACGGGTTCTATTGCTTTCATGGATTGTAAATACTTGTATAAGCAATTTATACCATGTCTGAACCATGTCGAACCTAAACAGGGCTTTACATAATAAGTATTTTTGTTTATAGCACTTGTCACATAAATGTATGCAACATGACTTAATTTAACTAAATTGTGCAACACATTTCATAAATTTGTGAATTTGCAAATTTTAAAACAACAACATAGCGGAGATAACCAAGTTTGGAAAGATACCTGCTACACATCTTATAAGATAAGGCCTTTTCTTTATCAAATTAACTCGAAAATACCTCTACTATAAGCCTGTGATATTTCTTTAAAATATCTCTAACAGTAAAATTTATTACTAAAAATTGATTTAGACACACTGTGCATAAGAAATACTGTATAGAAATGTTCAATATTTTACACTTGTTGATGAAGTTTAAAATAATCACGAAATTTTCTCAAAATTAATCAATATCCTGAAATAAAATTTTATTTGAAGTTAATTGCAGAAAGACATCGCTCTTGTTAAGTTTACCAATAGTTACTAAATAAATTGACTAAAATGAAGTCCTTTTAAAGGATATTAAATGAGTTTAGGTTTACAATAACATTTGTAAGCTCTTTAAATGTTATATTCTGCATTTTAAATTGTTTAACAGTCATCTAAGAGTAATAAGTACTCACAGGAGTGTGTTTTATCACTTAAGAGTATTTTATTAACAGTTAAATGTAAATAGAATTAACAGAAATTTGAACAGTTAAAGAGCCCTGTAAACATCTCTTAGCTGTTAAATACTATTTAACATTATGTTGCTTACATGACCACTAACAATATAAGAGTATTTTCGCTTCTCTTTGCTGTTCGTTATCACAACATGTTTTTAAAACTCTTTTTCATTTTGCTTATGTTATTACGGAAACCTAATCTAACGTTTAAAGAGATTTTATTTCATTTATTGGTTTCTTACTTAAATATTTCCCTCTTTTCTTGTGATAAAATAGTTTTATGTTAAGAAGTTTTTATTTCATTTTTTTTCTCAAGTGTCTGTTTTAGTGATATTTTATTTTAACCTACTTATCAAAGAACATGTAGCAAAAACAAATTTAGTTTTCATTTTTTTTACTTTTTAGTTTTGTGTGTCTGTGTTTTTTTTCTATATTTCTCTAAAAATATATATTTCGTGTAAAAATATCCTTATGCTAAAACTTGACATAATTTGACTTTTAATATGTTATAAGATTTACTTTGCAAATATTTTATAACATTATTTTTTGTATTTTTTTTCTAGAATTTTTAAAATGTATAAAAAATGTAATGAAATATACTCGCTTAAAAAATATATCTATGGATATCCTACACCATCGTAGGTGCTTGGGGTATTATGCGCTTGATGAAATTTGGTACATATAACTTTTTGGCTCAGGGATGAAGACTATTTAAAATAGTCATACTAAAATAGTCATAAATATTTGAGGTAGCTTCCATACAAAAGTCCTTCCGGAATGGGATTTTTAGGTCATAAAAGTCCTAAGTGAAAAGCAATTTCAATGAAATTGAACAAAAATAAGTCTTATGTTATTTTAAATCGATGTACCAATTTATGTGAGAGTCGGTACAATACTTTCAAAATATCACTTTGAAGGACAAAACTCTCGCATATACTTTGTGTTATAATTACAATTGGAGTTATATCTTCTAGCTCCAATATAACCCCCCAGAGAAATCATTTTAATATATTTTTCGTAGCTGCCAATTAAAATGATTAATAATGGTGTAGAGCATTACATAGTCAGGCTTAACCGACTTTAATATTTTTACTTGTTTTAGTTTAAAAATATTATTACCTAAAATAGACACAAGTTAATCATAGAAATGTCTTCTTTTTACTTATTCTCTGGGGGAATAAGAAAAATTGTTATGACATTTTTTTTTTAATTCGTATGCAAATGTTTTGAATTAACAAAAATATTAGCATTTTTTGTAAAGGATTAATAGATTTTTTTTAATAATATAATTTTCTTTTTAAATATGAAGTACACGAAATCTACATATCAAGAACATATTTAAAAATGATTAAAAATTTTAAGATGAAATGTGGTTCCGAAATATATTTTTGCATAATTCTGCTAATCTAAAGCTGTCTCAGTCATCATCAGAAAATAACAGTAAATAACACTTTAGGATATTCTAGTCAAAAAACCTGTTTATAATCTCATCTATAGACTATTTTTACTATTCTCACACAAAGACAAATTTATAGTTTCATCTGTAGTCTAATTTATAGTTATGAGTAAATATTAGTTTATAGGCTTAACTTCAGACTAGTTTATATAAAACTATATTTTAGATCAGACTTATTTATAGTTATAATGATCCAGTTTGGAACCTTGTATATGATAAGTTTAAAGTCTCGTTTGTAGTCTAGTTTTATATACTTTAGAGCATCATCTATAGGTTAGTATAAGACTTAAATTATAGACTAGTTTCTTATATCAGCTGAAAACTGATATAAGAAGGAGCTGAAGTTTATAGTCTCAATTAATATAACAGATATAAAACATTAGTCCCTTAAGACTTATGTTGTTTACGTTTTTATATTCTGACTTTATTTTAAGATATTTATTATGAAATTCTGTGGTTTTTGCGTGATAGTCTTCGATGTTAACCATGCGTTGATTTAACACATGGGTTTAATTTCCGACTGCATCTGCACTACAATTTGTAGTCATTATACGAACAGGATAGCAAAAGCTATCGAACACTTAGATCGATTGGCCTTATATCATTTTATATGTGCTTTCGTTTTCAATTTTTATTGTTTTTGTATTCTTGATATTTATCTCAAGCCCAACATTGCGCGTCAACTTTTAAAATCTTCTTATATATTTATTCAATTCCTTTTATTGACGTCTCTGAAGAGACTTCGGTCATTATATGATCCACCACTTTTTTGAATAGATGAAGAGTTATACTCCAGCATTTGTTTGAAATGGTTGGCGAGATAACCGTATTCTTCTTTTTTCGGAATATAAGTTTGATGTAAAAATCTCCTAAATATAAAGATATCTTAATTATTTAATTCTAAATATTGGTCGATATTTGGCTCTAACAAAGCGATTCTTTCCAGAATAAACTAATAAAATTATTTTGGATCCATATCAATAATAGTGAAGTGTGAAATCAAGAATATGAGGCCATATTTGACTACACCTTCCATTTAAGGTATTTCCCGAAATAGCGGCTTTCAATCATTTTTGTAATTAAATATCTCAAATTCGTTCAAATAACTCACAATTACTTAATTATAACAAAAGTTAAATTTCTTTAATGAATTTAATGTCATTTTATTTCATTGATTTAAAATATCTTTAACCCACTTTCACTAAATAAATGTCTTTTTAAAACTAGTTTAACATCCTCTTTAATAATTTTAAATCATTTATCAATAAATGAAAATATACATTTTTTATAATGAAAAATCTTCATTAAAAAATTTGTTTTTTTTTTTAATTCCATTTTAATAATGTTGATTTGTCTTCCGATTTCCTATCCATTATATACAAAACCAAAAAAAAAAAACTAAAACTGATGAAACTTTATATCCACTCAATTTTAATTTATTGAACTTTTATTTTTTTCTTATTTTGTTTGTTTTATTGGAGCGAGAAATACAAAAAGGAATAAACCCACACGCAGGCAAACATAAGGAACAAATAAATCACATAATTTGTGAATCTTTATTTACCAAACAAGAACGCACAAATATTCGTATGTGTATGTAAACAAACACATATACATGCATTTACACATGCATAATAAATAATGAAAAACTCATAGTTTAAAAAAAATATATCAAGAGAAAAATGTTTATACGAATCGGAGTTGAGTTGAACCATGAATGCATAAAGTTTGCCACAAGCAATTTGAAAAGATGACCATGATAAACATGTCTCATTTCCCACAATATAAATTGACATACAAGTGTTTTAAGTGGTACAAAATCACTGGCTTTTTATATACTTTTGTATGAACACATACATAAACATATACTTATTTACACAAACATACACGAAATTTCAACTTACCAAATTTGTTTAAAATGGAATGTTTGCATATGTATGAGAAAAAAATCTAACCCAGCAAACTTTTCTAATGCTGTTAATAAAAGGAGTTTATGTATTATATTGCAGTTTTGGTCTAGAATTCATTGTAGCATTACATTTTCTACGGATCAGTTTGGAAAAAATATGCTACGGTTTGCACGTCCATTTTTGTAAAAAGTTTAAATCATCTTTAAACAAATATTTATTAGGCGATTAAATATAAAATTAAATTGGTTAAAAAATGGATATTAAGATATGATCCACCATAAATATCCTTCATTATATTTCAATCTGCTTCTTTTTTTTTTGTGGCTTAAAGTGGTACTTGCGTATACTTAATATAATATTAAAATATTAATCATACGTTTCCCGATCTTGATTTAATAGTTTTCAGCAAAAGAACTAAAACATGTAAGAATACCATATATAATTTTCGCAATTTATACCTTATTCCTGTAGTATGAGCAGGAGTGGTAAATATACTATCAAGTCGAATAGTAAACATTCGGAATTTGGACTACAATGTCTGATTTTGTATTTCACTCTTTTTTCCAGGTGGTGAAGAGTATTGCTGTTGACTTCTGTTAATAATCTCGATAATCCCGATAACCAATTAGGTCCTCAACTCTATGTACTGCCTTGACTTGGAAATTTCGAGAGAAAGAGGTTAAACTAAATTGTTGACAGGATCGTTTATTTGATTCTACAAGGTTTAAAGTTATCGCTTTAACTGGTGGTGCAGCATTTATGCTACAACGGATTCAAGTTTTATACGATTTCCAAATATATTTTATAGATTATTTTTTATTGGATTTTTTTATTTTGAATTGAAGGTTCCAAATTTAATGGAGGTCTGGAAAAAGCCATTTCCATACAATTATAAACACTTTGAGGTTGGTCTGCATTTAACATTTTAACAAGTTCAAAACTATTTTAAGGAAGCTACCTTATATGAGAGCTATAGCAAAACATGGACCAATATTGGTCTAATTAATAACATATATTCAAGACATATGAAAATAATCAATCTATATTTAAGAATTCTATAAGATTAAAACAATTTTTCGGGAAGGAATTTTACATGTGAGTTTAGGGAAATAATTGTACCAAATTTACGTATGACGTATAACATTTTTCCTACTGAACCGATTTTCTTTATGAAGAAATAAAATCACTTTCTGTTGAAGATTTATGAAAAGATCTTCTTCGGAATTTAAAAGTTGTCACAGATATCGGTCGACTAATAGACTGATAAAGCGAGGAAACAGTTTCAGACAACAGCAACAAACAAGTCCAATTTTCCTTGAATTATTATAGGCATTAGAATATTTCCAACAGACAGACCCACATAGCTACATCGACTCAGATTTTTTAATTCAAAAATGTATATACTTTATAGAGACTTTAGTAAATCCTTACACACGGAATGATAAAGTTAATATTAATCTCATCAACACTCTTGTGTCAAATTCTTGAGGGTATGAACTTAGCTCTATAAGATTTTTCGATACAAAATTTGAACAAAAGTAGGTTCTAACCCATTGTGTATTAGATTGAAGTGGGATTTTTTAGGAAATCGGCTGAAACTTGTCTTAATTTTCAACATCATAAGTGAGTATCCATATACAGAAATAACTCCTTTTTTGTGGCATAAGAAAGTGTCAAGACAAGCGTCTCCCATTATACTCTATTTGGAGTCGAATTCAAATTATTTTTGATGTGGCAAAATATCTGTTTTCGAAAGGCCAAAAAAACTAAACGCGTTTAAGTTCAGTCTCAAGTCAGTGAAATATTTATTGGGTTTCGAAATGGTCATATTTATTCATATAATTGCATTTATGTAAAATGATTATAAGTTGGCACAATTAGATTATCAAATAAAATTTAAATTTTATATTTTATGACAGAACTTTTTGGAAAATATTCTTTTGAAATAACACATGTAAAATATATAATAAAAAGATCTCTTTTAATGCCATTTGAATATGAACAATAATTTTGCCTTAAGAAGTAGTACAAAAACTTAATTCAGTAAAGCAAAGACACATTAAATTAAATTAAGATTTTCTAAAATCACATGTTGTTGGCATTTGGTTGGAGATCAGGCTAATATAATTATATAGAAGATATAAAAATATCGTATATGAGAAGATGCGTGTGTATTTAAATCTCCATAAACATGTAGAATAACAACAAAAATTACACATAATACGATTACCCCTATAAATAGAAAACTGACCAAATTCATATAACTAAAGAAAATTTTGCCACAATTGTTTGAATATCAGTGAGAATCTGAGTGTCGGGGTATGTGTGTGTGTGAAAATAAGTTTTCGTTTAGTCATATCTGTATGGAAACGTTTGCAAACTATAAGCTCAAAACAAACACATTTACCAATACATTAACAAATACATAAACAGGCAGACAAACAAATAGATAATAAGTAAAAAATTTTTAGTCAGTAAAGTCCGAATATGTAATGCCCTACACCACATTGTTGGTTGTAAATGACTGCTACGAAACACTTATGAACGACCCTCCTATAATTTGCTTTTCTTATCTGTGCTTATGTGTGCAATAAATTATTATAATACTTACACGGAACCCCGTATCGTTAAGCACAGTGGGTTTTGCTTATATTTATCTTAATTTGAGTTTTCACGTTATCCATGTATACGAGTGATTTATGAGTATCAAAGTGAAATTTGGAAGTTTGGAAGTATAGGACCTTTTGTAAATAATAACAGATCCGGCAACGTACATTTTAGACAAGCATAGACTTATTTTTGCTTAATTTGCCCAAAATTGTTTAATATTAAACAATTTTATGGGTTGTAACCTTTCGGGGGATTGTCACGTCCAATTTCCAAAAGGCATAGATCCTCAAATTTCATTAAGAGTTCCTCAAAATTGCCGTACTGCAGACAGGTGGACATGCGTTTAAATCGAAGTGGATCTGATCCCGGACAGTGTACATAAAAATGGTGGTAGGGACACTTTTTTATGCCTGTTACAAACATCCTGCACCTACAACCTACGGTTTGTGTAGGGTATAAAATATACTATTTAGTACTTATGCAGGATACAAGGTTTTAGATTTCTCATTCTCTGTTTCACTATTTGAAGTTTGTCATTATTTGTGTTAACATCCTGATTTTTGTTGTGGTTCTTTGCTTGTGATTACAATTGTTTTCTCTTTTTGTTGTTATTTTTATTGTTGTACAAATACAACAAAGTTCAAAATTTTGACAAATGTTTTGATGAATTTCAACACATTTAAGCCATACAATGTATGGAGAGATGTAGGTAAACTGTATGCAAAAGATAGACATAGGCCTATCTCCTCTACAAATATCTTTTTGTTTGTTGCACATTTACATATATACACTCATACGCTCGTGCATACATTCACATTCGTACTCACTATTTTCCTTTATTGAAATGTTAACAATTTCGACGAAAAGAATGAAACGACTTCAATTCTAGTAACAACATTTCAGTACTTGTAATTTACATATCAGGGTTAAGGAAATGTTCATACAAGGAAATTGCAACAATGACCTTAAAAAACATTACACTCTTCTGTTTCAAAGGGAATGAGTTGCAGGTTGCATGCATTTTTTTGTTGCAGGTTGCATGAATTTTGTTGTATGTTGAAAGAAATATTCCTTTTTCATTTTTAGCCTGCAATCAAATCGCAGTTATTTGAGTTCTTAATAAAAAGGGAATTAAGTTGGATTTATTTTTTAGGTTCGGGCCATTAGAAAAGGTAATTTATTGCCTCAGAATGTTAAATACTTAATCTTAAATATCCTCATTTGTGTAGGAAATTTTTCTATTCGTTTATCAATGAAAATACCGATTCCCATATAAAAACAAGTAAAAATGTTATAGTCGGTCTAACCAGACTATGTAATTTCCTACACCACAATGTTGGTTTTAAAAAGCAGCTGTGAAAAATTAATGAACAACCCTCGTATAATTTTATTTTTTTTATCAATTCTTAAGTGTAAAATTAATATGTGAAATTTAGGAGTTTAAAATGCGATTTTCTGGGGGGTTATATGAAACCTAGAAGAAATTATGGACCGACCCTCGTATAATTTTGCGCATCAATTTTTGCTTTTATTTGTTTCAATATGACCAGTTATTATGGTAATGCCAGAGTATAGGAGAGATTTATAATCTTCAAAGTATAAATCTTGGAAGGGAGCTTATATGGGATCGTTTTATGATATCATTTTACTTATTTTTGCAAAATATCGTTAAAATCGCTTTATATTTAGGACTTCTATGAGCTTAAAACCTCATTTCGGTAGGACATTTGTATGGGAGGTATTCGAAATGTTTGAACAAACATCATTTTTTGTAGTTGTTACCGTGAGCACAAAAGCAATACCTCAACCACCTGCGGTGAGGTAGGGAATAATGAAACCAAAAAATCAATAATATTAATAAATAAATAAATTGTACTGGCGCCACGTATTGACCTGTCTTTCAGGAATATGATTTTAAGGTAATTTAACTCTTAAATTTGGACGATTTCTCTGGAATTCGGTAATATTTTTCTAACTGTCAAAAATATAAGTTATTAATTTGAACTATATCGGTCAAGATAGCACCCATAGGAGACCAATAGCTAAGGACAACTTTGACTTTAAAAAGCTCTTATATTCACTTTAGTTTTTATAAAAAGTCTTTGAATCTCACAAAAATGTTTGCATAATAGAAGTGATGAAGCTAAGCATGCACAAATATTAGAATTCAATTTACAACAATCAGTTCCTCATTTATGATGATACTGTCGTATATGGGTAATTGCACAGCAGTATTATTTTATCAAAGTTATGTTCTTAAGATTTGTATTTTCGAACCAATTGCAGTTTTCGAAATTTCTGTAAGATCCAAATATCCTTTTGCAAATTTATTTCATGCGATAAAATCTTATATTAAATGGGTCCAAAATTTACATTATTTCTAAATGTTTTAGATTACTCTAGTTTAACTATCATTGGCTGTTTACTGGGCTCTCCTAAAAATTTATTCAAGAAATATGATTTTGAATTTAATTCATAAGATGCAAGTTTTTCACGGTTAAATCATCTTAAAAATTATATAAACTTCCGGTATTACTAAATTTCACTATTCACCTAAAGTCAACGTAATCAATTTCTCAATAAATAGTTAATTCATTTAAGTTATATTTATATTTACTTCCTCAAAGGCCTTCTTAAATTTCTTAATGCAATTTGACAAACCTCAAATAAATGTCATCCTGTTATTTAACAAAAAAGAAGCCATCAAACAACGGAAACATCTTTGTACCAACACTTCCGTTTCATTCGTAGCATTGTTATAGACAAACCCACACACACACACATACACAATTACAATAAAAATTGTACAACTTTGTAACCATTAAACGGCATTGTTCTTCACATGTCAATAAAAGCTGAATTTGGTCCATTATAATATATTTTTTATTCCAACATTCATTCAGAACTTTTTTTATTTAAACGAATAATTAACTGTGAGGTTACATTTTTTTGGCACACACACACACATACAAACGCAAATCCCACTAACCCAATTAAGGTTCGTATTGTTGTTTACTCATTTACTTGCAAGGATTTTTAATTTATTACTGAAATTGTTTGAGTAATTTTAATAGAGTGACACTTTTTGGTGACAAGTAAATTTTAAATTCCACTCTTTTATCTTCGATTCTTACAATTTAAATGAAGTGTCTTTAATTTTAAAAGTGGTAAATTTTGAAAAGACATCTTTTGTCTTTAAAACACTTTTCACACCTGTTTTAGCGTAAATGTTAACACATGGAGGTCTTTTAATAGAAAATCACAATCAAATATGCAAGTCACTATGTATTAGAATAAATATATATGTATCTATGTATGAGTATATGTGTAATGATATTCATACACACGAGTCCTCTAAACACTTCTGGAAATAAATACAAAAAAGGTGGGGAAATGAAATAAAGGTTATAACGAACAAAAATCATTTAAAGAAACTTCTTACATTTTTGATGGCAATTGATGTCTATGATAACTTGAATTTTGCTTTTACTATCAATATTGTGTTTGTAGTTGTTATCGAAACTTTATGCCACATGTGTGGTGATTTTTACTGCTGGTTACAGTTATACTTTTATATTGAATTATCAATTGATGGTGGATATTGAAAAGGTATTTTGAAAAATAATGTTATTTATATGAGTTTAAACCAAGAGAATATCATTTAGCGTGTCAGAAGTTATATTTAAAAGCTAACGAAAAAAAGTCATTATTTTGTGACACCGATAAAGGAAAACTAGTACGTTACAACATTTGCTCGTAATGTTCTACAAACCTGTCATATTAAATTGAATATTAAAATAGAATCAGATTGTAGACAATTTATTGGTTCTATTATAAAACAAACGACCAGTCAATTCGTACAGATGACTCATCATTTCTGGCTTCCAATTTTTTTTGACTGCATGTAACTTATTTGCATTCAGTAAACTGAAACAACTGATTCGGGGAGTCATTTAATATTTGATTGAAGTAGTAAGAAGAGAATCTAAGAATATTATATAAACTGGGAATTGTCCATCACTGTGACACACTCGATTCTTAAAACTCTATTTGAAATTCTTGTTTATTGAAATTTACACCTTTAATTTAGACCATAGAAATGAAACATCAGGAATAAGTTTCTTTTATTTTCTTCCCAACAATCTTTATACCCTCATCCACCACAAGTAGTCCAATTCTGTAAAGTACATTTAATCTGATATTCACCTGTAATAAGTTTTTCAGAATAACTCTTGGTTTCTTTTGTCTGTCTATCATTCTGCTTTCTTAAGATCTTTAATATTTTCCAAAGAAGATGAAGAGTATGGAGATGATCCCGAAATGTAATTTCATTCTTAGTTTCTTCAACATGATGAACTCGGGTTTATGACACTGTGTTTTTTTTAAATTAACTGGACAACATCTTTGGATTTTCCATTTGAAATTTTCTTTTCAGTAATTCCAAAGTTTTAAAATTATTTACAAAAATAGTTCCTGATTTACTGTGAAATTTTTCTGAATAATTTCATTGATTCGGAAATGTATTGCATAGTTTCAATTCAACATGACTACTTCAACTTTTCTATTCTTTCCAATCTCATCAGGAATTCCACATCACTTTTTGTAATACTTTTCCACTCTCGTAAACACATTCCAACATAAAATAAGACTTTGCTTATTTGTAACTGCTATTATCTAGTTATAGTAGTGACGTTTGAAAATCCACACATCTACTCACACTCACGCATAAATATATACGAATACAAAGACAAACGCGTTGCGAAATATTGTAACAACTATTTAACATTCCATTTTTGTAGAGTCATCCTGTAAATGTTATAGTAGTTGTGTAGTCGCCTTTCTTGCTGTTGTTGTCGTCAACATCAGCATTGATATTGGTATAGATGATGCTATTTGAAGTTGTTGCTATTCGTGTTGTTGTAATACTTGCTGTTGCTGTTATGGCATGCATGAATAATTCATTACACATCGCCATCATAATTTCCCATCAACACAATTCAGTTCCCTTATGATTCCCTAGCTAGCTAGCTTTATATATCCTCTACTTGAAATGAAGGAGAAATGGGGCTTATATTTAGTTTGTTATTGTGTGTGAGACATCAAAGGGAAAATAGTTAGATCTATTTATTGGTCACACATTTTATATATCATACATTTTTAAGCCTTAATTTCGATTTAAAAGGATATTTGATCCGATATATATATAAACCTTATTTTGTGAAGTCTTAAAATGCTCTGGGAAGGTACTTCAGATTCGCCATAACCGAATATAGCGCTTTTACTTATTTTACTTTGTCCTTTTCTCTTCTGTTTTTATTTCTTTATTTTTGATCCTTTTGTTTGATTTCATGTATTTGTGTTTGTGTGTATTTGTTGATGTTTATTTTTCATTGTAACGCTTGATATCCTTTAATATTTCTTTTTTGTTGTTTTCTACAATTTCTTGTCCTTTTCTCTACAGTTTGTTTCATTTGTGCTCGAGTTGAATGTGGTTGAATTTTCATGAATGTTTATTTTGTGGTTACTTCTTTAAGTCCCCTCTCTCTGCCCCTCCACTCAGCCTCTATGTCACAAAGAGTGGGTGGGAGTCAAAGAAAAAGAAGTTTTATATGAATGAAATCGTTGAGCGGGATATAAAACAAATGAAAACATGAAAATATCCAGGAATAATTTAAATACAAAAACAACACAGAAGGACATTGATATAAACTAGAGAACTTAAGAATGTCATAAAGAATGTTTTATATATATGTATATGTATATAAGTGTTAGTGTTTATATGTAGTTGTGCGTGCATGTAAATAAATATTAAATATAGTAAGTAGTGTTTATTACAACGCAACTATACTAACAGTTATTCATTTTTTCATTTAACCATTCATTCATTCACTCATTCATTTATATTAAGCAAACATTGACCTCATTTAAATAGCAAACTTAAGTGGAGGATGACAACAAAAAAAGCTTAAGTGTCAAATAGGAATTTGAATTGGAGCAGCAGCAGCAGTAGCACTATAGTCATCGCCATAATGCCCTGTTAATGTGAATGACACTAAAGCATTTTTATGCGTTTAAACATCAACTACATCAATCGGCTAAATAGTTGTACATTTTGCGATAAGAGAGAAATTTTTTTTCATATTTTATGCTCTTTTTTATATTTATGAATGCATAGGGCAACGGGTCATAGTGTTTAAATTAATAAACGAGGTTTTAACAAAATGGTATTAAGTTGTGGATGTTGGTCAGTGATGGTAATAGATAATAAGATATTACATTATTTATATTTCTTAAGGCTGTTGTTAAAAAAAAATTATTTAGAAGAGAAATTGCTTTAAAGATGAAGAACTTGAAAAGGTTTTGAAATTTAAATATTGTCATAAAGGAATATACCCCAACATACACCAACAACGCCATAGGTGGTTGACGTTTGTGCTAATGTTTGTAACATACATAGAAAATGCTGTAACACCCGTTGGGTTCTGAATCATTTTCTGAGTCGATTTAAGAATTTCCTTACGTCCGCCTGTCTGTCCGCCAGCTGGCTGTTCGTTCTAATGTTATGAAAAATCTACAGGTCGCAATTTCCGAGATATCTCGAAAAATTTTGTTACATATTATTTTTTACGCATAAAGACAAATATTTTTAAAACTAGAAATATTCGGTCTCAGATAGCTCCCATACAAATGTCCTATTAGAATAGGAGTTTAAGGACACAGAAGTCTTAAATTTAAATAAATTTCAATGAATTTTAACTAAAATCAGTCTTATATTATTTTAAATCAATATGCCAAATTATACGAGGGTTGGTCTGTTACTTTTTTTTACTACGAGGATAATTTTTTATAAGCCAGAAAAATCCTTTTCAAACCTATAAATTTTATATAAATGTTTGTCACACTTAATAATAAATCACAAAAGCAAATTATACGATGGTCGTTCATAAATGTTTCATATCTGTCGCCACAACTAACAATGTGTGGTAGGGTATTATTTAGTATGCCTTGATCGACCATTATGTTTTGATTTATTTTCTCTATAACTTTTTTCAATTGATTTGAATTTGATAACTTCTGAAACAGTATGAGATGTTCAGAATTGGAATTCATTTGCTTTTTATTCTATTCTTCAATTTTTTAATGGAAGAGACAAACTTTGTGAGAAATCCAACAAGAAAATACTAGAAAAGAAGAAAAGGCTAGAATATAATAGTCGGTTAAGGCAGATAATACACAACTTTATACCAATGCGCAGTCATGAAGGATTAGGAACTGCCCTCTTGGAATCTTATATTATGATTTTTACTAGTTCATACTCACATATAAGAGAAAATTTATATACTTTGTAGATAACTTTCGAAAGTTGTAGTTATATAAAGGCTATAGAATTTTATGGACCGATCTTTTCAAATTTCTAACTCTAAATAAAACGGTATTCCTAAAACTGGAAAAAATATTTTATAGTGATGAAATCTTAAACCCTTTTCGGAAGCCCTTCTATTGACGTTTTTAGAAAAGTTCACTAATCCACACTTTCGGATACATTTTTTGTACTCTTTAATTCACTTTTAACAAGAACCCATTGATTCATATACCAATTATTATGATAGTCACAAGACACCAATTCAGGTCACATTATAAAATTTTATGAAAGTCATTAGCTTCTTGGGCCCCAACTGCATATTGCTCTCATGTCAAGAATTTCTTTGGAAATATTGACTACTTTTGGGTCCTAAACTTTTATTCTTTTCTTCAGCATTCCCTCGAGCGTCAACAAAATAAAAATGTTTACCAGAAAATTCGGAAAAAATTTTCCAGAACACACGTTTTATCAAACTTGATTTTAATTTTCGTTCTCCGATTTTGGCACATAAATTTTTAGCATTTTAAAAAGGTTTAAGCTTTTCGTAGCAAATAGTCTGAGCGCCGATTTTTTCCCTACCGCATGAGAAGGGAGCTCTTTTAAAATGCTTCTTATTTATTTATTTATTTAATTAATTTTACTTTAGAAACATTATGCGGACCATACCGTACAAGTTCTACCGGTGCTGTTTAATAAAATTGGAATTGAATTGGAATTGACATAATAACCGACAAAAAACATCAAGTAACACTTGGGTTAAAATTTTTAATAAAAATCGTATTTTAAGAGTTTTTCGATGGGATTATTCTGTGATAATTTTAATAAAACCAATACAGAAGATAAGCCTACAAGTCGCAAACAATCACAGATTTATTTTCATATTTATGGATAAAATCAAACTCTACTTTAATCTTTAAATTTAATAATCGTATGTATACTTTTCTAACTCTGCGTATAAGCAATATAATATAAATTATTAAAAATATTAATCATACGTCCTCTTGGAGTGCTATTTACAAAAATAATAATAATAATAATAATAATAATAATAATAATAATAATAATAATAATAATAATAATACTAAATTACTAATATGTCAAAATTGGCACTTCAAAATTAAAATTAAAAAATGCTTTTATTTCTAATTTAGTCATATCCTTGTTGTATGACATTTTTTTAATTAAACGATATTTGAGAAAGCCTTGATTATATTTCCCAAAAATAATTATTTACAATTCTTGCAAATTATTAGTTTTTTAAGCAATTTTGCAGAAAAAAAAATTGAAATACTAATAATATATCATGATTATTAGCAAAAAAATAATAATTTATGCAAAATACATATCATTTTTAATTCTCATATATTTTTGTAAAAATTTTGTAATATTTGCCATATTAACCCCAAAATGTCACAATGCACAGTATGTCCAAATGAACGTTTTGTTATATAAGTAAAATTTTACTAAGGAATCCTAGTTTTAATACATGTATTTGGTATCTATGAAAACTTCGGAACTTGCAGACTTAAAATTTTTTAAGATATAGAAAATTGAACGTCATTTGGTAAAAAAATGAATAAATTAAAATTACGTTTATTTTGAACAGTAAAATTAAAACGAAAATCGATATTAACTTGAATTTCAATATGGTGTATATTAACTCATCCACGATTCAGTCAATTAATAATATTCCCACTTCCTTATACGGAAAGGTAAAATAAAATCATTCTGTATAAGTATCTTTAAAAATTTAACTTTTTTCGTCATTACAAGGACCATGCAGCAAAAAAGGCTTTTTGCGTATATACTTTTATACTTAGGATAAATATTTCCAACTTCGCGATTTGAGAATTTAACAAAAAAATTAAATTTTTCATCCGATATTAACCAAGTTTGGTAGGGCTCTCTGTTTAAATGATATTCGGCTTTAATTAACACGCAATACCATTAAAATGTCTTTCTAAAATAATTAAAATCACTAAAAGGCATCGTACAAAAAATGGTCTCCTCAAAGTTCCAACTTCTTAACGATTGCTTTAAACAACGCTAGTTTTAAACATTTTTTAAGAAATTTGTCACTTAATTTTGTTTTAAAATTTTAGGGCCTACAATATGTCCGATATCTTAAAAAAAAAAAATTAAAATAAACAGGGCTTAAAATTTCTTAAAATTTTATTTCGAATTAAATATCTACAAAACTGTACGAGATAAACCAAACATGTGAGCTTTATTTAATTTATATTTACTGACATTGCCTCTGGTTGGCTCGCTTTCCTCCAAAAACTTAAACTCATAAGCACCTCAGCTCTGATTGTATGAAATTTCATTAAGATATCTCAAGAGTTTAAAAGTTATAGCATTATTTTGGAAAAAATCATTTTGCATCAAACTGGTAAAATATTTAAAAATAAATTAATTAGATAAGTAAAATTAAGTAATATTAGTTTCTGACCAAAACCGACCGGTTTCAAATAATTTCTATTTTTGAATTATTTGAAATCCCGACTTTTTCAGTTCATTAACCGGTTTTTAGTGGATAGTATTTTTAAGCATTCAGCTTTATTATTGTATATTCCGCCATGACTGAGAATATATAATTTTTCATTCCGTGTGTTATACGAGCAAAATCAGATCATATTCTGAATCGATTTTGCTATGTGCGTATGTTTTAGGCAAAAACACATCGATAAAATTAATTAAGTGAGATTCTGTAAGATTTTTTTTATTCAACAATATATATTTTTCAGGTCAAGAGACATAGGCTTATAATTTAGACGTATTTCGAAATTAAAGAAAAAGTTTCTTTAAAGCCAAATAATGGACTTAAATGAAGACATGATATCTGACACGTTGTTTTAAATACGAAAAATACGAAAAAAAAAAAAAAAACTTACACACATCCATTAAGGACAATATACAGTGGAAGGATAATTTGATTTTCAAATACATATTCCAACTTTATTCCAACACATTGCAAGACCATTGCATGGTATTTAAATTTAACTCTAATTTCTATTAAATAATAAATTTTCTATAAACAAATAATAACAAACAAATATATATCAGATAACAGGGTTTTTGTCCAAAAAGTTGTAATCGAAAATGAGTTTTTAACGTCCATTTTTTATGAAATAGACTATTTCTGACTCTTTGCTATTAGTAAATAATGAATTTATCTCTGAGTATCTTTAAAGGGTTAACAAAACTCTAAATTTAACACACTCATCCAAATAAAAATAATAAGAAAAACCTCAAATTTGTATGCATGAATGCATGTCAAAATATAGTTTTCCCATAATTTGTTAACAAAATTCTAAAAAAGCACTAGAAATTAAAATAAATATTTTTTCTAATTTTATCTGGATCATAAATAGAAAAAAGCATATATTTATAAGAATATTATTTAGATGTTTGTTTACACAGAGTTTGTTGTTTTTGCATACATTTTTATTTAAATATTTGTTTGTGTTTTTCAATCCTTCTGGTTTGATTTGAATATTATTTTGTATATATTTAATCTCACACCAGATGCACACAAAAACATACATATGTAAAAATAACAACTAATAACAATTACAATAGTGTAAGTAGTTGCATTTTAATTTAAAACAGAAATAACAAAAACACATTAAATTATAAATAAAAAAGAAGAGATGTTTTTTGTATTTTAATATTGCTTTTTTCAAATATATAACATAAAAAAAGACCAGAAAGTGTGAACAGTGTAAAACCATATAAACCACAAAAATTACACTTATAACATTTATGATGTTGCACAGTGTTTCAAATCGAAAATGAAATGGAATAAATATATATCCGAACAGCCAGACGAGTTTTAATGATAGTAGAAGTATAGGCGAGTTTAAGTTTTTAGTTTGGACTTTGTGGAACCAACAGGGGTTGGTCCACAAAGTTCCAAAATTGATCACCTCGTGTGAGAAAATTTTTAAAACTTTGCAGATTCCTTATAACTGAAATGATACCCATACGTGGATTTTTAGTAATACAAAAATCGAATAAAATTTGGACCAGCTATATTATTGATCAATCAAAATATACAATTGTTAATATCTGAAGGTAAATATAGTACGTCGAGATTTTTTATGAAAATTTTTGGACCGACTCCTTTAGTTCCACAAAGTCTAATCTGAAAACTTAAACTCGCCTACATTTCTATTATCATTTCAGTCATTTGAAAGTTACAGATTTATTTCCATTTCATTTTTCATTTGAAACACTGTTTGTTATTTTTTTAGCTGTTGCTAGTTGCAACTTCATGAAACTCATACATATACACATATATGTATATTCCAGACAAAGATAGAAAATTGCACCATCAAACATATACACATGTAGTTATTACACCATGAAATACAATTATCAACATTAAACATGCAAAGCTTTGTTTGGGTTGGTAAATTAAAATGTAGAGCAAAAAGAAAATTCTTAAAATATTGAATCTATAAAATCAGCGGTTCAGCATATAAATAAATATAGACCAATATATAAAACATAGACTGATATCTCTGAATTTAAGCAAAGGAGTTTCTTAAAGTTTTCTTTACCAATCTGAAAATTATCAAAAATAAATTGACGACTCATTAAATGCGTCTGTATTGTATTTAAGAAAAACTTCTTTATATTGTATGGTGTTGTGAGTGTATATGTTACTATGTATATATATGTGTGAATTTACTTGTGGTAAAGGTTACTGAGGATTCAGCATAGCTGATTATAATATTCTTTTTTCCAACATTTTTTAATTGTAGTTGTAATTGAAGTAATCAATTATTTCCGTACATTCTTCCCTAGCTCATCTAGTTTAATTTCAAAGTCCATTTTTTAAATTTTCGTGAAATTTCGCCAGTTTTGGTTTAATAGAAGAAATTAAAGATTTATTTTTTTTTCGTCGTTGCTTCTTGGGCTTCGTTTTGATAGAAACTCTCAATTTTGATTGAAATGAAAAAGGCATCAGTTTTTTCTACTTTGCTTCAGTTCCTCTTGGTTTTCAGAAAATATATATTTATATTTTTACCAGGCATCACACAAATATTTAGCTATTTCCCGTATATATTCTTATATCTTATATATTATATCTCTTTTTGGTATGCTTACATTCAATATAATCGACAGAGTTCAATATTGTTTGCCATCATCGTGATATTTAAAACCTGTTGTCTAATTTAAACTTGGTAAAATCTAATATTGAAAATTGTTTCTAAATCCAACATAGGCCTAATATTTCGAATTAAACTAGAAAGATCACGAATACTCGACCACTTTGCTCAAATTCTAGTCATGCCTTCCACCACCACAAGTGGAGGTAGCGTATGTAACGCTAAGAAGGAATTATCTCAGACCCCATAAAGTATATATGTTTTTGCACCAAATCTGAGTCAATTTAGCCAGGTCCGTCTGTCTGTTCGTCTGACTGTCTGTCTGTCTGTCTGTATGTCTCTTTGTCTGTTGTTGGCACGATTCAGTATATTAAAAGATATAGATCGATATCAGTCAACTTCTTAGTTTAAGCAAAATTCTTTCGTAAAAATGTCAATTATTAAAGGACAAATTACAATAAAATTTCACCAAAATACACCAAATTACTGTTAAAAAAATTATCAAAATCGTTTCTATTAAAACAGTTATAGCAAAAAATATAACTACTTTTATGACTCATTAAATGTTCCTGTGTTATATCTAATAAATATTTTTATATACTATATACGTCCGTGAGTGTATGTGTAAGTTTGTATGTACGAAACATAACGTATTTTATTCACATGCATTTATAGTGAAGGTTTTTGAAGAGTCGACATAGCCTTTCTAAATAATTACTTTTTTAATTGTATCACTTTTCAATTTAACTCTATATTTTTTAGATTTATTTTGAAACGCATTTAATTTTCAGGTCAAAATTTAAGAGCCACAAATATTAGTTAATTTTAAAGTAGTTCTTCATTTCCCATAATTGCATTTTTATTTGATTCCTATAAAAATCACACACTGTAGGTATCACACACTTATAACCGCTCGGCTCTAGCTTCTCAATTTTTTGGAAATCTTCAATTAAAGATAAATTCTCGGTAAAATTGAGATGGACACAAATTTCAATTTCATTGCTCTTGTTTCTAGTGTAAATCCGATTTAGTTATTTCACTAAAAAATCAAAAATTTTAATGAAATAGAATTTATTAAAAATTTCTAATTTAAATAAATTGAAATTAAAGTAAAAAGTCTATTTCCTTTCCCTAATATTTTATTCCAAATTGAACGTGCCATTTTCTATGTAAAATGTATTTTTACAAATGAAATCGCTGGAAAATAAGAACTATTTACAAAATTTATAAACAATTTCATATTAAACACTCTTTTTGTTATGTTTTGCAAATTTTAACTGGCAGGATATGAAAAAGTGTTTTTAATTTTGTTTTTATTGTTCCTCATTGGCATCAATTCTGTGGTGTTTGTCTTCATATTTATTTCGTAAAATTTGCACTCAAATAAAACGAGAATAACAAAAACATAATGAAAAATCAACAGCAACAATAATAACAAGTAAAAATATTTTAGTCGGTTAAGCCCGACTATGTAATATACTACTATAAAAATGAAAGTTACAAAAAATTTACGGACAACCCTCGTACAATTTACTTTTATGATTTATTAATAATTTAGAAGTACATTATTATGATTTTAATATTTATGTGAAATTTGTGCATTGGAGCAAGAGGAAATAATGAGGATCGACCCACATATAATTTCGAACATCGATCTTAGATTATATATATCTTAATTTAACTAGTTGTTATTACAAAACCAACATGTATAAGAGATTTATGCCCTTCAAAGTGACATTTGGGAGCGAGATTGTATCGGCCCTATGAAAAGAAATTGAATGACCCTCGTATAATTTGAGACGTTGCTTTAGAATACTATTAAACTTATCTTTTTGAATTTTGTTGAAATTATTAAATATTTTGGACTTTTATAGTCTTAAAAGCCATGGGAGGACATTTGCATTGGGAACTACCTGAAATATTGGACGAATATGACTTATTTAAATAGGCTTCGTCTGTGAGCCAAAAAAAAAACATGTATGTTTTCACAACGTTTACATGTACATCCAGCCGGACAGAGAGACGACAGATGGACAGCCTTAAATATACTCTGAAAGTGATTCTGTGTTCAATGGCATTCTTACAAGTGGGCTTTACAAGTTACAAATATCAGCAAAAACGCATAATACCCCTGCGGTGGTGTAGAGTAAAGAAACAACTGTAACTAAAATTAAAACATTAGAGCAGCAATTTATTTTGTAAGTTGTAACTTTTTATACCCTTCATCACCACAAGTGGTGAAGAGGATATATTAACTTTATCATTCCATGTGTAACGCTAAGAAGGAATCATCTCATATCCCATAATGTTTATAATTTTGCATCAAATCAAAATTTGTATCGATTAAGCTCTGCTTTGTTTCCTATTTGAAACTAGCAAACTCGGTTTAGTATGTTAATAGATACAGACCGATATCTGAGCCAAGTGTGCTTGTGTGTGAATGTGTATGTACGGAATGTAATGTATTTACTTTACATGCATTTGTGGTGGAGGTTACTTAAGATTCAGCATGGCCGAATACAGCATGCTTACTTGCTTTCCATTTTACTGTCTGGGTGGACATGTAGTGCTTTTTGGGATGAACCTGAGATGAGTTTTATATTTGTTATACATATTTTTTTCACATTGAGTCATAAACAATTATATTTAAAAAATTTTTAATATTTTGTTTACACACAAAAGTATTACTTAAGCTGTAAATAACTAAAATTATATCTTCCTTTTTTGGTAGCTCTATGATGGTGTCAAAAACCACAACTAAATACAAAACCAAATATTTATTTCTTTATTTTTAATAACTACTGTTGTTTTTGTTTTTACAGATCCTTAAACAAGCTCTCAGAAATCCCAGGAAATAAGCACAGTTTTATAAATGCATATATTTTTTTCAAAATATTAGAATTTTCAATTGTGATTTTGATTGTCAATGCTTGCTGGGTTCGTATATGTCTTTGTTGGAGTATTTAGATTGTAGTTGTGGTAAATAAATGATTATCCAGTTTTTAGTTGTTGTAAATTAAAAAATATTTTGGCTGTCTCTTTAATAGTTTAGTTTTATTAAACGATAAAAGCAAAGTACGTTAAAAGGCTTGTAATTAAAATATAACAAATAAAAATTGCAATAACGTTAAAAAGAATCTTTTTATGAGCAAAAGAATTAAAAAATGGGAAAATTAGTTATCATTTGATAAATTTGAAAACTAGAACAAAAAAAAAAAAAACAAAAAATGTGATCGAATTTTACAAGAAAAATAAAACAAATTTTATTTAAATTTCACCAAAACTTTTTCTCCGCGCAAAATTGGGAAACTAATTTTATTCATCTTTCAGTTAAAAAGAGGATTATCTTTTAAGTCGCTCTAAAAATGCGAAAATGTTGAAAAGAAAACAAAAAGTTCTTGCCACATTATAACTTACTGTTGTTGTTTTTACTAAAAATGCAGTAGCAAAAAAGACAAAAATTAATGCAACATAAGTAAACACGTCTTTATATGTGAGTACGTTTGTATATTTATGCAAATCTTCTTAACATATAAACATCCCTTTTTTACCTTATAAAAATATTATTAACACACGACTTAAACATAATTTGTGCGAATTATTCATTTTTAAACTCGATTTCGCACTTTTTTATTTTTATCTTTTTAGATTTTTATCATTTTTTTAGAATTAATCTCTTCTCAAAGAGTGATTAAGAAATAAAATTATTTTTTAAAAATAAAAATTAAATTTTTTAAAAGATCCGACCTTACGAAGGATAATAAAAAGAGTCGAAAGTCGCACTTTGAAAAATTTCAAAAGCAAAGAAAATATTATATGATTTTCATGAGGGCAATACGAAATTATGGGCCGATCTTAATCTTAAACATACAAAATATCATCACAAATTTTTCTAGACTTTTTACTTTAGAGTGATTTCGGACGTGAATTTATATGGGAGCTATGATTGTTTGTGGGTCGATCTTTTTGAAATTGGATCTGTACAGTTATGTGGATGTGCACTGTTAAGTTTTATAAGCTTTACGGAAATTGTAGTGAATTTTCTTAAACTAACTTCTTATCATTGTAGGTGGACATTTTATGGGATGGTATCATCTAAGTCTTAATAAACTACATATATATTTTGTTCGAAGCATTTCCTATTATCTTTATAGATTTATTAGCAAAAATGATTTAATTTTAGACCAGTTTTTTTACATGTTTTTATTTACACGATTATTTTTCTAACAGGTTATTTTTCTATCTGACATAACTATATCCACATTAATCGGTCCATATTTTGCTATAGATCCACTTTAAGGTTCCTTTTAGGAGTATAGTTTTAAGCTTATAAAACTCTTAAATATAGACCAATTCTATTGAAACATGTCATAATTATGTTTATAGCCCCTTTTAAATATATATTATTAATTTGATGAATATCGACCTACATAGTTCTCTTATTAGGCCCGTTTCTCAAAAACCAATTTTATTTAAAATCCTCATGATTAAAATTGTGTAAACTATATTTTTAATTTGATGAGTATCGGCGCTCAGAAAGGCTGTTTGAAATTTTTATGGCATCCAACATTTCAAGCGTTAAATTTTGTCAAAATTTTTCAAAATAGCAATAAAAATCTAAATTCAATAAAATTTGTTCTAAACTGTTTGTTATTTAAAACCCCCAAGTCCTGTAACAAAGATGTTATAGACCGATATCTCAAAATACCTCGAAATTCAGAATTTTTTTCAGCAACTTTTCTTCAGATTAAGTATATAATGATATAGTTAAAGTTAATTTCACTTTTCTATATAAAAAATAGTCTCTTCTATTAATAGACCAATTAAGTCATTTACTTCACCCTAAGGAACAAAAATTTATTACATTCCATTTTGCTTATTTCATCAATATTTGCTTTAAAATCATCAATATCGAAATAAATTTTTTCCTTTTATTATTTAAGAAAACAGCAAAAAAATAACTTCCTTCTAAAAGAAAACATCATCAGTATTATCATTATGGTTATTATTATCTCATTATGTTTCCTCATTCTTTTTTCTTTTTTCAATTTTTTGCTCCGATGCCACCTACAACGAGCCTGATAAATACCCCTGAGTTTTAGACTCTTCCTATAGAACTTATTGCCATACAAATATCAAATTCTAATTAAAGACCAAACTTTTCTATATGTTTGGTAAGGTGATGTGGTGCGGAAAATGAATTAGTTTTGATGTGTGGATGTATATGTAGATGTATATGTGTGTGAATATTTAGCAATAATTTTTCCATTTAACAAATGTTAAATAGCGGAATGTTTAAAACAAAATTGTTAAAATGAATGGGTGAAAAAATTTTGAATATTTTAAGAACGACTTTTTAAAAGAACGTCTATTGTATGACTATATCCGCTATATGACTGTTTGACCGCTTACTAACTTCCTATCTGACTTACTGTGTCCTTAAAATGCCTGCTCAAAATACTCCGATTAATCAAAACTCAATTAATTTTTCGTTTCTCAAACCAGTTATATGGGTTCTTAACAAAAATGTTCTGTACCGATATCTGAGACAATATTAAATGATATAACAAGTTTTTAAAACAAACATATAACACACATATTTCAGAAATGGATTTAACCTTAGAAAACACTTAAATGTTTTTCTTTTTTTTCGAGTTGCACAAATCCCGTTGGAGACGACAATGCCATTATGGCGCATGGACGCACCTACTGCTCAAACCCTAGATATTTGAGGTAGATATTTATAACAACTAAATTATTTAGGCTCCCTAGTGTAGTGGAATGCGATGTATAGGAATACCCATCGCATGAACTTTGAGAAGATCTTAAGATCGATAGCCATCCTGTTGGCAGATGAACTGTGCACAGATTTACTAGACTAAACAATTCTTTTGGCTCAATTTATAAATGAATTTTTGCGAATTTTTAAAAATCAATGGAAATTATTCGTCACTGTCCAGATTTGATTCCTAGGAAGGTACTTTTCGCGATATACGATTGGTTTGCTGTAGGCCTTATGTGTCAACAGGCTGCCAATGACTCGTCCGTTAGGTACGAAGGTCGTTCACGTAATCTTGACTTTTATTTTCGATCTGAATTTAACGATAAGAGAACTCTAAGAACTTTAATCCTGGGATCATAAAGGTCGAAGTATTTAGTGTTGTGTTGATGGGTCCAATCTAAGTGGAAGTGTCGGAGGGTGATCTTTATTGAAATTATTTATGTAGAGTCTCCTTTAGGATAAAGAGTGACTGTAGCATCCCTCAAGGGTAGATCTCTGCATTCAAAAGTCCAGACTCAGGTATAATCAATAGTCAGAATATATCAAAATAATTACTGACAAAAAATAGGTCATCACATCTTAAAAGAGATGTTAGTTGATGACAAGGCTAATTTAGTTTCTGGTCAATGTAACTGTGCCGGGAATGACATTGCATATATACTGCCTGATAATATCGACCAGTGTTTGGATTGACACTATCCTGCCTTAGGAGAAGCTATATGAAATAGTGTAAAATGGAAGTTTACTGTTCTTGGTTCTGCCAATATTATTAGATGCGATATTTGAAGAAGTTGATATGTTTAGTCAATGGAAGAAAATGTTTTGAAGTCGAAAATTATTATACAAGATGGAAGAGTCTCGCCTACGATGGCTTCTGTCACAGTTGCGATGTTGTTGCGTGATTTTTGTAATAAAATCTAAGATCGCTCCTATCATTCCCTTTCAAGTACTCGTTAGTTTGAAGAAGCTGTCATGCAGACAACTGAATTTCTGTCAGAAAAATTGACTGCTTAATTAAGATAACACAGCGGTTTAAACAAGAAGTACAACCAAGTGCGATGCTTGCAGGAAATGCTATAAGGATTAAATAACTAAAATTAAAGCACAATTATTTTCTTTCATCAATATGGTCGACAATTGTCAGCTTTCTCCATATAGCTCCCATTGCCAGGATTGGCTAATAAGCTAATAAAACCCCTTGGACTTACATTAATAATTCACTTAGTAATGAAAAGTTTGAAGTACTTGAGCTTTTTCCCAGAATACTGCATTAAAATAATATGAGTACTTTCGAGAATATTAGACCATTCTTCTTTGTATCTCCTTTAATATTTAATATTCTCTGAAATCGGAGAAAAATTTTCAAGTTTTTATAAAATGTTTAAATTTTTCTCCCCATATCCTTGTAAAAAGAGAATGGGGCAGTAGTAGACAAGATTTGGGAATGGATTTTGCATAAAATAGCAATATTTGGCTCTGATCAAACAATGTGCATTTAATTCATACTTTATTCATAACTGGCAAAAATAACACAAAATTTCATGAAACATCACCACGATTATGGGAACTGAAAGGGGATTTTAAGAAGAGTGTAATAGAAATGGGATTAAATTTCAAGTTTAAAAATTTCTTTAAATATACTTTTAATGGAATATAAAAATAAAAAAAATTAAGAAACAAAAAAATTCAATATCTCTACCTCAAATTTTAGTCCACCCTTTTTCTTTGCCTGCAAATTTCATATACATATAAATTTTCTGCTCTATAGTTACATTTAGTATGAATATTTTTGAGTGATGAATATTCAAAGCGATTACCTAGAAGCTTATAAATTTTTGATATTGATGCTCTTTCGTTTACTTACCCGCGTCATAGAATGAAAACTAAATATTCCCAAATGATAAACATTGGCATCAGCTATCGATCCATTGAGTCAGTCATTCAGTCATGTGAAATAGAAAAAATTAAGGCTGCTTATGCAAATTTTAGCAATTCAAATATGATAATTTTTCTATGTATTTTCAGTTTTACCACAACAATTATGAAAACTAAAAGAAAATATGTTTAAGATAAATTTACTGAAATATGCAGCAATTAAAACATGTTAAAATGTTTTATTGGAAAAATTAATAATGAATTTCAAAGAAAGAGAAAATTTCAAAATGCAATAAATTTGTTCAACATTCATGTGAAAAAATTACCCCATAACCTCTTCATTATCTAAACGAGGGCGTATACTTTATTTTTAACAACTACTTGTGATATCAAGTATACGCATTGTTTAAGCAGAATTATTTCGACAATATTAACATACAATTTACTAATTTAACAAAATTCATTACATACAAATTTTATTTCCTTATTATCTGTGAATATTTTCATTATCACTCTTTTAAGTAAATTTACATTGATATTTTTATTGATTTTTACAAAAATTTTACTGCTGCATAAAAGTCTACATAAAATACACACGTGTTATGAAAAGGACGTCTCAATCATAAAATTTTTATATAAAACAATAAAAGTTTTACACTCCTTTGTAAAAACAGACACAAAATATTCCGAATTTTAATATAAATTTCAAATTTATGTTATAAAAAATTTACCCTGATTTAAATATTATTTAGAAATTTATTTGAAAAGAAGTAAGAATGCTGTATTCGGATATGTCGAATCTTCAAAGCCCTTTACCACAAATGCATTATGTTTCGCACATACACACTCACAGACGTATATAATTTATTAAAGATTCTTTGTTAATTTAACATGATAAACTAAATGAGTCATAAAATTATATCTATTTTAGGCTAAAACTTTTTTACTGATCCGATTTTCAATCCAATTTGTGGATTTATAACTGAAAATTTTCGCTTGAAGGTTGCCTCAATTATAATTCTATTTCTTTTAATATACCGAACCGATTTTGCAGGTTTTAAAAAGGAAACTTCTCAGGACCATAGCAAGTACTCAGGCCAAACTTCATTTGCCACAGACAGGCGGACATAGCTAAGCCTACTCAGATTTTGATTTGATGCAATAGTGTATATACTTTATGGGGTCTGAAATTATTTCTTCTTGACGTTACAAATGGAATGACAAAATTAATATACCCTCTTCATCACTTGTGATGGTGGAGGGTATAATAAATTCTCAATTTAAATTTATAAGTGATTACAAATTCGATATGAATCTAAATGTAAATAAAATATAAACATCATCTGAAATAAAATTTGAACTAAATTCTAAACTAAGGAGTAAGATTGGAAAGTTCTTAACATACATATATGTTTACAGCAAGTAAGTATGCTATATTCGGCTTTGCAAATCTTCAATTTCCTTCAGTAAAAACATTATATTCCGTGCATAAACAGATATATAGATATGTATATACGACCTTACAGATATTTGTTAATTCAATACAGAGTTACTTAATGAGTTATTTATGCAAAATTTAATTATAATTTATCTGCAGTTCTCTTTTAACAAGAGTCCAATATCTCTCCACTGACCTAAGCTCCGAGCAGCTTGGAGGATTTACCTTACTTGGCAAAACTGCCAAGGTGACAGGATACTAAACCAATTTATTTGAACAGGTAGACAGATAGTTTCCATTTGAAATCTACCACACTTTTAAACACTTCTTCTGAGTTCTTCAATTCTCTTTTAACAAGAGTCCAATATATATGCACTGGTCTAAGCTTCGGGCAGTGTGGAGGATTTGCTTTCTTGGTACAACTATCACATTGTTCTTATGTTACTCAAGATGTTGTGAGGCCTAAAATAAGTCGACTTTCTTTGAAGTTCTTTGAATGAAAGCAACGTTTTTATTTTGAAACATTCCTTGATATAAATTTCAGTATTTATAAAAATTGATTGCCTCCATTTGCTGTAACTTCATACTGCTTACCAAACCAAGAACTTTTTGAGAAACTTTGACTAATTTTGGGCCCTAATTTCTTTTCTTTAGTTTAGTACTAGAAATAGAACTGATATAGAATTAAACTATAACAGAACTAGAACTGAATTGGAGTAGTTTCAGCACTATTATAGAATTCGGTTTCCATGCATTCGATGGTTGAAAGGCTCTTGATTTATAGTTCGGATGACAGCTTCAGGATCCGTACAATTGCATCTTAAAGTTAGTTTCTAGCTTTCTGCTTCCATCATTCGTTTTATTATACAGGGGACTAAAACTAAGTGTTGGAACTTTATAGCCTTAACTGCTAATAAGAATGTCGCAGATGATGCTGTTTGTAAGAATGTCGCAACCGAAGCTGTCCATATGATCGTTACAATCGATGCTGCTCGTGAGAGCATCCCAGCTTATTCCCACAAGCTGCTTATTCTGTGATTAAGCCATTTTTGGGAACGGAGGGGATCAGGCAGTTTATGACAAACTGAACTAGAAATGGATAAATTTAATTATAAGTGACTTATTTTTGATTCCATGTGTTATATTTACGATTCTATATATTCACATTTATACAATTAATTCACATTTTCATGACGACATAATAAATTCTTTTTTTTATACTTCAAGTAAAAATCTTTACAATCCCCATAAAATTACAAAGCATAAATATAAAAAACTCAAGCACTCCACAAACACAATACAAATACAAAATTACATACACAAATATTTGTACGTGTTTATTTGTCACGTATAAATACGTCTAACTGTTTTTCTATTCATCTGTCTGTTTCTGCATTGATCAATACAATTATCCAATCAAGTACACGCGACTTATTTATTAACACCAGATATTTGAATATGTTAACTTCACCTCCATATGCCCAGAAATCCATTAACAACTCTATTTACAAGGAAACGGCATTCACACAGACATAAATTATTTATTGATCTGAAATGTTTTATTTGTATTTTGACAATAAAAAAAATAAAAATACCCTTGTATTAAAACATGGTTTGTATGACGATTGGGAGAGACTTATGTATGCATGTATTTGTAAGTATATTTTGAACACTGAACATAAAAAAATATTTGTATGAGTGTGTATGAAAGGTGTGTTAGAAATTATATGCAGAAAAAAATATTTGTGTTAAAAGAAAATAAATTGAAATCAGCAGAGTATGGATAAAATCGGAGCAAAATCTTTATTTTCAACTGATCTTAATTTTTACTCTTCTTTGCGAAAATTAAACTAATAAAGCTCTTTTTTGTAAAATTTTTATCTTTCTAATAGTTTTTTTATTGAAATAAGAGTAAATCTAGAGGACTATTTTTAACTCGCACAAAATATGAAATTGTTGAAAAGAAAAAAATTAGCTTGTAGATACACAGTATATTTGTAATCATGCAACCATCACTTTTAAGCTATTTGTGTGAATTATTTTCAACTCTTTTTTCAATTTCGCTCTTTTTATGTTTACCTTTTTTGATGTTAATAATATTTTAAAATTAAACTCATTTTAAGGAGCGATTAAAATTAAACCGTTTTTTTATAAAAGTAAAAGTCTTTGAAAGACTCGATCTTATGAATAATAAAAAAGAAGTCGAAAACCGTACCTTGAAAATAATTCATATTCAAATTAAAAGATTTTGAAAGAAGCTTTTTCACGAGAAATTTATTAAAGAGTCTTGTGGAAAATTTTCAAACATACGGGTAACTATATCAATATGCCAATAAAAGTTTTATTTGATCTGGGTAGATTCACCAGATTTAACATATTTTGATTTTCATTTGTTTGAATTGATATGGAATACTCTTACTGGTATGTACTTTACTTCCGAAGAGTATCAGAAAATGGTTTTATTTATTCTTTACTTAAAAACCGAAATAGTTGTTTTGGCGCAGACTTCATTTGTTAGAAATGCCACATAATTTCCTCTTATAAAATTGCAGATTGAAATCCTATAAATCAACCCGAAAATTTCTCAGCTAAAACCACGTCTTCCGTTCATTATATAATGGATCACAGCAAAGCTAAGTGTTATGTGATAACAATGAAATTGTATCATTCTCCTTTTGAATATACAAATCGACTTTGTATCACTTACGTAGTAGATTTAGTGATGTCTGTCCTTCTGTCTAGCTATACATAAAAATTTAAAGGATATTCCGATAAAATTTGCCATTTACTGTTATTTGGAAACGAGAACGAAATCCATTATTTTACTTTTCCTTGTTGTCAAATGGGGCTTTGATCCCACGAAATTTCATTATATTCAACTTGAGTTAAAAAAGCGACCTTAATTTTTTTTAGAATTTAAAAATGAAGTACAAAGTTACTACAACCAGACCATCTTTCAGTTTCGGTTACCTGTTAGCAACAAGTGAATATTTTGTAATTAAAAAGAAATAAATGACATTTTTTTCATGAAGAAATAAAAAATACACAAATTTCACCAACAACATAAAAAGAATTTGCATGAAAGAAAACGATGAAAACTCAATAAATGTCAATCGCCATCCTGCACAAATGAAGGAATATGGTGAAAATTATTACGAAATGAAAACTATTGAAAAGACCTATAATTTTTGGTAAATTGCTTTTCTTAAAAGTGATATTTTGATTGAAAATCAAATAATGAGACTTAAGAACAAACAAAAAATAAGTTTATTGAAATTTGTTATATATTATTTATATGCGAGCAGAATGACAATCTATAAAATCTCAGAATAGATTCGAAAACTATTCTAAGTGTTAATGTGTTTGTAAATTTCCATAAGTATACTAATACACATTTGGAATCCAATATTACGGTTCAGTAGTAGTAAACATAGTGTTAGACTTCTACTTGTAGAAAAATAGACAACTGTTTGAAGAGCTTGATTTTAAAATCGCATCCCTTGCCTGGATTCAAAATTCTGAACAATATCTCTGCAAGGACAGTATATATTAGTCCCTTTTTTAAATAGAGGATCACATTGATCCCTCTATTTTGTTTTGGACCATAATTATTTTCTTCAAAAGTATAAAAACATTTTTGATTTAGATGCATTTATAGCAAACTCGTAGACCCGCTAAGCTTTGAAAATGAAATCTAAAGAAAACAAAAGTTTTTATAAAACTAAATACTTTAATGCGGGCCAAACTTCTAATAATGACAGAGGGACTCAATTTCAGAAAGAAGTCAAAAGTGTGAGAATCTGCTTATAGTTTTGTATTAAGTACAAGTCTTTCCAATAAAACTCTTATATAACAGTTAATCCTGCATCAAATCAATATGCCAAACTACACAAATATTTGCCACAGTCCACAAATAATTAAAATCAAAATCATTGGAAATATGTAGCTCTAAACTACAGTTTTTCTGTTTTATAACAACCATGTTTTAAATCAAAATCTGAGTCGATTTAGCCGTGTCTCCCTGACTGTTTAAAACCTTCTCACGACTAGAATAATTATCTAAATTTAATGAAAATTAGCCACATAATTGTCTCTTTGTCCTTAGCAGATTTATTTTCATCGAAATCAATTCAATTTCACTTTCTGATAGAGGATCATATATGGTAGCTATAAAAAAAGACCCGATATTCATCATAATATTTATTTAAGATAATTAGAGAATGAACTGCAACAAATTTTATTAGAATTAGTTCAAGTTTAAAAGTCCTTAAAACTTGTATCTTTTTGCCAGAAAGAGAGCAATAGCAAATATAGCAATAGCAAAAGAGCAATAGCAAAATATGTACCGATACTTGGTAAATTGCAAACATATATTAAAAATTAACTAAATTAAAAAAAAAATAAGAAAAATAATCATAACGTTTTTAAGTAAAATTGGTTCAAATTCATATAAACGCATTTTCGGGAAGGGACCTTATATGGGAGGTATATCAAATTGTAGATCTAGGTTATGCAAATTAAAAATATATATTAAAGACAATTAGAAAAATAATACTTTTATTTTCAATAAAAGTAGTTCATATTTAAGATTTTTATTAGTTAAAACCATATTTTGAAAAGGTGCCTTAAATGTGAGCTAGGCCCCAGCACAATCTGGTTTCTTTGGGTTTATTATATCAAAATTTTGCAAAATTATATTTTCAATTGTCATATATATGACAAACAGGGTGTTATATAGTCTATAACTTTGTTGGTACTTTATGGGATCTTTGACGATTCCATCTTGGGTTTATACAAGGAATGATAAAGTTAGTATACCCTCATCACCACTTATTTTGGGGGTAAAATGCTGAATCAAGATCTTGACAAATTTTTAAAGTTTAAAATGCAATTAACTGGAAAATGATCCAAGGAAAAATTAAATTTCAGATATTTCAGGTTATAAAAGTATTAAATAATTTAACAAAACTAAATCTTTTTCAAATCGTATTCGTATTCAAATCGATCAGCAAAAATCTTTCGAGGGCTGGTACATTGCTTTCATAGGTTCCACACAAAATATCACTTTGAAGGGCATTAATTTCACAAGGTTTGGTTCATAATTTCTTGTAGACCCCAGAAAAATTTATTTTAAAACGCCTAAAATTAACATAAATTTTAGACTCAAAATAATGTAATGCACACTTGAGAATAAATTATAAAATCAAATTTTGCTACAGATGTTCATAATTTTTCGTAACTACAATTTTTAATCGACAATGTGGTTTAGGGTATTAAATAGTCGGGCTTGACCGACTATACATTCATAGTTATTTTTTTTAATTTTATAGTAATATTTATTAACAATACGAATTTCTTTCCTCTCACACTTAAGTGAAATTTATAAACTTTTATATAAATGTATGTGTGAATACGATTAATATATATAGATTTTATATATATTATATAAAAATAATTTTTTCTCTTCCACATTTGTTGTTATTTTAATATTAAAACTCTGTTACTGAAGTTGGAGGCCAATGTGATGAAAACCTTTAGTTTTGGAGTGAGTATTGATGATGTTGCATAAAATTATCATAAATAAACCAATAAACGAATATAAATACGATTTGTATAAAAACATAATAATTCTATGGAAAAAAAGACAACAACAATATAAATCCTTTTATATCTCCATAACAGTTATCATTGAATTAATAAAAGAATATAAAATAACACAAAGAAGGAAAGAGGAAAAATAATCAAACTCAACTCTTTGGAAAAGAATAAAATTAAATTATTTTTAATGGAACAATTTTTTTATTATTGAATTGACTCTGATTGATTTTAAGCTAAAAAAATTCTAAACAAAAGAATGAGAATTTTTAAATGAGAAAAAAATCTGTTAACAGAAAAATCTTTATATTTAATGAACAATGAATTAGAGATTATGAAAAAATAAAGAGTTGAATAAGGAAAAGTGGTGCACAGTGATTCGTTTCATGGACATAAACACCAAAGTGTTTAGAAAGAAAGATTTAATCTTAGTTGATAACAACAATATTAAACAAGCATGAATACTATGTTCGGCTATGCCGAATTTTTAATACCCTCTACCACTAACAATATGCAAGAATTTAGCATAAGTTGAAGATATTTTATCAGAAAAATATTGGATGAAGTTATTAAAATTAGTAAAGTATATTAAGGAGAAGAGGAATATATATTGTGTCGTATTTACAATATGGACCGATATTAATAAAATTATTAATTATTATTCAAGGTGGTTGGGAAATTAAATGTGTCAAATTTCATATTGAAGATCTTTATAAGTTAAAAAACATATTCCAGAAAGGGAATTTATATGGGAGCTACGTTAAATAATGACCCAAAGCAATCTGGCTTCTTTGCGTTTATCATTGTATTAAATGAAAATGAAGAAAACGTCACAAAATTATTTTAAAAATTATGACCCTTACAGCACACAGGTATTAGAGTGCTTCAAATTTTGCATATTTCAGCCTTTAAATTTTTGCTATTGATCTGATTTGATGATACGATAACTAATAATATGTATTTGCTTTTATTAAAAAATGAGGAAAATTATCAAAATCAACATGGTCAGACAATTATTGAAGGCATGATAATGTTTCCAACGAACAAAGCTAAATCGGGTCAGATTTTGATTTGATGCAAGAATATATACACTTAGAGTTTAAAATGATTCCTTTTTTGTGTGTGTGTCTTTTTTTAGTTTCGATAAGATCCTAAAATCATATTATATTTTAAAATTTTTGCTTGGAAATACGTATAAATAATTTCAAGAATTGATTTCTTTAAATAATTTTTTGTTTCTGTTTTCTTCAGTTAATCTTTGGTTGTATTCATAAATTTACAGTAAAAAGAGAAAATACAAAAAAATTACAAATAAAAATGAAAATATTTATATTGTAACGATTTTTTAACAAAATTTTCCTAAATAGGAACAATATTTACCTTAAAAATAACGAGCAACTTTGAATTTTTATTTGTTAATTTTTTGATCTGCTTTGGTTATGTAAATTAATTATCAAAGGAGAACAGCTGCCAGTTTTTTTATCAAATTTGGGAAAAGGATTTCTTATATTAATTATAAATTTTTATAGATTAATAATCAAAAGAGAACAACTGCTTCATACACATTATATTTTTCTACAAAATTACAAGCTCTTACACAAATTTTATAAAAAACCCAATTTCTCTCATGGGAAAAAACGTGTATTTTTCAATTTTTAATAATATATCTACCGATCATAAAATAATTTCATCTGATTTCGATCAGCATTTAATTAAAATAACTTTGTTATTATGCGTAGTTCTTTATTTAAACCATAAGTAATGAATACTTAGGCGTATGAGTTATAATGTATATGTATACACATATATTTTATTAAGTATACTTCCAGCCTACTAATATAACACAATTAGTAAGTAAAATGTAATTTTTAAATTACTTGTAAAATACTTAAACAAATTAAAAGAATATTGACAGAGTTAAGATGCTTAAAAAAGGTATTAAAAAAATTACAATATTTTTCAAAAAAGTATATTGTGGATGATATCACAGCACTTATTTAAAAGGGATATATATTCTTCCATTATATTAGAGAAATATAAAGTATATAATTATAAACATATAAATGTCATAATTAAGAAATTTCACATTTTTTCGATCATAAGTGTGGACTATATTTTAGATTTTATCTTCAGTAATATTCCATTTGGGTGTTTGATTCCTCGAACCGATTTTCTTCAAAATTTGTTTTTTCTTAATTATTCCAATATACAACTTCCGAACTTTGTTATAAATACCCTATTTTTGCCGATTTTTTTATGGGAACGAATCACTGTGGGGTGTATTGAAATTATAATGGAGTTTTATTTGTATGTCTTTATTTGCGTTAAGGTATGCAAATATAAAAATATAAATTGAAAAAGAAATATTAATAAAAATGGAAAAGGTATTTTTATTGAATTATTTTATTTTATAAAATTTTAAAATGCTGTCAATTTTGTAGATATAGATTGAAAATAAAAGCTTTTTCCAAGTTTTTAAAAGGAAATCGTATTTATTATTAAATTTTTTAATAAAAATAATAATAAAAATGCAAATTTCAGCTATGCTGAATCTTCAGTACTCCTTACCACATACACTTTTTTGGTAAATTTACCCCACCAGTTTTAAGTTACTTTCCGGAGCAAGACATCCGACCCCATGATGCAATATATCCAATCACTTTACTACGTATTTCGTGTATGCACATTGCATTCAAATCATTTTTTAAATAAATCTGTAACTGTATTTTTTAACTGTTGTAGAGTAGATATGAAGGAGTATCCTATAGGGTCAGGGGTATACTCGGTGACCCTCCAAAATTTGTCACATCGTATATGTTAATATTTTAAAAATTCACCTAAAATTAATTTATGAAATGAGACAAAAAACATTTTTTGGTATAGGTAGTCTCTGTAAATACATTACAAAAAATCCTATGTAATACCCTACACCACTTTGCATAGTTGGGCACAATATATTTTTTATACATAAATCTGTAACTATAAAAGACTGGACTGATTTACATGAATTTAAGAGAAATAAAAGCAGAAGAAGCGACTTAAACTTCATCAGTAGCCAACGAGCGGAATTATAGGGACATTAAGTGCACTACCCCAGATATTTAATTTAAGCACGTACAAATTTTTGTTCCTCAGTCAATTAAATTTTTTATATTGTATTATGAGACCTTAAGAAGCACACTTACATATAATATTTAGCTCTTGTAGTTAGCTTTCGGGATCTCCTTCATGTTTATTTTTTACAAACTTAAATATTTTTCTAATAAAAAGATTGAAAAATTTGCAAAAGTTTTATTTAAAATAATTAAGAATGTAATACTTGGCCAAGCCCGACTATGTTATACCCTACAAAAAATGTTGGCTATTAATGGTAATTACGAAAAATTTACATTAACAGTCATTCGGCTATACCGAATCTTCAATAACTTCCCCCAAAAATTTGTGTGTGTATGTAAGTTAGGTTTCGTACATACATACACTCACAAACATTATATAAACATTTTTCATAAATATAATACAGGAACAGTTAATAAGTCATAAAATTAGTTATACTTTTAGCTACTAAACCGATTTGTCTATTAAACCGATTTTGAAAATGTCTATAAACGAAATGAAGTTCGCATAATCGAAAAAATTATTTGATTTTTATAATTTAATTATAATCGAAAAATTTACTTAGATATCGGTCTTGATTTTTTAATATACTTTCACTAAACTCTGTAATTCTTTTGTGGATATGAGCCTGCCAACAACAGACTGACAGGCGGACAGACAGAAGGACATAACAAAATCGACTTATGATTTCACGCAAAAATATACATTTAGAGGTATGAGATGATTAATTCTTAGCGTTACATATGGAATGACAATATTAATATACACTCTTCATAACTTGTGGTGGTGGAGTTTAAAAAAATTAGTAACGACCCTCATATAATTGGTTTTACTAATTTACTCTCAAGTGTGCAGTACGTTATTCAGACAGTAATATTTATGGAAAATTTATGCGTTTTAAAAATTATTTATTGATGTACAATATTTGCATATCGTTATAGTATATCAAAAGACTTATTTTTACCATTTTTTTAATCGCTTAATATTGAATACTCTGATGAGTTTTTAACCTCATTCAGAGAAAAATTAGTATGGGAGGTATCTCATACCTTGGAAGAAAAATAATGATATGTATCAAATTTAATCAAGATATCTCAAAAATTGTGACTGCTTTTTTTATTCTAGACCCTGCTCTTTCTGCCTTATGCATTCAATCAATAGAGAAAGCACTGACTTTAATAGTGCGATTGCTTAGTGGAAAGTTCTTGGTTCTACATCCTCCAAAGCATTGATTGTATTCTTCCAGCAAATATCTCGACTATTAGTCAGGTGTTTTATATACTAAAAAACTTTCTATGAAAATATTGTTATTTATATAGAGTATCTAGCAGCATTACGGAGTAATTTGAAAGGGATTTGGATAAATTTAATTTGGATAAGAAGTCAATCGAATAGCAAAGGGGACCCTACAGTGAAACTAGATCATCTTTTTGTAGCACTGCCTTATGCTGAAATTGTTCAAATTCCTATTCAGCTTCTAAGCATCTACTGCACCTTTATAATGGAATTAGATGAAGTTACATTATATAATATTTCTTAAATCGGTGATTTAGTTTATTTTATTAAATCTTATTTGTTTTGCTTTAAAAGATAACTAAAATGTGTATTAAGGCTTAATGTGCTTCTAAGTAATGTAACGTTGACAAGGAAAATAACGTTGACAAGGAAATAATTAAATTCACTTTTGCTTCTAATTATGTTATTATAATTAAGTTGTGCTTTTTAAATGGTTTTCGCATTTCTTTAACTAAACATTTAATTCTAAGACATTTTTAATTTAAAAATTCATATTAACAAATAATCCTTTCAACTTTTTTTCATTTTCACAATTTTTTTTTTTCACCCTACACCAACGTTGGGGTATTATGCGTTTGTGCATAAGTTTGTAACGGGCAGAAAACATATTGTTACCATCACTTCTAAGTACACCGTTTGACTAAGAATCACTTCCATAGTCAATTTTCATCCTTCTGTTTGGATGGTTTTAAAGATATTTTGATGAAACTTGGCACGTATAACTATTTTGTCCTATTGAAATTGGTCCATTATTTCACCAATATTTCTCCCAGAAGATGGGGTTTTAAGTTCACTTTTAACCGAATTTGGCATAAAATAATTTATATAATATTCTTAAATTATGTGGCAAATAATACAACCATCGCTTCATTATTTCTTATAGGTCGCGTACAATTCCCCTTAGGTCTCACAATATGTTAGCGTTGTGATAAGAATTGGTCAAATCAGAAAAAACATTTAACAAACTTGATAATCGGTCCATAATATTTTCTAGCTGCCGTATAAACACCCTCCAGAAAAAGCCTTTTCAAACGACAATATTATAATGAAATTCTGCACCTTAAAAACAAATTAGAAAACAAGTTTATACGAGGATCGTTCATCAAATTATAACCAATAATATGGTGTAGGTTATTATATAATCGGACTTGACTATAATTTTTTACTTGTTTTCGTGGGAGTTCGTGTATCCATTTATTTCATGATAATCAGAACTTAAAATGATATCTTGTTATTCACATACTCATATGCTTAATCATACACACATACAAATGTATGTATGTGTGTCTGTTTATGAAGCACAACAATATTTGTTTTGTTGTTGATTTGCTGGAAGGTATACATTTTTTGTAGTTTAACTTCCCCTTTAATCATCAATATATGGAAGAAATGAAGTAACGTCAATTGTAAGAAATCTTGCCACGTTCCTGTTTGTATATTGTATATGTATTTGTGGCAAGTTGGAAATATGCTGACGCTTATATAAAAGATTAAAAGAGTTTTGAGAAATACATATTTTAATATTTCTTTAGCCTTTACTCACCTTAGAAAACTTTAAGCATTTTTTATTAAAAAAACAAATTTTATGTCACAAGTAACAATTACACATCATTACCAGTAAGGATTAGCAGATACATACGTATATTCATATATTTATTTATATATTCTATATATTTCTATTGTACTAGTATATATTCCCGTGAATCGTACATATACGAATTTCCGTATCTCAGCTTCAGCATATTGATGTTGCATGAATACAGTGGTATTTAAATTTTGAAGATCAAAATCATCCTTAGAACTAAAATAGAACTTTACTAACTCAACTGAACTAGAAATGAACTTAAGATATTGAAATAAAAAACAGATTTCATTTGAGTGAAAAAATTATTCCAATTATATGTGTATTTCGGATTTCCATTATTCAATACTCCAATACTTGTTTTCAATTTTAAAATTGTTTGTCTATTGTTGTCAATATCCTCCATGTAATACCGATTTTCCGCAAAAGACTGGATAAAAGGACATAACATGCTAATTCGGTATTGACCGTCTGTAATTCACACGTGTATTCATATTTACATGTTCAAGAAATCATTTCAAAAGAAATGTGTGTGTAATCGTCATGGATAAACACGTGTTGCCCGACACCTTTAGTCTGCGTTGACAATTTGTCTCTGTTATCTGGAAAATATTTTTAAAAGTTATTTTTTAATAGACTGTTAACGAATTAAAAACAACGTAATTGCTACAATTTTACACTTAAACTACTCCACAGTGCAGCGTATCAACCAGACTTGTTTATGTGTGTGAATGTATGAGAGAATTTGGCCCGGGAAAAGGATTGATAACAATGTCGGCATTTTAAAGAGAAAAATATATAAAAAACTCATACATGCATAAATTCATCTAGGCAACAAGCTTTTTCTTTTTTCGTTTTTTTTTTTCTTTACTCCATTTTTTCGCATTTTGTTTTGTTATCATCGTTTGAGTTTTTACTATATTTTTTACCTTTTTTCCTTTTAGTGAATTTGTGCCACTTTTAAAATGAATTTGTATTTGTATGTTATTTTATTGTATTTATATATGTTTATATGTATGTGTGCATGTTAAAGTCTGGTTAATACTGAAAAGTTCTCAAAAAAAAGAAGTTGGAGTAAATAAAAAAAGTAAGAATGCTACATTCGGCCTTTTGGAATAGTACTGACTTAAGACTTAAACAAAGAGGTCGCCTCAGATATTGGTCTAAATTTCTCGGGATCATAGCAAACTCTTACGCAAAATTTCATTGCGTTCTATAAATTTTGTGGATGTTAGCTTACGAAATACAAATAGACGGACATGGTAAAAACGACTCAGATTTTGATTTGATGAAACAACATAAATACATTCTTGGGTCTGAGATAATTCCTGTTTTGCGTTACACACAGAAGGACAAAGTTTATATACCCTCTTCAACACTTGTGCTGGTGAAGGGTATAATAAACTGAAGATAAATTTGCTTTTTTTTTCTTCAATTTATTTGCAAGTGGTAACTAAAGTGAAAAATTGATTTTAACATTAAAAATGCATTGTAATCGAAAATTGTACAAAAAACGGGAGCAAGAATAACAGTTATACGATAAATTATAGGTGGAAAAATCGCGTTATTACTTTTGTATATAAGCTAAGATGATTTGTCAGTTTGTGGCAGCGCAGGAAAATGATTTTCTCACACAAATTACTGAAACCAGATACAATAAATGTCTTTATACGCACTTTTGAACACACGATAATACTTTTGCCATCAATTGAAATTTCTTAAATTTGATAAGAGACCCATCACATCACAGAAGAATGTTAAATAGAGATTTCTTAGTGCAAAAAAAGATGAAATAAAGAAAAATCTCAGTGATTGAATGAAATTGAAATAAAACGGAAAATTATTAATTATTATTTTTCAATTAGTTTGTGAAATCTTCAAGTTGGAAAATGTTTCAAATATACCGTAAAATACACTTGAATTTGACCTACTTTAATTATATCTCATATAGAAAAAATAACATTCATCTACATCTTTTAAATTTTTAACAAAGTTATACACAAAAAATTCTTAATTCTTTATTCGCATTTTCCTATTTCTTACTTTTCTTTTTCTCTCACATATTCACTCATTCATTCATTGTATTTTATTTCATCACGTCATGCATTTTAAAGCAATTTAAGAAAAATAAAAGAAAAATGCTTTATTCGGCAATGAAGAATTTTCAATGCCCTCCACCACTGTTAAGTCAGAATAAAATGTAAGGTCAGAATAAAATTAAAGTCGGTCGAAATATTGTTGGTTATAAGTTATAGCTCAAAATGATTTTTGGAAGTGAGATCTGTGGAGTTACAAGAAATAATCGACCGATCATCGTATAACTTTGTACATCATTAAGGAATATTACAAGGCCAATTTTTACCAAATTTCACTATTATCTTAAATTCACATCCGTTGTTAATGCTTTACCAATGAGCCAAATTTCGATGGAGGGCATCCCTTCCGTACCCTATCTGAAATCTTTAAGGTCTATAATTGCATTTTATTTATTATAAAAATACGCTTCAAGAGGAATACCTCTCGAACGTACCCTATTCATTACATTCGAAGTCTTTAATATTATATGCTAAATTTCATTATAGGTATGCTGCTATAGTTTCAGAGATATTCGATTTAAAAGAAAATATACGGGTAATAATTTTCATGAAAATTAAATCAACCCTTTATTTTTAAAGAATGTTTATAATTTGCAGTTTTAAGAGGTTGTCAACAAAATTTTACGACTTAGTCTATGATGAAAGAAAACATATATTTTAAGGAGTCTTAGTGATTCCTTCCAGGCATTCTAAATAGAATTGCTAAGTTAATATAGTAAATATGGTTCCATTCGATGGTGACGGATATCCACAGCAAGGTATAGAATTCTGCAATTGGTTAGAACATTATTCTTTAAATGTCTTATACTGGATATGGACAGATTGATACACTTTAAGAGCTACTAGTGCCAGTTATTAATATTTTTTATCTAATTTAAGAAGGTGCCTTTAAGTGCGAGCAATAGTGAAATATGAATTGATAATAAAGTGTCCTATATTGGTCAAATATAGACCAATATTTAGCAAATTATTTCCATACTTTGATTACAAAATTAATTAAGCCGAATTTTGAGTGTAAAATGCCCTTCCAAAAAATGGATCAAGCACAATTCATCTTTTGTATACTTTACCTCTAAAGCAGTTTGGATTATCTTTTAACATTTATGCAGATACTTTTAAAGCATACCGGTCATGTTTGAATTATATCTAATAAAATTTATGAGCTAAGGACAAAAATTACTCTTATTTTAGATGATCGGAAGCTCGTAAAACGCAGTTGTATAAAAATATTTTAGCTAAATTTGGCACAAATAAATTTTTATTTATCCAAGTCCACATACAAATTTATGAAAATCATAGCTCCCAAACAAACATACTACCAGAGATCACTTAAAGGTGCATTAATCCCAATAAGTATTATGGTAATGCAAAGAATTTAAACAAATTTAACGGGATCAGTTCACAGTTTTCTCTTTAAGCTCAAACATTCGGAAATCATTTCAAATTATAAATCTTTCATAAATGTGGATGTCATAAAAAGGTTACAATAAAGTAAAGTCCAACGAGTATCGGTTCGTAATCTTGCTAATGTAAAGAGCATTATTTATTTGGTCTTAACTGATTTTTGAATTATTACATATTCGCGAATTTATCATCAAAATTTGCTACCAATATGACTCAGCAGTTTTAAGATGTATCTATAATTTCGCTTTTTTTTCTACTGAACCAATTTTTTAGACAAGGATGAAGTTCGTATAACTGCATATTATGAATAAATTTTGTTTAAATCCAAATAATTTTCGAAAAGGTTAAAATTTTAATTTTAAGGTTTCCTCAGATATCGGCTATTTTATATTTAAACTAGAAATATAAAACTGCTGAGGATATTAAAAAAAATCTGGCAAATTTCATTAAGATCTAATAATTTTTAAAAACGCGACAATAGTCTTGTACCCGGTGTAATTTTACTCATTAAAAAATTCTTGAAGCATAATTTTTATACCCTCCATCATCACAAGTGGTGAAGACGGTATATTAACTTTGTCATACCGTGTGTAACACTAAGAATCATCTAGAAAATAAAGGGATCATCTCAGACCCATAATAAATATACATATATTCTTGGATCAAAAAAAATCTGAGTCGATAACGATTTGTCTATTAATGACCAAATTATCTTGATAGCGTTTATTAAATACTGTTAGGAAGAAGTCTCTGATAGACTTTATCAATAATTTTGTTATTTTAATCAGGTTTAATTTTCTGCAATCTTCTTTATGTAACATATAGAATAACAAGTCGTATATACTCCCTTTAACAACTTGTGGTTATAAAGGGTTGAGAAATCCGATAAAGAAATATCTTCCAAATGAATGTGATTGTTTTAAATACCTTGACAAAAAATGCTTAAGAATTTTTGCTGATTCAGAAAAAAAGGTTGAATAAAAAAATAATTTAAAAACAAGACATGTCCAGAAGATATTTTTGTCTGTTTCACTCAGTTTTTTTCTCTGAAAAATAAATGCAGTTAATAAGAGTTCCAAAAAATATTTTTCAAAATATTTTCAATTTTTTTAATCATTCAAAAATATATGAGAATATGAATATCGAAGACGGTTAAAAAAACAAAGTCATCTTAAGCTTCAATTTGATAAATATCCTTTGAGCTTTAAAACCCCTGTAATTTTTGATCAAATTTTTGTTATTATTATATTCAGAACATTATTTTATACAAAAAATAGTGAAAAGATTATGGACAAAAGTGTTCTAAAATATGGTTGTAATATTTCTCAAATAAAAATTATGTTGAAAATACAGTGCGACTAGTTTTTATTGGTAAAAAATTCATATTAGAGACAATTAGAAAAATATTTCAGATGTGTTTTAATCGAATCCGACCATATTGAAGAGTCGTTCTAAAAATAAGGTAAATAATCTTTGTGAATTTCTATATACCCGGTTTATATTTACGAGCTCTGGAAAAGGCTAAATGAAGATATAAACAAGTTTTTATAGTGCTTTCTGACTCTTTACTCGAAAAGGTAGTCCATCTTTGTTAAAAATCTACCACAGAGGAGCCCAATATCTCTCCAAAAGCCTTAGCTGGAGGATTTGAATCTCTTAATATAAACACATTATTGTTCTTGTACCACTCAAGGACTTGTTTACCATAGTGAGAAAATGTTAGATCAGGCAAAAATTAGTCTTATGTTTTTTTTTTTGTAAACATCCATGATTTCGATATTTTTAAAGCCATTTATAACAAATTACATTACTAGTTTTGCTAAGAACTTTTTGGGACATTTTGACTCTTTTTTTAGTTCTTAACTTTCCTTCAGCATAAGCGAGATAAGATTTTTGACCAGAACGTATCGAAAAATCTGCCAAAACACACGTTTCGTCATGTATTATGCAGAAGGAATATTTTTTTAGAAAATTTGATTTCAATTTCCGTGCTCCGGTATTTTCCTACTAAATTTTTAGAAGCTCTTTTGTTAGAAACTTTCTGAGACTTTTATGTTTTTAAACCTGCATTAGCTTGAACTTTTCGTACAAAATGGTCCGATCACTAACCAGGCTGATTTGCTACCGTATGTTTTGGGAGCACTTTTAAAAGCTTTCTACATTTTGGTTTTAGAAACATAATGTAGACCATTTTTTCAATCTAAATCAGGATTTCTACCAACGCACACAAGGCCCCTTCCAGAAATATTAATTTAAGCTCATAAAACTTTTAAATATGGCCCATTTTATTGAATGATTATGATGGTAGCATCATAATGCTGTGGTCTTCAAAAAAGTGTATGTTTTAGATTTTAGAAAATTATTTTTAAAATATGGCGCGATGAAATATATAAATGTATCGTGTTAACTTTTTAAAGAAAAGTTGGAAAATATTGTCGTCAGAATTTTTAGGTTGTACTAGACAGCAGTCTAAATCTTTTTGCTACCAAATCGATATTGCTATATTTTTAAAAGAGAATGAATTGAACTCAGATTATTATTTAGGCATGACAGATGGACAGACGGGCATAGTCAAATTTACTCAGATTTTGATCTGCACCGCTTGTGATGGTGGAGGGTATACAAACTATCTTTTTTAGATATGGAAAATTTTACTTGAGTATTTAGTATTCAAGCAAGGATTTTTCGTAAAATTGTCAAATTAAAAATCAACATGTAAGAAAAAAATACCTCCCAAACATTCCGAATTTTTTCAGTCGGATTTTAATGGAAAACACTTTCAAGCATTTTACTAAAATATTCAGCTTCATTTTGGCTTTGACTGAGAATATATATAATTTTTCATTCCGCGAGTTACATGAATAAAGAGTAATATATATATTTTGCTATGTCCGTCTGTTTTAGACATAATCACGTCATTATAATCAATTAATTCTGCAAGATTTTTTATTCAGATATAGACCTTTAATTTGGATACATTCAGAAATTAAAGAAAAATTTACTGCAAAGGAAAAATGATGATTTTAAATATAATCATGGTGTCTAAATACATTGTTTTAAATACGCTACCGAAAAACGCTTATATGTCCAACCCATTTAGAACATTATACAGTGCAAGTACAATTTTATGAAATCTGTTAGAAATTGTTACTTTGATATTTTGATTACTATGGAACCATTATTTCTAGTTCATTCCATATAAATATCATTACAGAGTATGGGTTTTTTATTCTTAAGACGATTAAAAGTAATCAAACAAAAACGGGTCAACCGGTTTCTTGACATAAAACCGAATTCGAAGATCCTATTTTTCGGATAACTCGAACACTATTTTTTTGAAAATTACGGTTTTTTTATACTACATAAAGCTACCACTGCATTGTTGTATCATTTTATAACTAAATTTCGAAAGATTCTAATATGTACAATATTATTTCACCCCAAAATTCAATAAAAAAAATATTTCCAAAGATGATTTTGCATCAAGTTATCCTGTCTATGTGTGATAATTAAAAATCTTTCTAAGTATCAATCCCTTTTATCATCGGAAATGATTATCGGTTTAGGTTTATTCAAGATTATTTTTAACAACTGTTGATTCTAGTGGAAACTAATGTTAGTTTAAATTTTATCATGATCTTGACTTTGTAAAAAAACTTTAAATAAGATATTTTTTTGGTTTAAAAAAGTTTCCAAAACTTTTCACATCAAATTAAGTTTTATTAAATTTTTGAAAATTTTCTCCAATTCATAATCAATAAAACTTTATTTCTAATGACAGTTATTGAACTTTATCAACATGACTTTTTTTGTTTGGTTAAACAATAGGAAAAAGGACATAAAATCTAAAATTCAATACAGATTAATTTGCATAAATAATATTTATTTGTTACAATAAAAGTTAACAATACAACAAATATAAAATGGTATGAAATGAAATGAAACCAAATATGAGAGACAACAAAAAGTTTAAATAAATAGCAAATAAAAAAATTACTAGATTTAACAATAGACCAATATTTCTGTTATTATTTGACCAAGTTATTGCCACTACACAACTAAATTTTGTATAACAATTGTAGCAAATTATTTGGAAAAGGAGCAAATTTCTAAAAAGTATTTATTTACAAATGACTATAAAATTCTATAAGAATCTAACGAAGAAGCAGAATGAGTGAAAAAGTGCCAGAACAAAAAAGAAAAAATTAAACAATAATAAGAAGAAGAACAAATAAGAAAGCTATATTCGACTGTGTCGAATCTTAAATACCCTCCATCACTATATTGCAGACAATTATTTATATGTCTGAATTTCGACAGTTTTTAAATGTTTGTCGATATCATAGTTTTATAAGGTCAAACTCAGGAAGGTGCGTTATGTGGCAGCACTAGAAAAATATGGACCAATATTGATCAGATAAATAACATATATTCAAGACAGTTAGACAAATAATTGAGCCGATTATCAATAGAATTTTTCATTATTTACTAGTTTTTTGACCAAAAAAGGGGCTTTATATGGTACCTATAGCAATATATGGGCTGAGATTGTCCAAATTGATAATTTATATTAAATACAGTTAGTAAATAACTTATAATAACTATGTCGAATTTCAATAGAATTAATCTTTATTTAGCATTTTTTAAGCCCAAAAATGTTTTCCGGGCCAGACTTGGAAGCTATATCAAAATATTGACCAATATTAATGAAATTAATAACATATATTTAAGACGGTCAGAAATTTAACTGTGATTTCAATAGAATTTGTTCATATTTCGACTTTATGCACGATAGTGAAGCACATGTAACTATATATTACAGTAAAATTCTTGTTTAAGTCCAGTGATTTGTTTTATTTGTTTTTCTTTTTTGAAAAAATAGAACAGATCATTTTCGCAACTCTGAGGTTGTCTAAGATATCGGTCTATAACTTTTTTCTTAATAAACCAATATAACTAGTTTTAAACAAAAACTATTTTTGACAATAACAAATATTCGAGCCAAATTTTATTGAATTCGGACAATTATTCTAGGCGTACGAATGTTTCTAAAAGACAGACGGACATAGCTAAATCGATTCAGATTTTGATATGTTGCAAGAATATATACATATACTTTATGGGATCTTAGATCATTACTTTTTGGTTATTAAATATGAAATGACAAAGTTAATGTTACCCTAATCACAACTTGTGGTGGTGGAGGGTATAATAAGAACAAGAAATATATAAATTGTTAAAATTTCTACAAATTTGCATAATATTTTGCAAAAGTCGTAAAATCCATTTTAATGAAAAATTGCAATAATATGCCGGCAGCAGCAATAGCAGCAGAAGAAAGAGCACCAAAGACCAAAAACTGAAATGAATATGAAAATGAAAAATGTGTAACATCAGGTTCAAACACACAATCTCACTCGACTCAAACACTTATACAAAAAATTCAAATATTGTAAGATTTTCTTCTAGAATACGCAAATTTATTCATAATTTTTTTCTTTTTTTTCTAAATAATAAAAACCAGGACGAAAAGATTTTAGTTTTCTACATTTTGTTTTTATTATTTTTGTCTTTTGTTTTATATTTTAACTAAACAACTGTTAGATATTTACATTGAAATATTTAGAAAAATTTTAGATAAATAAAATACATGAAGGTGATTTAATAAAATCTTAATAAATATTTATAATTGAAATAAGAGTCATAAAAGCCGATATCTAATTTAAAATAATCCACAAAAAGTGCTTTCATTTCTAACATTTCATTATAGCGGTAGTTTTATTCATTGAAAGCTATCTATCTACATAGTAGGTTTTTCAAACTTCAGGAACTCCGAACCATTTTATATTTCAGGTTCCTTAAATTTCAGTCCATAAGTTTTAAGCATAATTAGAATTGATAAGAAATTTTTAATTGAATCGAATGAGTGAGATGTCTGTGTAATAACCGGATTGCCTTTTCTATTTTAAATAACTTTCCTACATTTTTCAATAAAAATTAATTGGATTTGAGACAAATAATAATGATGTTGTTAAAAATTAAAAATTTTATGAGCTCAAAACTTTCTGAAGATTTACTAATTGAGCGAAATTTCATTGAAATATTTAATATTTCAGAGTTGTTATTTACGAACAGAAGTTTTTAAGTTATTGATGAAATTGATTACATATATAACATAAATTGAAGACAAATAAATAAATTGCCAATATCTTGATCTGAAATGGTCCACATATAAGAACATTTTAAGCCGAAAAACCTGCTCTGCATGTTTGTTATAATAAAATTTGGTCCGACTACAAAAGGAAGTCAAAACAAGTAATAATGCTATATGCGTTATGTTTCGTATAAAAACACTTTAAGTACTCATGATACACTCTCAAATGATTTTTTTGTAATTTTTCTAATTTTTGGAATAACAATAAGATATATTAAGATTCATACCAATCTGTGAATTTATATCTAATTTTTTACAGATGATCTTCTCTTGAATATATAGGCTGACTTAGATATCGGTCTATATCCTTTAATATACTAAACCCATTTTAAAGCTTTTGGATTGAGAAATTTCTAGAGCAATAATAAATACTCAGACCAAATTTCATAGAGCTCTGTCAATCATTAAGGATGTGAGAGTGCCAACAACAGACTGATGACAGTCATTCAAGAGTATACATTATGGGGTCTTAGATGATTCCTTTTAAGAGTTATACACTGATTGACAAAGTAAATACCCACTTCACCACTTGTGGTGGCAAAGGGTATAAAAATAATTGGGTTAAACTCCAATAGCATATGTCCATTTTTAAAAGTGTTTAAGGCCTATTCCGCGTAGAGGCCCTATAAGGAAGCTACAACCAAACATGGAGTGTTATATAGATGCTATACCAAAATATTGACCGATATTCGTCAAACGTATATTAAAGATATTTAAAAAAATATCTAAACAAAAAAAATAAACAAAACTTGTTTACAAATAAGAGTTTGATAAGCATAAAATCCTTCTGTGAAAGGTCCCGTATGGAAGCTAGATTAAATAATGGCTTCAGCAGAATCTAATTTTTTGGAGTTTATTATAACAAAATTTCGGAAAATTATCCTCAAAACTGCGACCTAATTGTGCATATTTGATATATAATCTATTGATAATGAATTGAATAGACTGGATTTAATAGATAAGTACTATTAAGATATCGTTCTATAACATTTCTTCCCATGAACTGATATTGGTAAACTGAAGATTATTATGGTAGACATTCTAGTCAAATTTCGTTATAATCGAATGATTTTATTTTGGGTGTAAGAATGTTTGAAACCTACGTGTGGACAGCTACATCAACACATTCTTTGACTTGATTTAATTTTGGGGGCCATATACTCTATGGGGTTTTGGATGATACCTTAGTTATTAAAAAATAAGAATGACGAAGTAAGTACAACCTTTCTTAACCACTTGTGGTAGTGAAGAGTAAAAAAATTAACCATAATGTGGTATCATCATCGTAGCAAAAATAATCTAAAAGGCGTAATAAAATATGTAAAATTTTGAATTAAGGTATCATATAGGTCTGAATTTAAAAGATTATTTGTGAAATTGGGCACATTCGTTTATTTTGATGTTATTCTGTATTATCTGGAAATATCCTAAATTTCTAGTATTCACCACATTGGGAAATACCCACTTTTGAGCCTCTACCACGAAACCAAAGGACCAACTATTTAAACCGAAATTGCAAATTTCTTTTAGGCGACACTGCAATAAACTTAGTGTAAAATTTTTTTATTAATCTAAATAAAAAAATGCAAAAATTCTTTGCTAGAACTTCGATGATTTTGATGTACGACACCGATTTCGCTGGTTTTAAATAGGAAACTTCTCATGACTACAAAAAATACTCAAGCCAAATTTCATTAATTTCATTATTTTGTATGTGAGCAAGAGGGACAGACTGATAGACAGATTATGGGCAGACAGCGAACATAGTTAAATCGACTAAGATTTTGATTTGGTCCAAGTTTGCAAGTTTGTGCATTACATATAAAGTATTTATCAAAATAAATGATTTAAAAGGATACAACAAAAACTTAGTTGTCTGTATACTAATGTGACATTAGTACGCTACTTGATAATAGTTAACATCGAAACTGCAATGGTACCGAGTTTTAACTGTATAAAATGGTTAAATTCATTAAAAGTGATAATTTTCATAAATGTTGGTATTTACGATTTCTTGACTCTTTTGGAGTAACCCAGTTTTATTTAAATTTGAATATAAATATCAATATTCTTACAAAATGAATATTTAGATAAAATTATTTCATTTTTCTAAAAATAAATATATAACAAATAATATTGTAAATGTTTCTTTAATTTCTTATTCATATAAACAGTGATAGATGAATGAAGCTCAAATAATAAATATTTATTTTACATGAGAAAATTTTAAATAACACTAGTCTGCAAACTAACTAAGAAGTTTAAAAATGGATTCTAAAATATTAACTGTTGAATGTTTGATTTTGAATCATTATTCTATAATAACATTAATACCAAAAAAGTAAGAATGATACATTCGGCTATTCCGATTTTTTAATAACCTCAACGTTACATTATCCAAAATTTTTCTTAAATAAAATACGGATCTGTTAATGAGTTATAGAATCTGTAACTTTTTTCTGGACCAATAATGGTAATTTACAAACAGTTCTTCGCTTGAACTTAAATATAGCAGCAGATAGACGGACAGACGAGATACATATGTATGTATACAATTTTAGATACAAATATTTTGTCTTTTCACTTCCTGGTCAAATAACTCGAAAACCAGATTATATATGATAACATATGTTATCAAGTTTGCGTCCGCCTATGGAGCCTTAGGGTCCCAGGTTCCTACAGTTAAAATTATACAGTTCTCTGTTTTCTCGAACATGAAATTTATCATTGTCATCATGAATTAAAAACTGGTTTATTAAAAAAAAAAAAAAAAAAAAAAAAAAAACCGATTCAGCCTTTCTTGGAATTTTCCAAAAATCCAATAGCCTCACATAAATTGAGTTCGAAGTACAATTTCATACACTTTCTAATGATCTCTTCTTAATACTTAACTTAATTGTGGGCCGAATCTCCGTATCTCCTTTATAATATTTTACATATAGATACTTACACTTTTTAAGATCTATTTACTTAAAATCGACTTTCGAGCATCTTTCGACGTGGGAAATTGGTCATTTGTGGATCGATACTAAAACTTGACTTGAAGATTCGATAATATGTAAGACTTATTTATGTAAAATGTATGTAAAATAATTTCATATACAGAATTATAACTTCATGACCATTTTAAATTTCAATAGACCAATAAAGTGACACATACTGAATCTGAATACTGAATATTTATAACATTGCAATCTGTAAAGTGTCCATAACGTTTTATAGACACCCAGCTAACGACGTAGTTTTTTCCTTACTTCAAGCAGCTATGATAATGTGGTTAAGGTACAGAAGGACTTTCTGATCAGCTTGAGGAAAGAAAAGAAATCGATCACTTCGTAATAGCGGTAAGCAAAAATTAAACCAAGACCAGCATGTAAATAATGGTCCTGTTAGATTTTTAAAAACACTTTTAGTTACAAAAAATGTTTCATTCATCTTGTATTCTTTTATAACATTTATACGTTAACATTTTCAATTTATTTTAAATATTTTTTTTAGTTTTCTTTTCACTGAATTTGTAGTTGTAAACATTTGTTGCTATCAGAGTGCACAAGTTAAGGGAGAAGATCAATTGTTTTCCGAAATATCAAGAAATAGGAAGGAGCTAGAAAAAGTTATGAACCGATCCTCGTAGAATTTTGCATATCGATTTTTGTTTATATTTATGTTGAGTTGATCAATTCTTATGTGACAATTAAGCAAATCAAAGTGATATTTGGAAGGGGTTGTATGGAAGCTATGAGAAAATATGGACCGATACTCGCAAAATTTGGCACATCGTTTTAGAATATTATTAAACTAATTCGAGCCAATTTTCCTTAAATCCACATTCTGGAGGATCATGGGGTTTATTTCAATAAGCATCGTCCTTGGGCCAAAATAATAGCACATACCAAAGTTCATAAAGATATCTCTAAAACTACGGTCTACATTTTGTTCATAGCTTTGGTGGACGGAAATCGTTAAGTGATCCTGAATCGAATGCTATACTTAAAAGTGGTGGAATCACAAGTTTTTCTGCCCGTTGCAAGTTTTGCACAAAACTCATAATACCCCAACCAACAGCGGTGTAGGGTATAAAAATTGCAAATAGTATCATAATTTCTAGTGTTACAAGGGATATTATCAATATTGTAAATAGAACTTTGAATTTCGATATATTATAATCTTATCGGAGTTGTTACAACACAGTCCTCACTTATACATATATGTTACAAGAATTGTAGAATTTGTGGTTTTTGTTTATGAATTCCGCTTTATTTATATTCATATTCGTATTCATATAAATGTATATGAATATTATTCGGTACGGTTCTCTGAATATGTAAAAGTGTTTACAAAAATATGTATATCATATGTATGTTGTATTTTATTATTTGAGTTTTTTCCTCTTTTATGTTATTTTTTAAATATTTCTATTTCGTTTCGTACAAATTTAAAAGATAAAATAACAAAATACAAATAATAAAGTAAAAACTCCCAACAAAAAAATATTTTATATGAATAAGTCCAGAAATTTCTATGCATGAGCATGTGAACGATTGTATCTTTTGGTGAAGATCATTCTTTTTTTAATTTTTTTCAGTTTTTGTTTGTTAAATTATTTGAGTTTTCATATCTCTACGCTCTTTTTGGTGTTTTTTTTTTATTAATGTCCACATTCATATTGTTTTTCAGTAGATTTTTTATCATGTGTTTTATAAAAAAAAAATATATGTATATGTTGTTTTAGAGGTTAAATAAAGTGGTGGCCATAATAAGAAGAAAATGTTTAAAAGGACAAATTTGCAACAAAAATTTTATGTTTCATTTATTGTTGTGATGACCTCTTTTATTTCGAAATAGTGCAGCTGTTGCTCATGCGATTTCTTCATAAAGTAACTGTCATTGATTAAGTTACTTTAATATTATATACAATCTTTAATTTATATTCAAAAGTTTTCTTAGAAAAAAGACAATATTTCTTCACTCAAAATTAAACACGTTAAAGAAAAACTGATTCTTTCGCTCAGTACCACGAATAATAGTTGCAAAAATTAAAAAAAAATGTAGATCTGTTCTAACAACTCTTTCACAACTTTCTGGTCAAAAATTTTATGTGCTGAGTTTTGAGGGAATGATGAAAAAATGTTTAGTATCCAAAAGCAGACAGAAGTTCCCGGAAAATTTTTGCTATGGTAAGCAATATGGAGTTGCGGCAAAAGAAGTCAATCATTTGCCCTTGTCACAATAACGGAGCTTTTGTCTTCAAAGGAAAGCATTGCTCTTTTCCTGTACATAAGGGCCATTGGGTGTCAGAGGACTTGTAGCCTTGTATACTACACATACTTAGATACTAGAAGTAATATTACATTAGCTGACTTGATGGCCAAGATTCCGCGTCAGTGATTAGCACAGGTTTAGGGGCATCGACGAGTGGAGAATTACATGACACATCCACTTTACGGAATGTAAATAATAGTAACAATAACATTGATTATTGTATTTCTCTCCCCTTTCTGGATGGAGTTTAAAACATCATAATGAACAGAGTATCTTTTATTACAGAGGAAGAAAAATTCGGAATATTTCCAAATCGTAAAACAGCATAATTTGTGGTTTCTATATTACTGCTCTTAGGAAAGTGTATTTCCTGTGTTAAGATCACTTTTAGATGTCTTTACCTTATTGGTAAAGACATCTTAATGGTGAACACCCCTTAACTGGCGCAACATTTCTATCGGGAGCTTGTTTATGTAAGATGTAATTCTGGTAACTTCGATGATAATTTGAGATCTTAAACGGTTTATATTCATTCTGGGCATCTAAAAGGTGAACCTTCTTATCTTATCTCAGTGATCATTTATCTACAGTACTAAACCGATTCTAACACAATTTAGCCTTTATGTTTATTATATTAAAACTGACATCGGTTCAGTTGTAAAAATATTATAGACTAATAGGTAACTTCAGAATTCAAAGAATGAATTTTGGTAAATTATCAAACAAAATAAGGGAATTTAAACAGATTTTTTAAATCGCAAGGATAGGATCAGTAGAAAAATATACAAAAGTAAATAAAATTTCCAAATTATAATACCAATTCTATTAAAATTCAGAACAATTATTTTTCTAACTAACAAGATCCCTTCACGAAAACATATTTGAGTTAATAAATAAATCAATCATAATAGGACAATCATGTTTCTGACTTGAATATAAGAAATAGTTTGACGATATATATTCACTTTAAGGCCACTTCCAGGAAACGGAGCATAAGTTTAGTTCTCGTATTTTTAATTTTTTAAGGAATCATCTAAGACCCCATGAAGTATATATTTTTGTACCAAATCAAAATCTGAGACGATATAACTCACATCCACACTTAATGAAATTCTACAAGAGACGTTTCGTTACTCCTAATTAAACCGTTTGATAGAGAAAAATATTATAGACCGATATCTTAGACAGACTTTTTATTATTAAAAAGCTTATTTACTTTTTATGAGATTTCGAAATTTCGCTAATATTTCCTTAAGTAAAAAACGACACGTACAAAACTTTTGGATAGAGCACGGAAGTAGTATTCCTGCACCTGTGAAACTGTTATAGGAAATTTAATGAAATATGGCGTATGTGTGAGGTAATAATAGCAAAAAATAAGATTTGAAAAGTTAATAAATATGAACCAGTTCTATCAAGATTCAATTGTCTATGTAACTAAATTCAAAAATAAGTCCTTTTCAGACTTGTGGATATTCCTCCGGTCGATATTTTTTTTATAAAGACAGACATTGAGAAATTTATCTCTTTATTTGTATTTGTTATGTTGACATCAGCTCATTATTTTGGTACTGTGCGTATACTTAATATAGTTGCTTAATATAAATCATACGCTTGTATGTTATATAACTGAAAAAAATATAGAATTGCTAGAAATTAATTATTCCCTACATACCGTAAGTGGTTAAGGTATTATGCATATATATTCTCTATCGATTTAACCATGTTCGTCCATCTGTCTGTCCGTCTGGATGTCAATGTAAACGTTGTGAACACTCTACAGATCGAAGTTGTTTAGATATCTTGATGAAATTAGGTACATGTTATTATTTTGACCCAACAAAGCCTATTGAAAGCCATATTCGGTACAATATTTCAGGTACCTCCCATACAAATGTCCTCTCGGAATGAAGTTTTTAGCTCATAAAAGTTATAAATACTGAGCATTTTTAACTAAATTGTACAAAAATATGACACATAATATTCCAAAGCGATGTGCTAAATTGTGTGATGGTCAGTCCATTGCTTATCATAGGTCCCAAACAAGCCGCCTTCCAAATATCACTTTGAAGGGCATAAATCTTACATTGATATTATAACAATAATTTGTCAAATTAAGATAACTTTAAGCAGAAATCGACGTGTAAATTTAACGAAGGTCGATCCAAAATTCTCCAAGGAAAAAACGCATGAATTTCACATAAATCTTAGCTTCGCAATAATCTGCTTCAGACAAAAGGCAGAAAATGTAATTATACGAGGGTTATTCATTACTTTTTTGCAACTAATATTTACAAACAATATTGCGGTGGACTTTAACATTTTCTTTTTTTCTTTTTTCTTTTTTTACTACTTTTATTTTACAATAATTTCTGGTAAATTTATTTTCAAAATCAATAATGAACTCACCTGCCTTTATCTTCAGACACTGTAAGTTTATATATTCAATTTTTTGTTCATTCAAATATAAAATAATTGAAACTACAGCTTTTTATGTGAAATACGTCAAATTTTATCAGTTGATTTTACCGGTTTTTCAAGGATTATTTTTTATTTAACTAAAATGCTTTTAATGTAGGATTTAAAAATAAATAAAAAATAAAATTTCGCATTTTAAAAACTTAAAATAATATTAAATGATATTAATAGAAACGAACATTTTAAACAAAAATTATTAAAGTTTAATAAAAATAATATTCTGTTTAAAACAACATTAAATTATAATAAGGAGTGAGATCGAAATATCCTTAATCCAAGTATTAATTAATAAACAAATGGAATTACTGTGAAATGGTTTAAAATGAGTGACCGTTTTAAAATTATTAAATATTTTAAACAAAAGCCAACTTGGTCATACAGAAAGCTGAGCAAGCTGTTTCTAATGTTATTAATGTAGGAACACCGCGAAGACTTTTCATTAGATATCAGGTAAAAAGAATGGATTTAAAACCAAAAAATTAAAAACATTTTTAAAACAACTCACAACGCATCCATTAGGAAATCATCCAGTTAAGCTTAGTACTCGGACTATTAGGAAAAGTTAAAGCTAATGCAAGTTTAACAATGAAGACACTCGAAAAGTTCCTGACAGGAAAGCTGTTAAAAACTAAGAGGCCAAAAACTTAGCACGGAAATTAAAGTCAGGTTCTCTAAAAATATTTTTTCTCTATAATGGAAGACAAAATATTTGTACTCGCAGATTTTGTTTAACTTCCTGGCCAAAAACTTTATATTGCTGATATAAAATCGTTCAAAATTTTCCAAAAAGTTCTTTGTATGGCAAGGAGTATGCAGTTGGGGGCAGAAGAAGTCAATCATTTGTTACAACGGACTCTATAAAAAATAACTCAAAGAATGTTAACAAAAAAGGCTGCTTCCATTCAAAAGACTTCATAATATGTTCACTAATTTTTTGCCTGACTTGTCATCCTGTAACTGTGGTAAACAAGCCCTTAAGTGGTACAAAAACAACAATGTGGTGCCCATAGGTAAGGACAGGAGAAAGATACAAAAAGGCACAAAAATACAAACATGTTGTCTAAAGTGTGGTAGATTTTTAACTGATCGAGCAAAGTGACGATGGTATGTTTTTCAAAAAAGGGATAAAATTAAAATTAGAAAAATATATTTTTTTCCCCAATTTAAGCTGTAAATTTAATAGTTTTCTTTTTATCTTCATATATCTATTTTAAGAATTGTTTGATCTCACTCCTTTTTACTTACCTTAATACTTTCTATTTCATCCCACAAATATTTATTATATTGAACATACATTCTAACTAAACTTTATAATTTGATTGATATTGTCAGTTTTAATTTACATTAAATTTTTTCGAAAACATTTAATATGTTTAGTATCATTAAGTATTTAGTTGTATTTAAATGTTCTACTATTTAAAATATTAATGAGCTTTTAAATTATTTTAAATATATATATATATATATATATATATATATATATATATATATATATATATATATATATATATATATATATATATATATATATATATATATATATATATATATATATATATATATATATATATATATATATATATATATATATATATATATATATATATATATATATATATGAGTATTTAAGAGTGATTTTCGATTGTATTTAGATGACATCGAAACTAATACGCTAATTACGTATCACCAAAATACTCTTTCACGTTTAGCTATTTGTTACCACAATACAAAGTACCACTCTTCAAATTATACATATGTAAAAATACATACATACAAATGTTAGTTTAGTCAATTAGGGTTATTCAAAAAATAATGAATTTTATAAAAGGTTGACAGAGGTATTCGAGCTTGCCAAGATCACTTGCGTATGCTTTGATTCAAGTTAAATTTCAAAAACATTTTTCGCGATTGAAAAGAGGGTTCGGATTAAAAAATCCCAGGTACAAATACCTTTAAATGGTACTAGTTGTTTGCAAAAATAGTGTGGATTTGGAATCACCTTGACAACCAGCACAATAGCAGCATAGATATTGCAAAATCTTCGCTAATGTCTGGCACTAAGGTTTAATCTAAAATATAAAATGTTAGTACCATAATAGAGTCACAAATTACTGGAATTGCACCAATGTAATCAAGTATTCAGAATGAAATATTATGGATTAATTACAGGAGAATTCGCAGTAAATTCAAGGGATGCGCTTTAGGCTCAGCATCTATGTTTAATTTATACTTCTGATCTGTCTACAAAAACTTGGCAAGCTTTAGCTCATGGCAATCTTTAGCTTCATTTGTCACATCCCACCAATTAAATACATATTTGCGAAATGTCGAGACATGATTGAAAAACAAATGAAGAACGAGTTGAAAACTAAACATGTAACTTTCACTCCTAGAAACATAAACTGTCAATCTGTTATATTAAATACCACTTTCAGATTATGTCAAGTACTTTGGTGTTAATTTATATAGACGTCGCCATATTAAAACCATATTGAAACTAAAGCATCCAATCTACACCAGTTATTAAATAAACAGTCAAAACTTAGCCTTTAAAGTAATGTTATCCTGTGTAATACCGTAATGAAACCAGTATGGGCATATGTTACCCAAATGTGGGAATCAGCGAGAAACAGCATCATATTATACAGAGGACTAAGTCGAAAATTGTGAGGACCTTAGGAGGAGCACTATGATGAAAGGAACATTCACATTTTATATTATTTGGTATTTATTATCATTTGCAGCCAAGGACGAACTCTCTTAGTATCAGTCATATTCAGTACAAAATCTCATATAGCTACCATACGCATATTCTTCCGAAACGGGATTTCAAGCTCATAAAATTCACACATATTTTTATTAAATATTTTAAGATATTTCAATTAAATTTCTCAAAATTTAGTTTTACATCAGCTCAAATTAATACCAAACTTCCGTTTAGCAAATGACCATTCAGAGCCATTTTCGAAAATCTCTTTAAAGTGCATAAATATCAAAAATGCATATTAGATGACATTTTGTAAGCTTACGATTTATACAACCAAAAGTTGAGATACATATTATAGGATTGATCCGATTTTTCCTGTAGTCCTTATATAACACGTAGTTAGTTATTTTTCAAAATTAGCGGTTTCACAATTTTTCAAGTTTATTTCATTGTGCAGGTTATTGTATATTAGTGATTGACCGACTTTTATACTTTTATTTATTTTATTAGCAGCTGTTGAATGATGTCCGACTCGTCACAGGAGAATAATATGTATTCACTTGAAGAGACCGAAAATGTTATGAATGATTGATTAGGCATGGTGCAATTATTTTCCATCATGGCAAAGGGCAGTTCCAAACATTTTATGTAACAGTATATAGAAAATTTTTACTCATCTACTTTAAGACCACTAAATGCTGATATCTAGATTTGGATCAAATATAAAACGGGATGTTGTAGCCAATATAGAAAATGTTTTGAAAAATTCTGCTAATTTCTATTAAAATTCCAAAAATTAAACCGACTTTCCCTATTTCACACAAATACTTCCATATGATACTTAGTATTAGTTTATAAAATCCAATTTAAAACATATTTGCTAAAAGACGGTGGTTTCAAATACTCTGGCATTATGTGTATTGAAAATATTGGTAGTATTGGTTTTAATTGAAACAACAACAAAATAAACTAATGGTTTTGATATTTAGTTGGCCAATAAATTCAACTTGTTTGACAGTGTTTTACCATGAAGTATGAGTATCATTTACACATTTCGGTTTATGAATAGATTATGTGGTTTTTAGTACAAAAACAATTCACCCGATTCGTGTAATAACTAATATTTTAACAAATTATCGCCTTGTAATACTAATTTTAGTAAATTATTTATAAATTTAGTTAGTTGGAATATAAATTATAATAAATAAATAAATTATGTTATGTAAATAATTAATGTATTTATGTATGTTTTATAGGGATTTGTAAAATGTTGAAATATTAAATAGTTTTATAAACTAAAGAAGGTTGACTGATTCCAAAATAAATTTGGTAAAGGGAAGTAATAAGTTATACTCCTACAACTCCAATCAGGGATTTCAAACTCAGTTAGTTTTTCTATATACTGTGATATAAATACCTCCCAAACTTTTTATATAATTTTTTGAAAATAGACTAGTATATAATCTTTATAATCTGGCCAATATATTAATATCTTAAATGAGAAATATTTTAGTGAAGTATCCAGACAATACATTAGTCTATATTATGAAGAAAAGTCTAATCATAATCTGAGCAATACACAAGTTTAAAATATCAATAATTTAATAGTCCATTATATGGACAATGGATGATCTGGACAGTGGTCTAGTCTACAATCTGGACAATAGACTACTCCATAATCTGGATAATAAACTAGTCTATAATATGGACTGTAGAATAACTTATAATCTTGAAAATACACTCATCTATAATGTTATCAAAAATATAGTCAATGCCCAACAAAATAGTCTAACAGTAGATTAGTTTATAATCTATTAAAAGGACTAGACTATAATCTGGACAATAGACTACTCTACTATCTAAAAAATAGATTAATCTATGATCTGGACAATATACCAGTCTATAATCTGAATAATTAATATCATCTATAACCTTGATAATACATTTATAATAATTTAAAATCGCTTCAAACATAAGGAATCTGGATCATTTCAAATATTTTTATAACCCGAGTTAAGCACTTTCGGAACACTGTGGACGAAGATGGAAATAATTTGGAAGTTACAGAATTATTTTAATTTAATTTTTTAAATTAAAACCACTGTTTTTTTTTCTCTAACTTTGACCTCTTCCATTTAATGTTTTAATCTCTTCGCAATTGTAAACTTTTTGCAATCCGTGTTTATGTTAACTTTGTATTTTTCTCGAACTCCATAATTATGTCTTTTAATGCATTTATGAAAATATATATCAGTGTATCATCATACGTTATGACTGGATCACCCTTTATGCAAAGACTCCTATTTCCACAATTTAAAATACAAAATATTTTTATATAATTTTTATTACATTTACCTATATTTCCATGGACCAACATGTCTTTTATTCGTTTATTATAATTTTTATTTTTTACAATCTAAACAAATGTTTATTACATTTTTATTGTCATGTCTATATCTCCATTTGTTATTTTTTGGCAACAAATATGTTGTTGCCTGTCATTTCTTTCTTTTTTTTACAAATCTACAAAATTTTTCAATATATATTTGTATACTTTTTATTACATTTTTATTGTTGTTATAATAAAAATATTGAATTTATTTAACTCTTTTTGTCATCTTAAGTTTTGAAACAAAAGGTAATATTTTCATAGATTTCAATTGTTATGGAATATTTTGTTTGTTTTGTTGTTGTTACACATGAACTCACCTTACATGTGGAAAATATTAACCAATATCAATATTTCCGGTTGTTATACTCAATATTACAAACATTTTTCAACGTTTTTTTTTTTTTTTTTTTGCACGTATAAAATTCATAGATTACTTTTTTCTGAAATAACAACCAATCACTTTTATTTATATGGAGTCACTCGCTCAAGTACACATATTGTTATATTTATGCATGTACATATGGTTATATGAAGGTGTAGGTGCAAGTACATGTTTTTTTAAAATACACTGGAAATTTTCTTTAAATAACAATTTTATATTAAATATATAAAGTTAATGGAAAACTAAGTGGTGTAAATAAATGGTACATCTATGCAAATATAGTTCATTAGCTGCATGATAGTCATAACTCAATTTATTGTTTTTAAAGAGATGTATTTTGATATACCTGAATGAAAAGTTATAATTTCATTACTTTTTCTCTTATTAATAAAATTGGTGAGATGTTAATCACATCTGATTCCAACTGGAATAACGTTTTATTTAAAGAATCAATAATATATTTTTAAGTTTATTGTCAATAAACAAGAAGTTAATAATTTTTTAATGATGTTTTATGCGAATAAAGTGTTATGATTTTCCTCCGATTACCCGAAATGGTTAAGAAATATTTCTATTTTTTGAGAAGAAAGAAATATTATCGAGTCCAAATCTAGCCCGAAAAATGTTGACAGACGATTTGACTTAACACCAATGATGCCCAAACCCACAATTTTTTACATCGTTTTGTTACTTTGAGACCCTAAGTCATATGTTAAGTTCTACCAACTTACTGCTGAAACAACATCACTGCCGCACTGCTTTTTTACAATCGCAATTATTATAATCTCGATCACAAATGGTGATGAGATATATTAACTTTGTCATTCAAGAAGATTCATCTTAGAAACATTCTCACGCTTAAAATAATTGTCCGTATTCAATGAATTTTAACCATATTATATGTCATTGTCTTAAGCAGTTTATTTATAACCATATAGGCCGATAATTGAGACAACATAAAAATTCCGAAAAGTTACTTTTTTCAACAAAAAAATTTTAAGAACAATTCAACTATTACATACAGTTATATGTTCTTCATCATCGTGCAAAAAAGCATAACAATCAATAGTAAAAGAATTACAGGCTCAAATATAAGAAATTTTGATACATCAAAAAATATGTGTCGGATATGGGCCGATCTCGGTCAACATTTACAGTAGTTCCTGAATAAGTTTCCTTCCCGGAAAACAGTTTTGAGTTAATAAAACTCGTAAATAAAGATCAATTCTGTTGAAACTCGACACAAGTATTATTTTGACTGTATTTAACATAAATTATTAATTTGGACAATTATAATGCTATTGTTCCTATATAAGGCCCCTTTTTATCTTATAAAACTAGTAAAGAATGATCAATTCTGTTGAAAATCGGTTCGATTATTTTTCTAACTGACCTAAATATATGTTATTACTATAACAAATATCAGTCTATATTTGCTATATCTCCCCATTAGGTCCCTTCCCGGAAAATGGGTTTGAGCTAATAAAACTATTACATCAATAAACATTTAAACTGTATGAAACTAGTTTGACAATCATCGGCCATATTAGGATATTACTCCTTTATAATCACACTTAATTGTCTTCAATATAGTGGTGGAAGGTATTAAAGAATCAGCACAGTCGAATATAACACTCTTGTTTTTAATTATTAACTTTTATAATAAATTAAAGACATGGTTCTGGATCAGTATATATTCAGAAACTAATGTGAGATTTTCTGAATTTGTTGAAAATTGGAAAATCTTGGAAATTGTTAACACTTTTTATTATTCATTTTAATTCATTTTCAGAAACGCTAATGGAACGTATTGAAAGGATGTTAAATAGCAAATCCTTATACTTTAAATTATAGATTGGGGTCCTGAAGATAGAGTCATCAATATTTTATGTTACAATTTATCGTCAGTTTTAGAGAATATAGCTGGACGTAAGATGTACCCATAATGGTTCTTTTGAAATAGCTCTAAATAGTACCGTTGCCAGTTTTGAAATAATAATGTGTGTGGCTATTGATGATTAACTATTAATGAACAAGAAGTGCATGAAGGTCTAAGTAGGTTTTTTCTTCATACGATATATCTCAATAAATAGGTTATCAAAAAATAGTTAAAAATATTTATTGAATTTATTTTATATCTCAACTATTTATAACACCACGTAAAAGTACCTAGATTCTATATCCACTTGTACGGGTGAAAATTTTGAAGTAAACAATATTTTGATTTACTCATATGCTAAACTTCATGAAATATAGTTTGACCTTCTAATTCATCAGTTTTCTCTCTTTATTAAATTAAATTACATAACTTTTTCAATTCATACGTAAAATTAATATTTATTTACAATATTTACAAAGGAAATTTAATTAGATTATTATTAAAATTTATCATACAGGAACTATTTTGATCTGTCTTCATGGTCGGTTTTTTATACCGCCGTCTTAATTCTGTCCTTTTCCCTAAATGTCTAATATCATACCTCCTAATAAAATAATTCTCTATCTCTGCTCTGCAATCCTGGCTGTTGTCCTCCATCCATTCCCCTCAATTCCTTATGAATTATATAGAGTGTGTAATATTTTTCCTCAAAGTCTAGATATTGATTTTAGAGAAAAAACATTTCGTCAAATGTTAAATTTCATAAAATTTCATACACTGTTTAGCCTTCATCATAAACAGGCGAACATACAGGCAGCTTTGTGCGGTTTTGACATTATTATTAGTTACACTGTTGCGTATGAGTTATTTGCATATACACAGTCATGGAGTTATACATTAAGCATACGCCCAGAATACCAAGTTAGACTGCAAAATATATTTAGAATCTTGTATCATAAACCAATTATAATTATAAGCAAAATGATACTCTTGTGTATATAATATCCAGGAGTAATTTCAGTTTTAAAATTTTGAATACAAGTGAATGGTGAAATATATTCACTTCTAAAGCGAATACAAGTCAAAACATATATACTTTTTCAATTTAAATTGAAAATATTTTTCTCATTAAATTCCATTCCAAAACCTGGTCATTGTGTTGGATCTATTTTTCACAAAACCTCTTAAAGAAATTAAATATAAAAATATATATTTTTCTTAAAGCACAATACACATGCATTTCGTTATAAAGAAAAAAGTTAAGTGAATAAAATGTGACTTGCTTTCGGTTGTACTTAGTCATAGTAGTTGTATTCATATTCATACATTTGTATTTGTAAACATGTTTGAATGGTAGTTTTCTAAATAGTTTTGTTTCATATATCACTAAAACTACGATGGTCGTACTAAATTATTTTGATTTTTTCTATATATAATTTTTTTCGTAGCTAACAAAGATCATGCAATGACATTTAATATATGAGTCTATGTAAGAGAGAGAGAGAGAAAAGGGGAGCAATATAGTGAGCATGCATAATAGAATTTCTATATACATTTCTATATTTCTGGTTATCTATTATATCTCTATGCATTTGTGATAAAAATTTAACGTTATTCCTATAAAATACATATACATATTTACATACACAATATAAATGCAAGAATATTTGAAAACTTATATTGTTATTGTTGGTTGCCTAGGAATACTTTTATATGTTTATGTATATGTATGTTGCATGTTGGATTTTTTTTGTTCTATCCTGTACAAAAACGTGTCGACAGTTGTCACATCTGTCTTTTGTATGTTGCATTTAAACATACATACAAATACATTGTGTCTGTTACATGATATTGAATGTTAGCATGTCTGTCTGTATGGGTACTATAACAAGTACGTGTGGAACTTTATAAAATATTGAAGAAAAAGGAGGTGTTAATTAAAGTCCAAAGACCAGGCAACATTCAGGATCAATTTTACTATAGTTGCATGGACCAAAAATCATAGATGTATTACAAAACTAGTTCCGCTTCCATTTTTTCACATACAGAACCCAAACTTGTATTACATCTCTTTTTATAGTTCACCTGTAGCTTATATGAAATACAAGCAAAAGTGTTGTTAAAAATTCTATATCATACTTACATTACATTTATATATTAATATCAATGGCGATATATATATACAGATGTTGGTAATAGGTAACCGATTTTATATTTTTGTTAGTTTTGGCCCAATGCCAAATTTTAATTTATATGACTGCCATAAATTTATAGTAGATTTTATGGGAAAACGTAAAAAAATGAAACATATTCATGAATTCCATATAAAAACTAAAACTAAACTAATGCTTTAAATTAAAATATGACTGTTGTAAATTGTTTAATATTTGAGTATATTTAAGCTATTAAATATTATGAATACATTAATAAGATTTAAATACCTCTTTAAATTTGGTTATTAGGTCGAAGGTCATATTGATTTTAAAGAGAATGAAATGAAGCATTTAATTTTTGGAAATATTGTAATTCAAAACAAGTAAGAATACTATATTCCGTTGAGCCGAACCTTAAATACCCTACTTACATACCAAAAGTATATGTGTTAGGTAACCTCTAGCTAAGCTGTTTATTGTGCTTATAGCTTTACAGAGAACACCGCACCTTTACAGAAAACACCGTAGTAGTAAGTAACACCTGCTGAGACCAGGTACTCTTTGCCGTCCTTATGAAATGAAACAAAAACTATTTAATATTATATAAAATTGTGCAATGTGCTTTAATATGTTCAGTAAAACTGCTCCTTGGGATTGAGCTTTCATAGATCTTTAGATATTCTCTAAATCTAAATTAATTATTTGTATGGGTACTACAAATAATATTGCGGATAAGATAACCCTACATTTTGTCCAGTAAAACAATTGCTGGAGAAAATGATATTTTAAAACTCTCACTGTTATCGGTTATAATACATTTGGCAATTTATTATTACTTTGAATGGAGATTCCTATTCTCCTGATCTTAATAACATTTTGTATAGTCTGTGATACTTTCAGATATATTGGGATCATTCCATAAAATTGGTACAATAGTATGCTGTCTATAAGTAACAAAGAAACATAATTATGGTTCTCAAAAATGCATATCCCTCACTCCATGATGTCTCTTATGTTATGTTATGCTGCACTTACTGTTCATAGACACTATCGGTTTTCAAAAAAAAAAATCAAGCGAATTGTAATACTACTTTTTTATGAGAACCAGAGAACCTGAAAGATAATACGAATCATCAGATGTATGCATTTGGACGCTTAACTTTCTGCTCTTCACAAGGGCAAAGTCACCCAATCATTTCAAAGCAATGTTGGGGGAAAACAAGAATGCCCTTACCGTCTCAACTATTCACTGTTCACCTGAATAATATAAAGAATGAAGTATGTTCACATGAAATTTCTTACATCAATCAGGGAATTTGGCTAATGCAGAAGATATGCTAAATTAGAAGACTTGCAAAAGCAGTCGCTGAATATTGATCTTCATAGATATTAAAGAGACAAAAGCAATGAACATCACCAATGTAAGCACAGATAACATCAAAGCAAACCGTGGAATATGTGGATAATTTCTAACTACAAATGGTGCTGCATATACAAACAAAATACTCAGTAAAGCTGACGTTTGGACGATTACAATCAGCAGATGCTAACAAATATCCAGAAAAAAATAATGTGTAAAGCCAACACTGCTACATGGAAGTTAAATCTATTAATATCGAACCAGCATGAAAACCTGAAGGTGTTTAAGAAATATACGCAGAATATTCTGACCTAAAATCATCAACGATAAAGATGATTTGTATAAACCCGTGTTTATACAAATAAAATGTAGAAAATGAAGATGGATCGGCGATTCTATTTGAAAATTTTTGGGAATTAAGAGTAAAATTACACTTTCCTAGAATTTTCAAGGTTTTAGAAGTCTCGGCTTTCTAAGAAAGATTTGGAGTCGTTCGATACTCCAAGATCCAGGACACGGCAATTTTAAATGAGAAGACACTTAAAACTACTATATCGAAACTTATAAAATGGAAATGTCGATCTATAACTTCTCTTCTAAATAACTGATTTTGAGGTTTTAAAAAGGAAACTGATAGTGGAGACAAACAATTATCAGGCCAAATTAAAGGTATAAAATCAAGGTATATAATCGGTTTATAATTAAATCGTTCTGAAAATTAGCAGACAAATCAAAACACAAATAAAACCTCGAATATTTCCACAACTTAATTAACTTAAATGCTGATATCTTTTAAGCATATCAATCATATATTTTGGTTTTTGTACTTTTTGCCTTCTGAGTTTTTTGACTTCATACGCAAAATAATTTTTGGTTAAAAAATAGAGTGCATTTCCGATATCGCCTTAACAAATTAAAATTAAAATTAATATCCGGAGTAACCCACTATGCATCTATACAACTCCGCTTATAAAGTCCTTATGAGGTTAATAATTACAATACTCTACTCCTTTGCTATTATTGTGTTTAATTTCATCCGTCTAACCTATTGAAAGTTACAATTTTATTGAAATACGATAGCATATTAATAGTGTGCTATCTCGAATATTACTCTTTTTACACACGTGTCTAATTTGTGTTCCGTTTTCGATTCCAAAAAAAATTGTTTCTAATGCCATAATTTATTGTAATTTCAGAATCAGTAAGATCTTGCAAAACCAAATAAAGACATATATCACAACCTGGAAAGTGTAGAAAATGCAGTCCGGTGCCCACCAAGAAAAAAGTTTAGCAGAACTTTCAAAAAACTCTCATTAGATTTTTTAACTTGAACTAGAAACTTTACCTTAACCCCCAAATAACTTACTGATTAACATCGCTTGAGGCATTCAAGTATCAGTTTATTTCCCTTTACGATTTATAAAAATCGTTGCATAAATTATTTGTAAATAAACTTTAATTTGTATTTTCTTTCTTAAGTTGGAAATAAGTTGTGAATATTTAATTCCCTTTAGCACAAACAAATGTTAGAATTTCTTTTTCTCCCCTTATTTCCAGCTGTTTTCACAACTTAAACTGGCGTTGAGGACTTCTTCAAATACTGAATAAAAAATAGTTATTGCTGCTGCCCTTTATGCTATGCAACTCATCTTTTGTGGGTTCAAAAACTAGTGTTGCAGTTGCTTAAAGTTTTCTTTGTAGATTTTATAGTTGTTTTTGTTGTTGTTGTTGTTCTTTATCTCTTTTCATACACTTTGAAAGTGGAAGAATATAGTTTGTATGTATTATGAAAGTACGGAATGAATTATTTTGTAAGTGTGTGTTTCTTTTTGGGTTGTATTGCATTAAAGGTTAATTAGATTTTTTTCCTACTTTTAAGTTGTTTTTATGATGTGCTTGCAATTGTGCAAACGAATACAAGTAAATTAAGTTTTTACAATGACACAGTGGGGTAGAATGGAAAAAAATGGATTGAATAAAAGTTTTATCAGCTGGTTAAATTTGAAGAGCATTTTACATAGAGGTAAAATAGCAATGTGTTTAATAGGACATAAAAGCATAAAATCATATATAACATAGTCTTAATCCGCATATTTTAATTGTCTCATTGTATTCCTGTAACTTTAGAACCGGTTTTTTTTACATTTTCATAGATACCAAACATTTGTGTAAGAAACTGTTTCCTTGAGTGGAAGTCCACTAGATTTTTTCTAGTAAAATTAAATTTTTTTATATGTCTGAAATATATTTAAATTTAACTAGAGTAAACTTAGTTTAGGGTGGATTCGCAATTTTTACGGAAACGTAATCAACTGACTTTGATATCAAAAATATTTTAATGTTTTCGTATTTTGATTATATGCAGGTTCCTTTTGAAAAATTAATTTAAACTTAAATAAAATTTAAACTTATAACGATATTTATTAGAAACCTTACCACAAGTTAGGGGAATAAAAAAATCGTATTTTTCTATACAGAAATGCCAAAAATTTCAATCCGTATAAATCATGTTTAAAAATTAGATTTTTTTCACTTCATGATCGCCTTATCATTATAAGGACCATTCTATAGGCAAAAAAATAGGGTGTTATAGGGCTTTATATTGGAACAATTAAGAAAAATAAATTTTAAAGCAAATCAGTTCAAGGATTTAGATACCTCCCATATATCCTAAAGTTAAAATCTAAAATATTGTCCACAATTATTATGGAAAAAATCTGAAATTTTGTTATTATGACTTTAATATGGTTATATATATACTACATATATTCTTAATATCGGAAGAGAGATTATGGTATCTGTCACATATCCTTTATTAATAAAAGTGCTATAAATCATCCAAAATATACTTCTTTATTATAAAATGAAATTTTTTTCAAATTTTTTCGCAAACTTCTTAACACTGCCAGAATTCGTTAAATCTGGTTAAGTAAATCAAAAATTATTAAAAAATTACTTTTTACTTACTAATGGCGTATATAAGTAGTGCCGGGAGTATACTTAATAAAATATAAATGTGTATATAACTCATACTCCTAGGAATTCTTTCTTTATGATTTTAATAAAAGACAAAACATAATAACAAGAAAATTATTACTTTTAAATAAATTAAATCATTATTATTAAAATATAAATATATTTCATTTTTTTCTTAATATTTTATTCATTTATTTCTTACTGTAGATCCATGAGTACAACTAAAAATAAATTGAAGAAAGAGAAAACAAAACACCAATATTTTACCTAATGAATACGTATTTTTGAGCTAAATTATTAAAAGTAACATAAACATTAGCGTCCTCTGGAGGAATCTATTGTAACTTAAATTTTTTGGACTAATATTTTTTAATATTGATAGTATCAACTATTATTAAACCAAATTTCAGTTCATTTCGAATACTTTAGTATTTTTCTTCATGAAACGAGTCACTGTGCTTCCGGCAGAAAAGACTTTTCGTATGTTTACCTTACATATGTTGTTATTTATTAGGATAATTAAAAGATGATTCCAGCTTTGCGATTTAAGAATTGAGGACATGTGTCTGCTCCAATCTCATCCAGATATAGTTAACATGTATTTCCGGAAACTTTTTAACGGTATTTTTTTGGAATATTCTGGAACATATTTAAAAAAATATTTTGACTCTTCCACAAGGACAATCTATGTACAAAAATTATTTTCTCTCAATTTATATATGAAAAAAAAAAAAAAAAAAAAAACAACGATGTGGTCAAATTTTTAGGGTTACTGACGGCCATACAGCTCCGACTTTGTAAAATTCCTCTAAAGATTCAAAAGTTACAGAATTATTTAAAAATATCGATTTGGGTATACTGTTCTCAGGTGATTATATTTATGGAACTGATTAACAAAAAGAATCTTCATAGTAACAAAATTATTTCCCAAAAAAAGCGGGACCACTGTATAATGAATATTGCAATATTTCCTGTATTTCCTGTAGGGGTGAAAAAAGTTGTAAGTAGGTGTGATTTAATGCGATTTATGTTATTTTGGGTTTCATTTCAAAACTTTTACTACTTTACATTTGTATGTATGTTTGCGTGTTAGTTTGTTTGTTTTAAGTTTTCATTCTTATTGTATTTTACATTTTAACACACACAAACGCCACACACACTCTTATTTTACTTTTTTGATATAAAAATGAATTATTTATATTTATTTGCATAAAATACGGGGAAGGTAAACAGTTTTTTTGCATTAATAATTTAATTAAAAACAGATTTAAGATATAAATTATAAAAAAAAATTCTTCAAATTTCTTGGATTTTTTTTTTGGAAAATTATCACTTTATTTTGCTTTTTTCTTAGAGGAGTTACAAATTTAATATCAAATTGAAAGAAATTTAAAGGGGATTTTAATTCTTATTTATGTAAATGCAATATAAAATTAGGTCATATACCATAATTCATGTTGTTTTAACAAAATTTTGTTAAATTGCAGTGTTTTGCAATAGAGGAAACAATAAATTTAAAATTTACAAGGAAATTAATTTAGTAGAGATTAAAGAGAAATTTATATGCAGGTAAATGTGCAAAGAATTATATTTCAAGTTAAATCCATAATTTTGGATTCTTTAAAAAAATATATATTTTTTATTTATATCCTCTGCTGAGATAAATGCTACTAAAGAATATATTAAGTTTGTCATTCCTTTAAAACTCCATAGAGCTCTAAATCAAAGTTTGAATTAGCAAAAATGGCATCAGCAATGTCCAACCCAAGGCCAGTTAATTGGAATCATTTTCTTATCTAGATTAATTGCTCAAACTCAATAAAGTTGTACCGTATCGTTTGCTGTTATTCTTAGCAGCTTCCTATTTAAAATCGGTAATTTCGGTACAAGGAATATGTATTGACGGAACTTTCTGGAATATGTTAAGAACTACAACAGGTATAATGGCCCCAATATTTTTCTTAAGGAGTTATTTTACAGAAAAAAATGCATGACGCAAATATTGGTTATTGAACATCTAAAATACAGCGAGAATTTTCAAATTTACTCTCAATTACTTTCTCAATGAACTGTTTTAGTGGACAGAATTTAAGACAGATAGGATCAGGGGAAGAAGAAGTCTCAAACAAAGCAAATATTTAATTTCGGATATCTAAATAACTATTGAAGTGAGAGTATTAAGATTTGATCTCAATTAATCTCTTGGAACTGTTTTATTGTACAAAATGTTCCAATCACTTTCATGAGGTAGGACCATGGTACTTTTGCAGCTGAGAATCATAAATTTAGCTCTTATAGTTTTTTTAAAACAGTTTTACATGAGGAAATGGCTGACAGATATGGTGATACAAAGAACAAGTAAATATTTTATAGTCGTTCAAGCTCCATCTTGTTGCTTTCAAATGACAGATATAAAAAACTTATGAACAACCCTAATTACTAATAATTTTCTTTTCTGATTTTTAATCAAGTGAGAATTACATTAATAAATAGCTTGTTGAAAATTTCATCAAGATATCTCATAAATTGCTATGTGTGGAGTGTTCACTACGTTTACAAGGACAGCCAGCACTACAGAAAGACGGACGGACATCGTTTAGTCAATCTAAAAAAAATATATATTTCTTTTTTTCGATTTGTAGTGCCCACGGATGTCAAGTAAAAATCGTTGGCAAATGATTAGAAATATTCTAAAGATTTCAGCTTTAGGAATCAGGCATTGGGATTTAAAAAAAAAATTAAAAATAGCAAAAAGACTGGATTGAATTCAAAGCTGTCTGACTTATATAAATCTATAGTGCTAGATTTTTTAGAAAATATAAATTTTATATATGGGGTTCATACCACCAAAGTTTTAAAGCTACATACCGTAGACATCGTTGTGTTAAATGCAAGTCTGCAAATCCATCTACATCTATCACAAAATTAACATTTTATGGAGATTAATACTCCCAAAGAAGATTACCATATGTGAGCTACGGGCATTTGTATTTTGTTCCAATTTGACATGTGATTTTGATTTAAGCCAAACTAAAATAAAAATTAATTTATATTTTTGAACTAAAACGCCATTCTCTGAGAACATTAGTATGAGAGCTACCAGACATTTTGTAGCAACTAGGTTCAATATACTTATCCTATTGAAATTAGTCATGTCAACTAAATTAGAATATTTCAAAATTTCAAACTCTAGAGTATTTACAAAGTCAACGTTGACAACCAGTCAGTCAAACTGACTTACAAATGGAAGAACATCATAAAACCGACTCGGAAAATTATTCTGAATTGATCCATATGGTGGTTTGTTTAACGTTAACTGAAATCCAATCATGTTATTTTTTTACATCATTTATTTTCTCTATTGCATAAAAATGTTTATAATTTATATAATTCCGATTTAAATCTTAAAGTTTTACAAAATTGTCATACCAAATGATATCGAAATAAATTATTTCTCAAATATATTACTTACAACTCATGAGATTTAACTTCAAACGGATACAGAGATAAAAACATCTAAGAACCCTAACACACACATACATATTAATAATATACTTTAAACAAATAAATGTTTACAAGTTCATCTACATAAATATAAAATATGTTATATACTTATGTGTATAGATTTGTTTGTATGTGTGTTTATGTCATTTCAAGTGTTTATAACAAAATAACTATAGAACAATTACCTATTGGCATCACGTGCTGTTTCCTTATAAACCATATCATATCATATAATATTACTTACTTATTTATATCTCACAGGCATATTATGATTTTATATGTATATGTGTATATACTTACACAAATACATATTTATATATATTGCAACTACATTGTAAACTGTGTTTCTTAGAAAATGCATACTTACATAAGTGTGAGTAGATGAATAGGTATGTGTGTATATATGTGCACTCAAACATAATAGACAACAATGGGAATATAAGATTGTTGTCTATAAGGAAAATGTTTAAAGACGATATCATTTGGCGGAAACTTGAATATTGTCACATTTGTGTCAGGTTAATGCCAAGAGGATTTCGTTGGTTACTTACAATACATAATAATACTAACACATACTTAGACACATATATTACCCATACATATATAGTTACAGACAACTAAATACTTAATGCAACAAATAGTTTTATATGAAAACACATACAATAATAGAAGTGCAGTCACATAGCTATGTGTTTACACCCACATATATGCATGTATGTGTTACCAACTAGTAACCGCATAAACACCTACAATTCTGTTGAGAGGTTAATAAAGGAAAAACGTATTAAATGTGCATTTTAAGGTTATGTTGAAGCATATGGGAGATTACAATTGTATGTGAACCGGAATAAATAAATTTGTATTAAATTTTGTTGATTTTATTTTTCGAAATGTTTGAGACTTTAAAATATTTTAGAGAATTTGAGAAATAAATTGTTTAACTTATAAGAGCAAATTGTTAAATAAGATTTAAATTTTATATTTGGATCTCCAATTTTTCGTCATGTTTGTTTAATATATTTTCAAGAATGTAAAAAAACACACAAATAATATTTCCCAATATGTTAACAAGAATGTTTGAAGAATTATAATAAATGAAATTTGATCATATTATAAACTTCATGTGCAACTTTAAGAAAACATCATATTTTTCGAATCCGAGGTCTGTTTTTGCTAAAGCTTAGTACATTGATTTGCTACATCAGTATAAAATTCTAAATTTTGAAATTTTACAATGTTTTCGAAATATTAAAATATTCTTCCTCGCCGAAAATGCACGCCGAGAGGTCTTGTTTCTATTATGTCATCTCAATATATCTCAATATATCAATTGTTGAAGTAATTGTATTTTGACAACAATTTTATTGCAGTAATAAAATAAAAGTAATAAAATTTTATTTAATACCATAAATCAAAAACATGGTTGCGTATGAATGATATTATTTTTTTATACATTTTATTAAGTATACGCCTGTAGCAACTATTTACAAATAAAAAAATATTTTTTAAATTAATTAATTTATATTTGAATTGAAATTGTTTCACCATAAAAGGAATATTTTAGAGAATAAATAGCTGAAATAAATACAGACTTTGTTTTCTCCAGTCAGAAAATATATTTAATAAAATCGAAGATATCAATTATTTTTAGAAAACTTGACTTCAATTTTCGTGCTCGGCTAAATTTTTAGCGTCGTTTCTGTTTTTACCTCTACTACCAGATATTTCGAGTACCATGTTAACCGGGATGCCTTTCTAGAGATATGTCGGGAGCTCTTTTAAAATGCTTTTTATTTTTACACTTTAGAAATATGTGGACCATTCCCTCTTCCTAAACTAGGTTTTCTATCAACGAATAATTTCTTCCGATACTGTTTAGTAACACTGAAAAGAGTTTGACGGCAAACCTTTGAACGCTTGGCCAACTTTAAGTAGAAACAATTTGGAGTTTATAGAAAATATTTAATCATTTTTATATACACTTATTTCAGATCACTCATTTTAATTAGATAAATAACATTTTCATTTGTTTGTTACGAAACATAAAAACTGACATGTTTTGCAAAGACAACTTGATCAAAAAATGTGTCAAATATTACTTGGGTTTGATGTTATAATGAAAAAGGTGTGTTGAAAATTTTTTTATCTCACTTCTTAACATAAACTACAGACTGAATATAAATTATAAACCGAGTCTTCATGTAAACCCACATTAAACACACTCTAATTATATTTTCTTCCTAAACCAGTAAATTGAAATATCCAATAAGGTCAAGTCCATAGTTGATATACTGAAGCTGAATTTCAATGTAGAAAATCAATAAATGAGAACATGTATGCTCGGACATCGCTAATGCTGTATTGCCTTATAACTTAAAATTCGCAAGTTTCGACTTAATATCAGTATTACATAGTAAATAATGTAATTTGGGAATAAAACACGGAGCCTTAGCGAAAAATTATACTACACCTGCACCTTAGATAGGAGAAATAATGAAAAGAAGTCTTTATACAATTTAAAATTTTAAAGTAGCAGCCAGCAGAGAAAAATTTCCAAATTTTGTGCATATGTATGTACATCGTAAAGTACATCGAAAAAAATGGGTACATATTTGGTCACAAAAATTCCTTTTACTCTTGGTGAAATAAAGAAACAGTACGTTAATTTAATTAAATAACACCATTGTTTCTAAAATAACATTATTTCCTGCTTGAAATAAAATTAAAATTTAGAAGATCAAGCATCTATATTTTGTTGAACCTTTTCTTTCAGTGTTTTTTTTTTTTTTTTTTTTTTTAATTATCCGATTTTTTGTTTTCAGTGACTGATCAACCAGATAGAATTTTCAAAAATTTAAGATCATGTACGTGTGAAAAAGATCCGACCACTGTTTTGAAGGGAGACAAGCTTCAATAATGCTAATCTAACAGACCACCGAGGAGTATCAACAGATTGCGAGACCAAGAACATAGTTCGCAAATAAAGTAAATCCCAAAGAACATAGACCAAAATTGCTGCTAAAATTTAATCAGGCGATTTGAGTAGAAAAAGTCTTAGTTTTTTGGATAAAGTACTATTCCCGGATGAGAGCAATTCAACATTTTTCACTCCACGAGTCGACAAAGTCCAATATGACATATGATAAACAAAATTTAGATTCCACAGTAAAACATGGTTGAGGTGGTATAATGGTGTGAGACTAAATGTCGTTTGTGGGTGTTGGTGAGTTGGTTGGAAGGTACTAAGGACAGATTTGTTAATTTAAGTATTTGCCCAAAACGCTTAAACGAAGTTGTTATTAAATAATTAATATTGATGTAAAACCACATGTATTCAAGTAAATTTATTGGATAAGTAAATACAAAAACTTTTCTTTTACTAGTTAAAGTTTTTCTATCGCTCTGATGGGGGTATATGTTCCAGAATATGTGCGAATTTTTTGTGTGGAACTTTATATCGACGAGTTTTGAGCTTGGATTTGGCGAACAATTTTTTTCACTTGATGTTTTTGTATTTCACCAAGAGTTTCACGAAATCATCCCTTTTTAATAAAAATGCAATTTTTGGTGTAATATTTCAGGTAACAACAATACAAATATCCTCTTCGAACGGGGTTTTATCCTCATAAAACCCACTTATATTAATATAAATTCATATTTTACACTGGCTCTACCAAGGTCATCCAACTTGTGGTCGTGCATGCGCAACTATTACACTTGTTTCTCACTAAACTGTTCCACTTATTCTCATCTACATTTCTAAAGAAATAAAATTTATCATTCCTTTAACTACTTAAAGATTGATTTAATTCAATTAGTATCAGTCTTCTTAATATAAAAAAATCTATAATGCACATTTTATGTTAAAGAAAATAAAAGTTGTTTGTGAAAAGTCAATGAACTAAGAGCCAATTAACCAGTCATTCACATATGTAAGACTAATAAAAACCAGACACATTTGAAAGGCGAAAAAACATTAGTCATGCTGTTTTTCAATTAACGCATTAAATTTTTGGTCGCAGACTCTAATGAAATAAATAACTATTTTGATCCTTTTTATAACAATTCAATATGTTCCCATGGCTAAGTATTGAATATTATGAGGTAGAAAGAAAAAGCCCGGTAGTTTTGATAAATAATCCATAACAAAAACAAATTTGCAGGGCTTAAAAACCATAATCTTTTTCAATTTCATGAATTTGAAATTAGAAAGCAGGAATACTATATTCGGCTTTGCCGAATCATAAAAACTCTCCACCACTATATTTAATACTCTTATCTTATTGATGGAATTTTGATGGAATTGGTTCTTATAAAAGAACTTTTAAAGCCAAAACGCTACTCCGGGAAGTGAGTTTATAAAGGAGTTATAACCAAATATATGGCCCCAAGATTATCAAACCAGTTTCATGTATTAAAGACAGGTCAAAAAATGGATTAAATTTAAACCATAATCTGGGAAGCGTTTTCACATGGGACCTATAGAAAAATATGTCCAAAATAGCTGTAGCAAAATATGGACCGATATTTGCCTAAAGGGTACCACATTTTTAAGTCATTATATGGAAGCTATAGAAAAGATATTAATATAGGCCAGACTAAAAGTATTCAAGACAGTGAGAAAAATAAATGTTGCGAATTGCAACAAAATTTGGCATTATTTAAGAGTTTTGTAAGCTCAAAGCCGTGTTCCGGTAAAGGGGCATTATACAGGAGCAATAGCATAATATTAAATAATATTTTTTAAAGATAGTCATTGTACCGAATATAAATGGAATTGGTCTTTATTTAAATATTTTATAAGCTCAAGCACTTTTTCCGGGAAGGGGCGTTATATGGGAGCTATATGAAAATATGGACCGACATTGTTCAAAATAATAACGTATATTGAGGAGAGCTAAAGAATTAATTGTGTCGAATTTCAATATAATATGTTTTTATTTAATAGTTTTATAAGTTCAAACCAGTTTTCCAGGAAGGGGCTTTAGCAATATATGAACCGATATTAATAAAATTATTATATTAAAGACGATTAGGAAATTAATTTACCGAATTCCAATAGAAGAGAAGTATAAGCTATAAAACTTATAAGCTCTAAAACATATTCCTTGGAGGAGCCTTATATGGGAACTACATCAAATAGTTACCCCAGCACAATCTAGCTTTTTTGGATTTATTATTGTATCCAAACAAATATATATAGCTAAATTTAGAAAACTATCTTAAAGATTGCGAATCATACAACACCCAGGCATTGGGGTATGTCATAATTTTACATATTTCAGCATAAAACTTATTTTGTATTTACTGTTTATTATAGTATTTTTTTTTAATTCAGTTACCTTTGGTTGATAAGATTAGAAAAGATCTTCTTCGAAATTTTGAGTTTATCTCAGATATCAAACTATAAATTTTTGCTTAATCGATTTAGCCAATTTTAAATAGGAAACTGCTCAGGACAATAAGAAATAATGTGACCAAATTTCATTGAGTTCAGATAATTACTCTAGCCGTGAGAATCTTTCCAACTGTAAGACAGTCGATCATGGCTAAATCGAGTCAGATTTCAATATGGGGTCTTCTTAACGTTACACTTGGAATGATAAAGTTAATATACATACTTCACCACTTGTGGTGGTGGAGAGTATAAAAATAAAATGATCCCAATAAATATATATTTAATAATTGTTAATCCATTTAAGTCATTCCAATAAAATTGTAAAGGCTTTCAACCTTCTTTTTTAATTACCAATAAATACAAATTCATGTAAATAGATTTCTGGGAATTTTGTGTAGTTTTTACACGAGACCACATGACAATTGGCTTCAGTTGAAAATTTTTTGGACAAGCATCTGCGCTGCTGTTCAATGTGGTCAACATGTTACTGCGTTAGTGGCGTTAGTGGGTACGTCTGTGGTGCTGGTAATGTTTGATGATGACTATGGCGTTGATTTTGTACTCCGAATGTTGTTGTGCTTTGTTGGCATTTTTTCACCAGTCACTCTTTTTTAATGCTACTTTTGGATTTATTTTCCATTGCGTGTTGTTTGCCATTTGTTACTCCTTTTTTTACGTGAAAGTTGGTGAGTAAAAACTATTGAACACAGAATGTGTTAGTAAAGTATATGTATGTTTATATGTATGTATGTATGTATGTATGTATGTATGTATGTATGTATGTATGTATGTATTATTAATGTTTGTATGTATTTTGTGCTACATTTACGAAAGTGTTAAAATTGGCTACTGTGTGTAACAGCCATATTTTTGTATGTGTTGTTTTTTTTTTTTTGCGATGTGTGAGTTTGATGATATTGCAATTTGGCAAAAAAATCTATTTTAGGATTTTATATGGCGAAAAAAACGCAGAAACTTAAAATAAAACTCAGACATATCATTTCAACAGAAATATATTGAACATTGTTAATACTAAAAGCTCTATTGGACTTTTAATTATTTAGTCTGAATAGTTGTTGTAAATTGACTGAGTAAGAGTAGGTAAACTTTGATATCTACACTATTTCCTTCAAGGATGTGTGAAAAATTGTAGGCGTGACAATCGATTCCTGTTTTTTAGCCGAATGTGGAAGGTTTTGACCTTTCAGAAACTTGAATTGGCTTCGATAATGACACAGCATATAGAAACAGTTATTCAGTCTTTGCCACTTAGAAGCGATTACGCCAAGAAATCAAAAAACTTTAAGCCAAATGTAAACAAATGAATATATTACTAATCTTATTAAAATGACTGATCAGAAATAAGTACGTAAATATTTGTAACAAAACCCAAATGGTCCTACAAAAACGTGACCAAGCGTTCAGGTTTTATTAAACCGTAACCGTTGGAAAAAACCAGAATCAGTTAGAAAAAATGGTCCACATACAAAGCAAAATAATCAAAAAGCATTTTCAAAAGAGCTCCAAATACATACGGTAATAAAGATCAGTGCCCGGTACAAAAGTTTATACAGGTTCACAAACATACTGCGTTCAAAAGATTCCTGACAGGAAGTTATAGGAAAAGCAGAACACTGAAATTAAAGTCAATTTAAAAAAAAAAATATTTTTCTGCATAATGGATGACGCATCGTATGCACTCGAAGATTTTACGCCTCTTGCTGGTTAAAAAAATACTCCAGAAAATGTTAAAGAAAGTCTAGAGAAAATTCGTCATCGATAAATATTAAGAATTTTGGAATATTTAGGTTATTTTTTTTCAAATGCCTTTACAAGTATTTGAACGGGAGCATTTTGAAATAATGAACCCATCATCATTTATCGACATCACCCTTAAGCCAAATTTCATCAATATTTCTTTTAAATTGCGATATGCATTTTGTATCCAGTTTCACAGTTTCTTATGGATTAATTAAGAAGTAATAGGAAACAAATGACCATACCTCAGAAATTTGGTTTGCACCCAATAAAACCAAAATTTCATTAAGAAATTTCAAAAATTGTGAAGTGTTCACAACGTTTATATGTTACGAACATCAGCACAAACGCATAATAGCTCACCCACCTATGCTGGTGTAGGGCATAATTAGAATCCAAATTACTTCCCCAAAAATTACAGAAAATAAAATTGAGTTTAAATTATGATCAATATTTCTTTGGTCTCAATATAGTTGAAACTGTATCAAATAACAATATATTTGGAACGATTTACAAGGACTATCTCTATTAATAATTTTATGTTTCAAATCACAAATCAAGACTTTTTGCCGAAATGGTTAACTCTGGAATCTCGTCCATTAGCCATTTGGGCAGCGTTTGTAATCCTAAAATTCAACTCGACAATACCTCGGCTTTAACCCCTGTTTACATATTTTCAGCGATTGAAAATTTACAAGATTATTTGAAGAAAATCACTTTATAACCACTTTATGTCTCTATTCCTACCCATTGGAACCGGTGTTGTTTACTTTATTTAACACCCATTTTAACATTCCATTACATAACTTCGCGACTTAGCTAAATATCCCAATTGGCTTTTCTTACTATTTTACACAAAACTCAGTTGATGAGTCGGAAAAAGACCAAATTTCAACAAAGAGTTTCCAACCGAAATTTTGTTGGTAAAAGAATTAAAATCAGAAAACAAACAAATCAGAAAACGACAAACAGTTTCCAATGTAATAAAACCTCCACTGATGGGTAATTAATTTATACTGATTTAGAGTTACGACTAAAAAATATGTAGAAATATTTACAATGTAGTTGGAGCAACGGTTTTCAATCAAAAGATAAAATAAAGTGTTAGGATTTGGATTCAAATGATTTGTTGTACTAATCAAAATTTAAATAACTTTAAATAAAAATCAATAAGAATTGAAAGGAGTATTTTGTCTTATTAAAGAGTAAAAGATAAACTGATAGTAGTTGAAGAACATGATGAAATTTATCAGATTTTATCGTTTTTTTTTTCTTAAGAATTTACTATGACATTATTTTATACAATGTTTTAAAGAAAAAAATTTAGGTTAAGATTAATGATTAAATTTAGTAAGTCACGCAATTGTAGCACTTTCATACTGATACAAGTACATTTGGCGTTGTACACTTCACCCCTTCTGATATTGAATTGTTGTCATTCCGTATGTTACATCAAGAAGAAGGAAGACTTTATATTTTTATTTGTATGTAAATATTCCTGATCTTCCTGTAATATCTTTAAACCTACACGGATTCATATATCTATATAGACATTTAATATTTTCCCAATTTAATTAGAGCCTATTTGTGTCTTTATTCATGCGGTGAAATGTTTACGGCGCTATTTTATGTGGAATATTTATATAAACGCAAATGTGAAAAATACTTTTAAAAAATCACCAGAAAAGAAATATTGTAAATTTCCGTTTCTTATTAACAAAGGTATTTTTTAAAGAGATTATCACCAACTTCTTAACGTTTAAAGATGTCCAAGAGAAGGAAAGATCTCAATTAATTTCTTTCATAACCAAGAATGCTCCAGTAGAGAAATGAGTCGTTAAATTAAAAATTATTTGATAAAAATTTTAATTACAATTTTTATACAAATTTCTGTCACTTTTCTCGAACATTTGTTTAAACTCATTTGGACACTTATTTTGTGCTCTTCGATTCTATTTTTACTAGAGCTCATATCTCTCAACTTGCAGTTTGGAGGATTTGCTCCTTTGGTACAAATCCCATATTATTGTTTTTGTGTCACTCATTGGTGTGCTTACCAAAGTGTCAGACACATTATGAAGTCTTACGAATAGAAGCAGACTTTTTTGATATACATTTCGGTTGCCCTTTTGCGTTGTGCTTGTAATACCAAGAATATTTGGGGTATTGAGCAGGATGTAGCAAAAAATCTACCAAAAAATAAGTTTCGCCATCAATTATGCAGCAAAAAGGTTTACTTAGAAAACTTGACTACTCTTTTCTTGGCCTCTAAATTTTTAGCAGTGTTCCTGTCAGGAACTTTTTGAGCCTTGTATGTTTTAAAATCGGCACTAGCGCCAAATAATCCGAGCACTGAGCTAACCGGTCTAATTTCCCATCAGAAACATCATGTATACCAATCGTTCAATCTGAACCAGGGTTCCTCTGCACGAATAAGTTCTCCCAGTACTGTTAAATAACATTAGAGAAAGTTTGGCGGCGCTCCTTTGAATACTTCGTCAACTTTTTATAGGAACAATTTGGGTTTTATTGAAATATATAATGAAAAACGGGAATTAAGAATATGTGGATCTCATTCCGTACATGAAAACATAAAACGAAAGAATCCAAAGTGTAAGTCAATATACAAAACATCATAAGAAAATAGACAAAAATTCGCACGAAAAAGCATGAAATAGTAAGAAGTGGGAAATGGTAATTTTCTCTCACTAAAAATGTCCTGACTCATACTAAATTTATTGACACGATTGAATTTCCAACGATATTCGGATATCAAAACTTGATGTCGAAGGTAGTGGTGATATGGTTTGTGAAATATGTTCTGCAGTTCGCAAATATAAATTTTGTTTTATTCCTATTAAAATTAAGAGCACAATTTATAAACAATTTCTGGAAAATGCTATTCTCTCTTATGTATATTATCTTATGCATCTTCCTGAAAATAACGCAAGTTTGGAGGAAATTGATTCCGTTCTTCTTAAAAGGTTAGTAGAATCAATGCCAAAACAAAGGATCATGCACACATTATAAGTAATTATATTGAAACTGATAAACTTAAAAGTTTTGATAAGCAAATGCTACTAAAATGGCAGTAAAACTCTAAAATTAAGTTTAAAAAATAAAGTAGAATAAAATAAAATAAGTTTTCGGTTGGCATTATTTAAAAAAAAAAAAAAACTTATTTGATTTAATAAAAATTTATTCTTATTCTTGAAAAAAGTGACGTGCGTTTATAGCATAATGCACCAGTGTCATGTAAATATTTTCAACTTAATCTAGTTCATTGACCGTTTCACTTTGTTGATATTTTTAGCAAAGAAACATGTATAAAACGATCAAATGGTGAAACAGCTCTATTAGACACTGGTGGTAATACCCCAAATATTTGGTTCTATTCATAAAACTGTTTCAATATGTTCAGTCTTGAAGGGTACAAGAGATCCTGCACAGCTGTATAAATCATACTATTTCATTGTGATAATATATATTTTTTATAAACTCCACTTCCTTTTTCTGATTTCCTTTTTTCTTCATCTACTTAGTTGACAATGGCAATTTTCCATCACTTACTTACAAAATATATATTTTTTTGTATGTAATAGTGATATTGAAAATGAAATACCATGAGTTAACAAAATAAAATATGAAAAGGAAACAAAGAAAAGAAAAAGGAAGAAAGAAAGGGAGTATAACTGAGTAACAATGTATTTGAAACCAATACAAATATATGATATATGTGAATGTAAACCAAAGGATATGTGTTTAAAAAAGTATCTATAATGTGGAAAGAAAATTGTAAATAAATTTTAAATTCTTTATTTCTTAGTTTAATTTTTAGATTTGTCTACTTTTGGAATATCGTTTAGGTATAAAAGATTTTATAAATTAATTTTATCACTAAAAATAAAAAAACAAATAAAATATAAACTTACCTTCAAGATATATGTACTTCATAAAGCCCATTTTAGGACTTTTATACCCTTGAAACCCCCCAAACAGTTTTGTCCTTTCTTCATGTAATTTTTAATCTACACAGGGCACAGTAATCAATAAAAATAGGCCATTTATCCAAAATTTCTGAAAAATTTTACAAAGCAATTTATTGAAATAATTAAGAACAAATTTGAAAGAAATTAGTTTTAGGATCTAGGAAACCTTCCTTAAAATCTCAACTATTTTCCATATTAACGATCGGAAAATCTGATTTTATTTAATATGACCTTTAATAACATTTTAAATTATTTAAACTTAATTGTTTTCATTAAAATGAAAACATAAAAAGAATTAAGTGTGAACTCCATTGAAATCTGCTGAAAACATTATTTAAACAGGTTAAAATGCTCTTTTCAATACACTTCACCATTAGTGCATACGAGATATATACGTTATGTATCGTACATTCACACTCACACATACACTCACAAACGTATACAATGTACAAAAGATTTTCAAAATATAACGCATGAACATTTAATGAGGCATAAAATTGGTTATATTTTTGGCTATAACATCTTTTCTACTGAACTAATTTTGATTTTTGGAATAATAATGAAAAAATATAACTTTCTATTAATGCAAAATTTCGTCTCATTTATCACATATTTGAAAATTTCACGAAAGTTCTTCGCTTTATTAAGAGGATGCCAAAATATCAGTCAATACCTTTTAATATACTGATTCGATTTTTCTGATTTTAAAGAAAAATCTTCAGGACTAAAGCGAAAATTCAGTCTAAATTTCATTGTGTTCTATCAATTATTGTGAATGTGAGCGTGTCATAATTAGAAAGACAGACAAACATGGATAAATCGACACAGATTTTGGTTTGATGTAAGAATATATACATTATGGGGCCTGAAATAATTCCATCTTAGCGTTATATACGGAATAAAAAAGTTAATATTACCATATCAAAACTCGTGGTAGTGGTAGTGTAAAAACCTAAAAAACTAATTTAATTACAAAACACTATTAAAGAAAAAATATACAGCAAACAAAACAAAACAGATAATTTGACAGAAGTCGAAAACCATATTCTTCGAAAACAACAAACATTCAAAAGCAAAAAGAACAATTTTGTTTTTATTTTTATTTATATTTGTGCAGTTTATATGTTCATAGCTGTATAAGGAGTGAGATCGAAAAATTCTTGACACACATATATGTTAATAAAAACAAAACTACAAAACTTCTATTTTTATTTTTATTTTTTTTTTATTTTTTTTTTTTTTTCAAATTATTATTACATTTGACAAAATTTACATATTTTCATAACTTTAATCATTAGTGATGAAATTTTAAACCTTTTTCGGGAACCCTTCCACTAAAGTTTTATAAAGCTCTTTGTCATTTTGCTCGAACAAGCAATTCATATCCGTTTGGATACATTTTACGTGCACTCTGTAACCTTTTAAAAAGAGCCCAATACCACTCTACTGGTCTTAGCTCCGGAGAGTTTGATGGATTTGTCAAGATATACGGAAGGTGCTTGAACCTTTGTACTCTGGGATAAATGTCATATTTTTTTCTAATTTTGTAATGGGAACGAATCACTGTGTCCCGTGCCCTAATGTGAAATATTTTACACTAAATGCAATAACAATGCGCAAAATATCATGAACGAGGGTCAGTCCCCTCAAAAATTGTAAAAATTATCTTTTGTAACTACTATTTATATCCGTCATCATTCGGGCTTGACCAACTATAACATTCTTACTAGTTACTATCTAATTTCGTTTGTATATGTAGTACAGGAAGTATACTTAATAAAATATGTGTACATATATATATATAACTCATACGCGTTTTTAATAAAAACGATATTCATTTTTATATCCTCAACCACCACAAGTGGTGTAGAGGATAAATTAACTTTGTCATTCCGTGTGTAACAATAATATAGAATCATTACAAATCTCATAATGCAGATATACTCTTGCATCAAATCAAAATCTGAGTCGATTTAGCTATGTCCGTTTGTCTGATTGTCTGTTTTTAGCACGCTCACATCCACAAAAATTGACAGACCTCAATGAAATTTGGACAGAGTATTTGTTATAGTCCTGAGAAGTTTCCTATTTAAAACCAGCAAAATCAGTACATAAGTTAAAATATAGAGACTGATATCTGAGGCAATTTCTTAATTCAAATAGAAATTGCCTTAGACATCATAATAGTTCATAATATTGGATTATATATAACTCATTATCATTCCAAAAGTTATCAAAATCGGTTCAGTAGAAAAACTTAAGTGTTCTGCGTTATATTTAAAACACGTTCATATAATGTACATATTTGTGAGTGTATGTGTTACTGTGTATGTATAAAAAATAACCTATTTCACACGAATTTGTGGAAGGTATTGAAGATTCAACATAGCTTTTTTGATAACTTGTTTTATTTTAAATTATTAGATGCAACTATTTCATTATCGTTAGATATCTTATCCGATGACATAATGTTCTTTTTTAAATCTTTTTTGTTTGTGATTTTCACATTTTATCTTCTTCAAATATTTAATAAAAATTAACTACAAATTTAACAATCTTCTGAAATACTTTGCTTTGATTGTCAAATTAAGTTACAAAATGATGAAATGAGAAAAATTTATTTAACCAAAAAAATTGAAGGACAATGCAGTTTTGTATCTGTGTTTTTTATTTACACAACCCAGCAAATATTTTATAAATCTGCAATAGATTTTGTTTTTCAACTTAATTTTTACTACTTGAAATAACAATAGATACAATTTCAAACAAATATGTTTGATGGGTTATCTTATAGTTAGATACTGACAAATCTCGATATTTCAATGTTTTCATTGATTTTGTTTTCTTTTTTACATTATTCTTCTTTCTTTAATTTTTATACAATTTTTTTTATAGTGAACCAATTTGTCCAATTCTAAATACAGTTTATGTACACATGGGAACAATAGATACCGAATATTAAATTAGCTTCTCGGAGGGGTGCCAGTCAGCTCGTTTCAATTGAAAAATGTTATATTTAATTCAGGAAAATATATGTATATTTTTTGGTTTTGTAGATTCATCTAAATGCAAGTATGAATTAAGTTTTTAAATAATTTCTAAAAGTTTAGTTAAATTTTCAAAAATTGCATCTGATAAGTTAAATCACTGTGAGACCATTTGAGAATTAAAATTAATGAAAAAAATGTAATGAAATGTTTTAATTACTTCACAATACTATTGTAAACTATTGCAGTATGACTAAATCAATTTATTTTTTAAATTTCGGTATAGAGTCTGTACAATATAACGAAACAACAAAACTTACACTATTATTTTTTATTTGATTAAAACAATTACAATTTACAAAAAAAATATAAAATTGTAAAATTTTTGACGTTTTCAGTTAGTCCATCTCCGATTAAAATTGACCACACTCTTGGACAAAATTTCTGATGCTCTTCAATTCTCTTTTAGATTTAGCCTAATATTTCATCACTGAACTTAGATCGGGCAGTTTGGAGGATTTGCTTCTCTTGTTAAAAATACCATATTATTATTCTCGTACCACTCAAGGGCGTAACATAAAATTTTTTACCAGGTTGTTGCGAAAAATCTGTCAGATCAAACGTTTTGTCATCAACTAGCAGCAAGTAAACTCTTTTTGAAAACTTGACTTTAATCTTCTGCTCACTTTTCGGCCCATCTAGTCTAAAAATAAAAAGAAACCAATAATTTAAAATCCACTTGAATCATTTCGTAGTCAGTCCAGAAATATGTCTTCTTTCTATACAAAATTTATTTCAAATAAAAATATTTAAAATTGCTTCCAGTATTTTAAAATAAATAAAATTTGAACAATTTGTACGAATATTGGTAGACTCAACAATTAAAAATGCTATAAATGGCTGTGCCGAATTTTAAATTCCCTTCATCGTAAGCATTTGCATGAGTAGAAAAAGGCTTCATATAAAAACTAATGTTAAATATGATATTTGCCCATGTTTTCAATGAAATCAGTCTATATTTAAGATCCTTTAAAGGCTTTAATTCTTTTCCGGAAGAGTTATAACCGAATATGGCAAAAAATTGTCATATTATATATTATATTATCTCACTAGACTTTTGTCAAAATTTTATGGTGTTATTTCTGGAAGGGGTCTTAAATAGAAGTAAAAGCAAAAGAAAATCCGATTCTTAAAATTCATCAATTAGTAATATATTTTTCAGGAAGGAGTCTTGTATTGGAGCTATTTAAAAATATGGGCCGATATCCACCAAATCAGTTACGAAAACTAAAAACTGTTACAAAAAAAGTTGTATAAACTTCAAAGAAACGTTTATAAGCTCAAAACCGTTTTCCGAGTAGGGGTCTTATATGATAACTTTATCAAAACTTGGTCCAAAATTCATTAAATTCATAACATATATTCAAGGCAGTTTCGAAAATAATTTTGCCGAATTTGGATAGAATAGATCTAAATTTAAAAGTCTTAAAACCATATTACGAAAAGGGGCCATACATGGAACAAACCAAAAAATTGCCGAAATTTTGCATATTTTAGTTTCTTCCTGTTGATTTGATTATGCAACGATAAAGTTCATAGATTTGTTACCATCAAGTCGACTAAGAGTTATAGATTAATAAATAATATTTTACCAGCACCATGTAATGTTTAAAAATATTATTTATTTATTTATTATTTATTGTTTTCCATATATTTTTTAATCGAACTACTGTGCTATATGATTATAGCCCTATCTCTCGGCTAACATGTTATTTTTGCTTAATTTCTCTCTTCAAAGGGAACAGAAGGTGTCGCTGATGCAGATATCTTTTCATTTTCTAGCTGATTTAATAAAAAATAAAACCTTTATAATCTCACCCAGTACAGAGCAAGATAAACATTCAGCTTCTTAATTTATTTGGTTACTTGGATGAGTTTTTATATAATTTCCCATCACTAATTGCACTCCCACACAAATACCTCATTTAAGCATAATTTTTTGCATGAAAAATCTCCTTCCAAGATTTCTCTGTTTCAATTAATACGGGGCCCAAATTTCTTTGCCTCTTAACGTATCCTTATGCCTTTCGACGCAAATTAATCTGAACACCAATTAAAATAAAAGTTTATCCTGTTTTTGACAAAATTGTTTGTCGTTAAATTGTTTTTTTATGCTTCTATCTGCAAATTAACAAATTTCGACAGCCTTTTTTTATACCCAATAATAATGTCAAAGGATCTTTTAACCGTGTAATATGCTTTCTAGTGTAATAGTCTTTGAGGTATTTTTAATTCCAAATTTATACAGTTTCTTTTGAAAGTCCAATGCGAAATACCACACTTTATCACATTCTTACATTGACCACCAGTTTAAACTTCAAATGCCAGACACACGTTTCACATTCAAATAACTTAATTTACTTCCACAAAATAAATGAACTTTTAAAGGCTCCAAATTCACTTTAAACCAATAAAAGGATGACCTAATTTAAAAAGAATCTTTATATCCCATTTAAAGGTGATGGAAAAACTGATAACACATGTACATACATAATGACCCTGATACTGCTACAAAATGTGCAAATTCTGTTTGGAAGACAATTTTACTGACAATAAACGTTGCGATATTCTTTGACAAAATAATCGTGACAAGCAACATTTCATATGCAAGACATGCATGAGAGCATCCCTCCATATGTGTTTATACGTATGTGTAATTTCCTCGAAAAATATCATAACCCAATCATGCATAAAATTATCTGTAAAATGTTGCTTCCACACAGACCCACTCCTAAATGTGAGGCAAAATAGAAAACAGTCTTAAAGCTAAAAAGCAACATAACTGTTCATAATATTTGCAACTGATTGTTGTTTGCTTTGAGATTTCAGCCCACAATGTCTGCTGCTTGTTTAAGTTATCGCAAAGATAATAGAATTCTCCACTGTTCACTTTGTTATAAAAGTGTTTAGCTGTTTTTCGATCTCCGTTTCCTTTTCTATTTTTATCAATTTCGCTACTGGTTATTTTACTTTAGTTCATATTCTATTTCTACTGTATAAGTTTTTTATTGACTTCATGACTTCTGTTTCAAGTCAAAGTTGCTACATTTTAAGCTGCTGCCATAGTTTAATTAAGCATGTGTGTCTGTGCTGATATCTGTACCTGGGTATCTTTGCGGTTGTCAGTTTCCATTTCTTAGGGTGTCAAAATGTATGTTGAATTAGACTTTGCATGTATTTATGCAAACACAAACGTAAGTAGTCCACAGTGGGAAAAACAGAATTTCATAATGAGGCAAAGAATCGCGAGACACGAAACGCACGCGATTTTAATTTTTAATAGTTTTAAAACATATCTCAAGTATCAGCTCAGTATTAGTTACTAAGTTTATCTCAGGAGCTGAGATAATTCTTAAGAAAATTTCTCTTAAAAACGAGAGTATTCTTTTTAGAAAATTTGTCTTAAAACGAGAGTATTTTCTTTAGAAAATTTGGTTTAAAAACGAGAGTATTTTCTTTAGAAAATTTCTTTAAAAATTCTCTTAAACGAGAGTATTTTAAAAATTTCTCTTAAAAACGAGAGTATTTTCTTTAGAAAATTCTCGTACAAACGAAGTATTTTCTTTAGAAAATTTCTCTTAAAAACGAGAGTATTTTCTTTAGAAAATTACTCTTGCAAACGAGAGAATTTTCTTTAGAAAATTTCTTTTGAAAACGAGAGAATTTTCTTTAGAAAATTACTCTTGCAAACGAGAGAATTTTCTTTAGAAAATTTCTTTTGCAAACGAGATAATGTTCTTTTGAAAATTTTTCTTGCAAACTAAATAATTTTCTTTTGAAAATTTCTCTTGCAAACGAGATAATTTTCTTAAAAAAATTCCTCTTGCAAACGAGATGATTATCTTAAGAAAGTTTCTCTTGTAATCGAGATAATTTTCTTTTGAAAATTTCTCTTGCAAAAGAAATAAATTTCTTTAGAAAATTCATTTATTCAGCCCCACTGCGAGTGATGCACTATGACTTCTTCAAAATTTACCTCCACTAACTTCTTTAGATATGTGATTCAATATGTGTGCATAAAATGTCCTTCTTAACTTTCGAGTTTCTCGACAGAATTTTTCGTTACATAGAAATACACATTTCTGCTTCTACTCCCAATTTCCAAAATATTGTTTTAGGAAGAAATGAAAAAGCAAAATAAAATTTAAAAAGACAATGAAAAGATTGTAACTGGACTTCTTTTTCTTAGAGATTTAGTGAAAATTGAATAAAACTTCGCTCGAATTGTTTTTCAATTTTATCACTTTATCCAGAATTTCAAGTTAAACAACTACAACGTATTTAACAAGTCTAAAGCAACTTAACTGAAACTAAAGGAGGCGAAACAATGTAATTGAGCTCTGTCATTGTTTTAAACCATTTAGTGTCCGTTTCGTGTCAAAAACACAAGTAACACGTAAAGAGTCTGAAAGTAAGCAAAACAATGGGTGAGAAAAAACAGAAATGAGATAAAAGTAAAAAGGAAAAGTGATGAAATTATTTTTAACTTGTTAAAGGCATTTTGTAACAGGTAAGGATGGATTGCTGTAGAATATGTTATGGTTGGATTAGGGTGTTTAAGAAATTTAAAGAAATTTGTGCAATAAATGCGCTTTTAAGATGGTCAAAAAATGTTTGCTTTTGTGATATATTTTTAAAAATTGTTGAATTAAAACTTAAGACTTCCATGTGCTAAGAATTAAGAATTATTAAGAATTTTAATATTTAAGAAATTTAAGAATTATATGTGCTAAACCTTAAGTACCATCCTTTTAACCCTCAGTTAAATAGAAACAACAATATGTAACTCGTATACGAATTAACCCATTGGCACTGAATGTAGCTTAGACATTCAGTTTATTTTAACATGTTTCAAAGTTTTTCCTTATTCAATTTAAAAATCCAAAATCCACTATTTGAAAACAAAATGTAGTTTGGAAAACTCAATGCGCTTACCGAAATTCCAATTATGTGATATTTTTCTCACATTTTCGGGAACACAAGAAAATTCTTTTATCAAACAAATTATGTTTTTCAACGCCTTAATTTTTCCCAAAATTCTCTCCATCATAGAAGAGCGCTTTTAACACTCTTATCATCAGTTAACGGAGGTAGCAATGTTCAGTTCTTGTTCAGTTCTTGCTTCGTTCTGTTCAGTTCATGTTCAGTTCTAGTTCAGTTGTCGTTCAATTCTAGTTCAGTTCTAGTTCAGTTTTAGTTCAGTTTTAATTCAGTTCTAGTTCAGTTCTAGTTCAATTTTAGTTCAGTTCTAATTCAGTTCCAGTTCAGTTCTAGTTCAGTTCTTGTTCCATTCTACTTCAGTTCTAGTTCAGTTCTGATTTAGTTCTAGTTCAGTTCTTGTTCCATTCTACTTCAGTTCTAGTTCAGTTCTGATTTAGTTCTAGTTCAGTTCTAGTTCAGTTATTATTCAGTTCTAGTTTATTTCTAGTTCAGTTCTAGTTTAGTTCTAGTTTAGTTCTACTTCGTTTCTAGTTCATTTCTAGTTCAGTTCTAGTTCCATTCTGGTTCAGTTCAAATTCAATTCTAGTTTAGTTCTACTTCAGTTTATGATCTAAGATTCTTTATTGTTTATTCCAAAATGGACCTCATGCTACTTAACAGACATTATTTCAGGAAAATTAAATTCATTATTTTTTCTTACGAATTTATTTATTTAATAAATTTTAATACTATTTGTTACATTTATTATATGCATATGCAAATATGAGTACGAATATTTGTGTTTTATTTAGTTGTTGTTTATGTGTGTTTCCGTGTACTTAATATATAATTTCAATTCAATAGTTATGGAAAGATACATTTATATTTAAATATTTGTTCTAAGTTTACTTAAGTACTGGCAAATATTTGTTCTTAAATTTTACTAAATATAATTTTAATTCCTCAATCGTAATAGTTCAGAATACACTGACAAAATACTGTTCAAGTTTTTTTTTAATTAGTAGAAGTTTCACTATTTTAGGTACATGGACATGAAGACAAAAATATCATTTATTTAATTAGAGTTTAGATTTTTCAAATATGTTTTTTATTTCGCTACATAAAATGAAAAACATTAATATATTTATGTAATTAATTAATTTTGAACATCAATAGCGAATATCCGATTATTTATTTTGTAATTTATAAAAAATTCAATTTCTTAATTTTCATTATAAATTTAATAGGTTTACCATGATTAAAGCACATTTAATAATTGTTTTTAGTTAAATTTTTTTCAATTTTATTTTTATAATAATTTTTAAATCCCTGCAAAAATCCTTTATTTTGGTTGATAACCTTATTGGTTTGAACCACAATTAACCATTGTTTTTGGGGGAGCAAAAAGACAAAATGATGTTATTTAGCTCATGTTAACATTAATGTTATTTAAACACAAATAGCATGGAGTCTGTTATGTTATTTGACAGAATTTCTTTAACAAAAACACTCTAACACAGCAACGACTCTCAAGCTGTAACAAAACGACAAAGAGTGGTAGATGTTCTATGTTTTAAGATTTAGTTTAGACAAAAACCCTAATAAACTCCAAAAAAATCCCCTTTAATTTCCATTGTTACTGCGACCATTACTAACATCTTGCAGTGGTATCCACTGAGCTGTGGCGGTCTTCGAACGGAACATTTCTTCAAAGAAGATCTTCTCATCAGGACGCACTTCAGGGCCAGAGCCAATAATAGCTCTACCCAAAATTTCATTTGATCCTAAGAAAAATGAAACTTTAACTTATATGAAACTCATATATTTCCCAAATCACTTCTTACCCAATAAACCATCATGTACTACTTGCAATTCTATGGTGGCATTTTTCAAAGCCTCTTTATGTACATCGAATGTCAAAGCTTCATTATATACCGGATTGATATTATTGCGTATGACAGCCGTCTTACGTTTTTTATTTTTTTTACCCGGCACCATTAAGGTCACCTTAATATAAGGATCTGATGAATTACGCGAATCATCTACTATGCGTAAATTTCTGGCCTTTATAACCACAACAGTTAAACGTTCTGCAGAGGGTAAATAGGCTAAGGTAATCATAACGTCGCCCAAGTCCACTTTCATATCCTGGAATTAAAATATATTTATTTTGTGTCTAAGAAATAAATATCTTTTTAACATTTACCTGTTCGGCGCAAGTGCCTAGTGGTGTCCAGAATTTCTCCTTTTTCGTTAAATCCAAATTAGCTAATGAGATTTGAGCTCCTCCTATACAAACATGGCGCGAATATGCATCAAAATCGTACAGTAAGATTTCTATAGTGCGTTTATCAATAGCATTAGGATTTTCCTCGAAAACAAAGTCTTCATCGAAAACTGAAATGCATTAAGGAAATAAAATTTAGATTAACAAAGGCTGGCTTCTATTATAATAAGAAAAAATTCTATAGAAAAAGAACTCTCTCTTAGAGAGGAAGAAATTCTCAAAAGAAAATAAGCTCTTCCGCAATAAAAGAAAATTCTCTCCATTGCAAGAGAGATTTTCTAAAGAAAATTCTCTCCTTTGCAAGAGAGATTTTCTTAAGAAAATTCTCTCCTTTGCAAAGAGAGATTTTCTAAAGAAAATTCTCTCCTTGCAAGAGAGATTTTCTTAAGAAATTCCCTGCAAGAGAGATTTCTAAGAAATTCTCTCCCTTGCAAGAGAGATTTTCTAAAGAAAATTCTCTCCTTTGCAAGAGAGAAAATTCTTTCCTTTGCAAAAGAGATTTTCTAAAGAAAATTATCTCCTTTACAAGAGCGATTTTCTAAAGAAAATTCTCTCCTTTGCAAGAGAAATTTTCTAAAAAAGTACCCTCTTGTGCAAGAGAAAAAGAAAATTATCTCATTTTTAAGAGAAATTTTCAAATGAAATTATCTTGTAAGAAAAATTTTCTAAGAAGAGGAATATATTTATTATACAATGATTTGTAAGTACAAACCGGGATTAAGAGTTTTCTTGTGAATCCGTGTTTGCCAAAAATTCTTCTTCTCGGGTAACAGACGAATTTTGGCGTAGGGATCTGCAGTACCACTGAAATCACGAGGTTGTAAGTTTTGAGCCTAAAATTTTGACATCAGAATTTATATCAATTATTTTAACTGATTTGAAATATATACCTCAATCAAGCGTACGGACAGAATACCAGCATGTGGATCGTAGACAATGCTTACATGGACGCTCCCCTTAATATCCTCATTATGAGTTGCTCCCTTTTGTAAAGAGTTCTATAAATTATGAAATTTAATTTTAAGATTTTTTTGAAACTTTTAATGTGAATTACCGTTCTGTACAATGACATATCGATTTTGGTATGATCCAATTTAGCATTCATAGATGAAACCTTTGGACGTGTAGGATTCATAGCCAATACAACGTGTTTATCGGAGCGAGCTATTGGAACGGAATTACATGATGACATTGATAATGTATTCGATTTCAAGCTACCGGTTGGTGAGGTGGGTGTTGAAGGTGGGGATTCGTCGGCTGATGTGGAAACCTGTTGTTGTATTGTTTTCGACGGTGGTGGTACCCAAAATGTGGGATCTTCGGTATTAATGGAGGTGGGAGTAACATTTCCTTTGGCCACTGAACGTGAGCATTCGCTAATATTGTCCACATTATAACCCGATGCGGTGGCCACTAAAGCATCTCTACAATCTGCCTCTTCATCTTTATTAGTGGCCGATTCTAAAAGGTTTTTCTCAAACCAATTTAGACGATATCTTTTGGAACAAGTGGCATAAAATCCCAAACCCAAAACAGATACTACCAAAAATGATAGGGAGGCGTAAATACCCACTTGACCCAATGAAATATCTTCTTCGCGTATAACAATATCCATGGTGAAAATATGAGTTATTATTCGAACAGTGAAACTGGAATAAAAGAAATGAATGAGAAGAAAGAAAATAAAAATGAATTTTGTATAAAAAGTAGTGTCTTTGCTAAGAAGTTAGTTCATAAACCTTGGTTGTTATCTAAAATATTTTATCAATGTTCTTATTAACCAAAACTGTATAATCCAAGTTATATTCAAAATCTTCCCAATCCATTCAAGAGTTCACTCTCAGATTTTAGTCCACAAGTTTTCCCTTTTAAATTTTTTGTATGTTGGCATGTGATATGTTTTTGACGAGAACTTTATCATCATATTGTTAAGAGTACATATTGTGGTTATTGCGGGTTACATTTCATTTTGTATTTTCCTTTGTGGATGCGTATGTTTTATAAATTTTTTTGCCAACCCCCTCCTCACATCCTTCCTGTTACTACTTAAATGGTTTCAAGTTCCCATTATTGATTCTTGAAGCATAAATCGCAATAGAAGCTACCAACCAATATTTAATTTTAGAATTTTTGTTTTTATTTTTTGTCTTTTCAACGTTAAAAGAATTTTTTAATTATGGCACTTTATTTGTTTGAGACTTACAGAGTAAAATGGTGAACTGATTTATCGAAAATAAATTTCTATTATTAAAGGATTAAAAGATTTATGATAAGAAAAATTCATATAAATTACAAATATGATTGTTGAGGATATAAAAAGTGATCATAAAATAAAATGGAATGTAATAAATTTAATTTTTAAAATGGAAGAAAAAATACAAGAGAATATTTCTTACTGAGAATAAAGAAGTTAAATAAATAATAGAAAATTAGGAATTTGCAGCAATTAATCTTTTAATATAGTAAAATTAATATGATTAATATGGTTCATATTAATATATTTATTTTTCACCAAGTTTTCCATAAGTATATTCCTATGAGAGACATATTTTTTATAGAAAATAGTTCTCTTTTTAAGACTGTTTTCTTAGCTTAATAAGGACCTATTTTCAACAGAAAATATGTCTTAATAAGAACCTATTTTCTAAAGAAAATATGTCTTAATAAAGACCATTCTTCTACAGAAAATATGTGTTAAAAGAGACCATTCTTCTACAGAAAATATTCCTTAATAAAAGAACATTCTTCTACAGAAAATATGTGTAAATAAAGTCCATTATTCTATAGAAAATACGTCTTAATAAGAGACCTATTTTCTAAAGAAAATATGTCTTAATTAGAGACTTATATTTTACTTAAAATATGTCTTACTTATACACCTATTTAATGTTTGATGTGGACTTATATTCTATAGAAAAACTACCTATTTTCTACAGAACACATGTCTTAATTACAGGCCTATTTTCTAAGGAAATACGTCATTATTATATACCTAAATAATTTTTAATTATAGACCTATTTTCTATAACAAATATATCCTGATTATAGACCAATTTTCTTTAGCAAAAATATCCAGTTTCGAGACTTATTTTCTATAAAAAATATTAACTTGAAGCAAATCATAATTTTAAACAAAATGTCTTCCTTTCTTTAGAATAATTATGTTCTACACTACCATAGGTGGTTGAGTTATGTTTATAATATGCAAAAATATGGTGTTACGCCTACCTTTAGATATACCGCTCGACTCAGAATTACTTTTTGAGTCATTTTAACAATGTCCGTCCATCTGTCAGTCTGGATGGCTTTACATGTTAACGTTTTGAACACTCCACAGGTCTTTATGAAATTTGGTCCATATTATTCTATTGTCACAAGGACGAAGCCTATTGAAATTGGCTTTGTTCGATCCAGAATTTCAGGTACCTTCAATGCAAATGAACTTCCAGAATAAGGTTTTAACCCCATGAAAATCCTAATTATAAAACGATTTTAACGAAAATGGACCAAAATAAGTCTTATAATATTCTAAGTTGATATGCCGACTTATTCTATGGTCAGTCCATTGCTTCTCATACAAACAAGCCTAAATGTCACATTGAAGGTCATAAATATCGTATATAATTTAGTACCGTAATAATGACTGTTTAAATTAATATAAATATAAGCAAAATTCCATGTGCAATATTATACGAATGTCAGCCCCATTTAACCCCTCACAAAAATTCATTATTAGATGGCCGTTCATTACTTTTTCGTAGCTACTCTTTATAACCATCATTGTGGTGTAGGATAATATATAGTCGGCCTAACTGCCGACATTCTTACTTGTTTTCTTGGGAATATGAATGCTTGTCATTTTTATAATTCTTTCCAGATAATGAGAACTTTGCAAGAAGATTTAGTAAATTATTATTATCTATCATCTCATTATCAAAGTTCAACAAATTTCTATTACCATAAATTCGGTAGTCGTCGTATCTTTCTTTTAATAAAGTTTTGTTTAGTAAATAAACATTTGCACACAATATTCTAATGAACATTTATGATTTACACGTGCCACTCGTAATATGAATTTGTGATTGAAATTGTTAACAAAAAACATGTTCAGACATTAATGAATAAGTGAAAATTAATAAAATGTGAAAATGTCGAAATAACTATATTTAATATATTAAGAGAACAAGTCAAATATAATAAAGATTTTTATAAAAATTTACCACTTTTTATACGAGATACAGACACGTGTAGTTAAACAGCGATAAAAGATGATGATAATGGAGTTTTAATGCCAATCAAACCAGAAGATATTTAGTAAGAATTACATTTAAACGCAACAAATTATATGATTGTTAAAAAAAATGATTATTTCCATTTAAACCTAAAAAACTCAAATATTGGCTGAAAAAAATCATTATAAATTGATTTCGAAGTAAATAAATAGATTCAAGGAAATAAATTATTGTCCATTTCATTAAATACAAATAAATAGATTTTCTTTAAAATCTTTATCCAAACAACTCACCCTGATGAAAAATCGTTAATGTTTTAATGTTTAAATATAAAAATTCTCTTCTGGCTTTTTCTCTTGATCTTTTAATTAAAAATATTTGGCTTTAGCTTTATGGGGTCCATCGTCAAATAAAAACAAAAGCAAAATACGAAAAATTAAAAATACCAAGTTGAAGGTTATTAACATTTATTTTCTGTGAAACATTCTGAGTTTCATAGATATGTTTGTTCTTCATTCGCACTAAATGTCAGTCAGTCTTTTTATTACAAAAGTTAAATATTTAAGCAAACAAATGTTTTCATTTTGCACTGCATTACAACAGAAATAACTAAACAAACAACGTCCAAATGCGGTTGTGTTTGAACCCTTAGAATTAAACCATTGAGTAACCTAGAAAGATTGCAATAATGTGCAAAATAATAAGAGTCTTATTACACAGAAAATAGACCTCTTACTAACAAATATTTTTATAGAAATTAAGTCTCTTACTAAAGAATATTTTCCATAGAAATGAACTCTCTAATTAAGAAATATTTTCTTGGGGAATTAAGTCTCTTAAAAGGGACTTATTAATATAAATTTTTGATAGAATGAAAGTCTCTTATAAAGAGATATTATCTAAAGCATTAAATTTCTTATTGGGTGATAAAACATTTGTCTTATATCAAGAGATATTCTCTATAGAAATTAAGTTTCTTGCTAAGAAATATGTTCTATAGAAATAAAGCCTTATGTTAGGAATATTTCCTGGGAATGAATTAAATCTCTTGTTAAGAGATATTTTCTGATAATTTAGGTCTCTTATTAAGAGATATAGAAAATAGGTCTCTTACTAAGAGATATTTTCTATAGAATTTATGTCTCTTATTAAGAGATATTTTTTATTGAAATTAAGTCTTTTATTAGGAGATATTTTCTCTTAAAATTCAATTTTAGGCGTCCTTTTAGGAGATATTTTCTACATAAATTTAGTCCCTTACTGTGACATATTTTCTTTAGAAACTAAGTCTCTCTTGAGGAGGTATTTTCAATAAAAATTAAGTCTTTTAATAAATGGAATTTTCTTTAGAAATTAGGCCTTTATAAGGAAATATTTTTTAGAGTAATTAAGTCTATAATTAATAATATAATTGTAATTGAAATTAAGTTTCTTACTGAAAAATATTTTCTATAGAAATTGAGTCTCTTTTTAAGAGATATTTTCTATATAAATTAAGTCTCTTACTAATAGCTATTTTCTATATAAATTCAGTCTCCTATCAATAGAGATTTTCTGTAGAAATGAAGACTTCTATTGAGAAATATTTTCTAAAGAAATTAGGTATCCTATAAGGATATATTTTTATAAAAAGTAAGTCTGTTATTAGAGATTTTTCTTTAAAAATTAAGTCTCTTACTAATATATTATTTGTATAGAAATTAAATTTCTCTTAAGAAATATTTTTTATAGAAGTTAAGTCTCTCATAAGAAACTATTTTCTATAGCAATTAAGTCTCCTTCCGCAGGAGGTTTTCTATAAATTTAAGTCTTTTATTAAGAAATAATTTATGTATAAATTTAGTCTCGTTTTAAGAGATCATTGCTGTTGAAATTTTATTTTTATTTAGTGATATTTTCTATAGGAATTGAGCCTCCTACTAAGAGATATTTTTTATAGAAGATATTTTTTTAGAGATATTCTCTATAGAAAATATGTGTATGTTTAGCATTGCTGTGAGTACAGTTCTTGTTTTAATGGGTTAATGTCCTGTCAGTTTGTTTTATAGAAAATGTTAGTTAACAAACACCTCATTAAATGTATACAGGACATTATTTATTACGTCTTTGTGTACGTAAATATGTGTTTGTTATTACATGTTATATATAAACATGTGTATGAGTTGTTTCTTCAAACAAATTACAATGTTTCCTTCAACTACATAATATGTATGTGCTGCTATTTTTCTCATTTCTTCCTCATACTCTTAGCAGTAATGAAAATCTAACCCACACATACATAATAAAACATTTGTAATAATGAGAATAATATGGAAAATGTAAAAAAATCTGTGTTTTTGATTAAAGAGTAAAGAAAGTGTTAATCTATAAAATGTTTTGCCATCATCATTAATTTGTGATAATAAATTTTCATTATCAACTCACACACTAAGAGACATGCACACATGCATGTGTATATATTTTATACTCGATATAAACTAACAATAAATTTAATTGGATTTATGATCATGAAGTTAAACTGTTATCTATCGCTTGAAATAACAGGATTAAATGATTAAAATAATATAATTAAATTGTTTCAATTAAAAAAATTATTAAATTTTAATAGTTGTTTCTATCTCAGGTTTGGCAGAGTTGATTTGGAACCACTTCATTTTACTAAGGAGGAATGATTCTTAACATACATATAATAAAAATTAAACCACTAAACTTACAGTTTTATTCTTTTTATTTGATTAACAGTTCACAATATCTCCCCACTGGCCTTATGGGGGATTTACTTCTCTTTATGGCATGGACATAATACGAAATCTTATGAATGGAAGCAGCCTTTTTTGTAAACGCGATGTGAATTTCGGTATTTCAAGAACCCGTTGTAACGAATGATTTCTCTTGTCATGTCAAGAACCTTTTGGGAAATTTTGAACGTTTTTGAGTCCTACACATTTCTTCAACATTTCCTCGAGAATAAGCATAATAAAATTTCTGAACTAGAAGTTGGGAAAACCAAGCAAGAATATTTTCTTTTAGAAATTTTAAGTTCAATTTATGTGCTTGTTTTGGCCTCTAAACTTTTAGCAGCATTCCTACTTTTTGAACCTTGTAGGTTTTTAAACCTTTCATTTTTTGTACCAAATAGTACGAGCTCTGAGCTAAACGGACTGCTTTCCTGCCGGAATTACTTTCTATTTTTCTGGCTTCAGAAATATCACGCGGACCATTTTTTACAGTAACCAGATTTTCTATCAACGAACAAGATCTTCCGGTAATGTTATATAATATTGGAAAAAGTTTGACGACATAACTGTTATGAAAAATATGTGTTAAGAATTTTTTGATCTAAGTCCTTATGTGATTCTTTTTTTCTTAGGACATATAGGTTTTTCATTCCTCTTTGGATTAAATCCTTCTTCTAAACTAGATTTAGCACCAAGTTAAAAAAATCAAATTAAAGTTAAAAGCCATGAACTTTAGATTTTTATGCGAACATTTCTTTGATACTTATTTTGTGTCAATTTTCTTATATTTGAATTCATATGTGATTCAAATCTTTTCCAAGATTTCTAATATTTTCCTTGTTTGCTCCCCAAACAGTTGTTAGTGTCAGAAACAATATATAAAAAATAATATAATCGTCAAAAGAATGTATTAGAATCTTAAGTTTAATCCCTTATAAAGGATGTTATGCTAGATTTGTTAAAGTGTTGCCTTCTTGAGACATTCAATGTCCATTTATTATCCTTAATAGGCTCTTTCTTCCTTTATATTGTCAAGGGTTTAGTTAACATTTATTTTAACCGTTCGAGTGAATCCATTTTTCAAAACAACGAAATATAACTGAATAAGCAATTTCCAGACCTTGAATTGTTTGTTTAATATTTGTTAGGGGACTTGTTAGGGAACAGCGAAAATAAATATAATTTTCCTCTTTTTCTTTGTTTGTTATTTGGTTAACGCACACCTTATTTTCTATCTTTCTTTTTTATTATGCGGTTTATTATAAGAAAAATATGCCACAAACGCTTCAAATAACAAAAAATCCAAGAAAGAAGATTGCGATAAAATAGAAACATAAATTTAAAGGATAATAAAGCCATAAATATGAACCTGCAGTTATATCCTTAAACTGGCCATAAGCCACATTCATAAAAATTTATTTTATTTACGCTCTACTTTTATTTCATTTCATTACATTTTATTTGTTTATTTATTTGTCCAGGCGAGAACAGTGGAATAATATCGAAAATTTTATTTAAATTATGTAGATTTATTAAACAAGTTGCAATACAATATTGCACAGTGAGGCAAAATCGATGTATTCGGAAATTACATGAAATTTAAAACAATCTAGGCCGAAGAGCAGAGCATTATCACCAAATGGGTTTTTCACCGAGTATCAACCTTTTGTTAGTCAATTTATTTCCAAAAAAACAAACGAGAATGCTTCATTCGGATATGCCGAAACTTTAAAAACCTCCACTGCAAATGCATGTGAAGTAAATGCGTTATATTTCGTTCATGAACATAACTTATTATGTTTGCGAAATTTAATTCTTTTTTGACGATTTATATTGACAATTTTACGAAAGTCCTTCGCTTGAACAAAGAGGTTATCTCAGATATCGGTCTACATTTTTAATGTTTTAAATAGATAGACCATCACAAATACTCCGGACATGTTTTATACAGCTTTGTCAATTATTCTGGATGTGAGCCCGCCAAAAAATGATAGACGGGAATAAAAAAATCGACTCAGATTTTGATTTGTTGCAAGAATATATATACATTATGGGGCTGAGATGATTCCTTCTTAACATAATGACAATATTAATACACGCTTTAAAAATCCTACATATTAAGGTCCTTTGCAAGATTTTGAGTCAATTTTTTTATCCTCCAGCACCAAGAATGGTGAACAGGGTTTAATAACTCTATCATTCCGTGTGTAAAGCTAAGAAAGAATCATCTCAAACCTGTACTACTGTATTTATATATTTGTATCAAATCAAAATCTGAGTCGATTTAGCTATGTCTGTCTGTCTGTTGTTGGCATACTCACATCCGCATTAATTAACAGAACTCAACGAAATTTGGCCAGAGAAGTTTCGTATTTAAAAATTTCAGTATCTTGAAAGATATAAAAGAAAATAATTAAAGCCAAAAATATAACTCATTAAGATTTTTTGTTAAGAAATATTTTGTCGTATGCGTTTGTGAGTGTGGCCGCAACAGGTTTAATTTGTCAAAAATAGACACTTCACAGTGGTCTCGAAATGTTTTTTTGAGAATATTTCAGTAGCGTTAGAACTATTTAATATTTTTAAATGAACTTGAACTTTCTTAAGGTGTTTTCAAATTGATTAGGAGAAGCATTTAACACGTAGAGGAGTTAGAAACTTGTGATCTTCTAATATACAAAAATACTTTAGCAATATGGACACATTTCATTAAAATATGTTTAACGGTTTCCAAAGTTATGAAACATTAAATAAAGCCATGTTGAAATTGTTCAATGCATATTTACATGGGTAAAGTACAAAGTTTCAGTTCATTTTTGAAAAGTGGTGTAAAATTTCCATTTTTTCTTCATTCTTGTAAAAAACTTGTAATATTTGACATTTAATAAATTCCATAAGAATTAAGATGTTATTATAATGTAGAACTATAAAACAATTCCCATTTTTTATTTAAAAATACCCAAAATTCTAATCCGGGGAAAACTTGTTTTGAAATTGACATTTTCAGTAAATTGCTCATTTTGAAGTTATCAAAGATTTGGCCCATTACAGATTTCTTGAGTAAATACCTAATAAAAATATTTAAAAATAAAGAAAATTACGATAGGGCTAGCATTTTTCTTCATGTACCCGGTTTTGTTTTATATGCATATACGATACATAGTTTTTTCAGAATTGAAAAAAATATACAGTCCAGAAGGATATTTTCAATTTTTCAAAATTTCAATTTGAAAATAATTTAATCTTTTTTGACTTCACATAGGTACAAGGTTCTTGTACAGAATCCTGAGATTATTTTATAATTTTTTGGGGCAGAATAAAGAATAAAAATTCAAAAAAAAAATATAACAAAATTGGGTCAAAAATTTACTTATGTGCTAATATATCCAACGCTATAAGAGAAGCGAAGTTTTCGTAGAGAATTAGAAGGGCTATAAGTATATAAAATATATTTTCAATCAAGTCATAAATAAAATTTTGGCGAGTTTTTTAATCATTGTCACACATTTTGGTGATCAACTGACAATAATTCTGAAGATTCAGACTTGAATTCTTGCGATTCATTTATCAGAACATATAATTCCAAACACTTTTGTTTTATATAGAAATAAGAGATTTATTACCCCAATTGTTTTTTGCTCCGCCCACTTTATTTGCGAATAAAAGTTTTAGTTGATTTTAAAATTTTTGTTTTGTCAATATTAAAAACTTATTAAATAATTTTCCTTCTTTCAAATTGTATATCTGATCACATTACAAAATGTTTCAGAACTCTGAGATAAATAAGGAAACGAATCACAGTGTAACGGTTACACTAAATTTAATACTTTTATCTAAGAATGCATCTGAACGAAATTCACGGGTTGATAGGAGCCTTCATGCAACTTTACTCATGATTTAAAGTGGTTTGGTTGTTTTCAAGTTACTGACTATAGCTTTTGCGAACAAGTTATCAAAATAGAAGTTTTAAAGACTTTTTGCGTTAATTCTGCCGAAAATTTTGTCCAAATTTGCAATGATAAACACTTCTGTTTTATATAGAATTCAGAAATTTATTACCCATTTGTTTTTATGTTTTTGCAAAATAAAAAATTGTACTCATTTTAAAATTTATGTTTATGTTTTGTAAATATTTAAAATTTATTAAACGTTTTTTTTTTCTTTCAACATGTTTATCTGATCCCATAGCGAAATGTTTCATTATTTTTTAATTTTAATACAAAATAAACAGGACATGATTAATTTTTGTTTTCTCTTTTTTTTGCATATTTAATGAAAACATCATTATCCTTTTTCCATTTTTTAAACATTTTTCCATTTCAACAAGCTGTTTCCCGTCCTTTCCCTATTTCCGTGGTTTAATTACTTGTGAATTTTCAACAAGAAGTTGAAAACAAAAGGGAAACAAAGAGTTAAGGTAATGGAATATAATTTTCTTTATTTTTCTTTATTTTATATTTTGCATAAAATTTGCATTGGGATTTTGTTCTGCATTTTAGTGTGCAATAAAATTGTTAGAAACTAAAAGGAAAGAGAAGTTAGAGAAAAATATAGTTTATTGGCATTAAAAAATAATTTGAAAAGGTCATAGAAAGAACAATTCTGGGACATTAATAAATGAAATCGAAAAATTCTTAACACACGTTTTCCATTAAATTTTAAAACTCAAGGTACCTTTGTAAAATATGTAAGTTATCTTGTTTAATGTCAATTTCATTAAAAGTTAATTTGATTAAAAGTTATTAAATATTTTCAGCAAAATCCAACTTGGCCTCATAAAAAGATTGTCCAAGCATTTAATAGTCTGCCTTGAACTGCTTCCAATATTATTAAGCAGAACAAGGTGAACTTGTCCTTTGATAGGAAACCCTGGTTTCTGGTAGGAGGAATGATCCATGTGATGTATTCTAAAGCCCAGGCAAATCGAAAGCATTTTCCAACTCATCCGGTTAGGAGTGCAATAGCCAGTTTTAGCTTCGATCTCGGGCTATTGTCAAGAAAACTTAAAGCTCAAGAGTCTGACACAGAACGCTGCTCAAAATGTATGAGCGAAGAAATTGAATCAAGCTTTCTATAGGTTATTGTAGGTCAAGAAAATAAATCTTAATGTACTGATGCTGAGTTAATGTTAAAAAGTTTAGGACGCAGAAGCAGTAAATTTCAAAAAGTTACTATATGGAAAGCAATATGCAATCCGCGTAAAGATACAAGAACAAGATAATTATATATTATAATATACCAAGAGGGGTAAAATCCTCCAAACTGTTTAAACTACGGCACCTTGAAAGATATTGGGTCTTGTTAAAAATTATTTAAGAGCACAAAAAGTGTCCAAAATCGTGGTAGGTTGTAAATGGGATGGGCTACCTGTTCGAGCAAAGTTCAGAAAGCACTAGTGATTAAAATTATAAAAAATCAATTTTTGTTAACTGAAATCATAATTTTAATAAAATAAAAGATTTAAAACGTAAGTTTAGTGACTTCGTTTATATAGAATTATAGAATAGAATTTTTCGATTTCACTCCTTATTATCAATAAGTTGTTTAAAGAAATTTGTGTTTTAAACAATAATTGCAGCTCAATAAACGGAATCTTTTGTAGAGCCAGTAACCATAACGTTCATATTTCTGATAAGTATCTCATTATAAAAATTGTCAATTACATTCAGCTGGATACATTTGTGAGACTTTGAAATTTGTACAGATTGTTTCATTTGTCGTTGGTTTATCAAACAAAACTTAAGTATTTTTTATTCATATTTCAGTTTTATATGCAAATTATTCTTAACAATTGTTGATAAATATTAAAAGATTTTTCACAATGCAGCTCTTGTGAAGTTTTAAAAAATAACAGAAACTACAGAATCCTCAAGGACGTTAATTTTACATCTTAAGTCAGTTAAGAGAACAATAAACAGGATTTTTATTAAATTCTTGCAAAATTTGTACATTCTATTGAATAAGAATTTTGAATGAAAAACAAATTACAATGGTGTTGAAATTTCTATAAAAATGTAATATCCTTTGTTTGGTTGTGGTTTTAATAGGGTGATCCAATATATGTACGCTATTTCATGTGAGTCACAATTGTATGAAGTTTTTTGCCAAGTTTAATTCCTCTACTATTTGTTTCTATATACAGAAAGACTGATTAAATTGTTTGGAAATAAAAATCTAACTTCTGATTCGTTGCTTGATTTATATGAATTCTGACAAAAAATCCATCCATCCTTACAATATATGGAATCACTTCTACATGTTTTAAGGTTCGTCTACCTATCTGACCATCTTATCGTTTTTGAAATGTTTCAATATAGCAAAGTACGGTACTTATTAATCTTGGATCATTATTTCTGTTGACTATTTTAGGTAGCATATTAGCATTATTTAACTTAATTTGGCACAAATTAAGTTCGTATTCAAGTAGGGCTGCGATTGAGGAAAGTGATCAGGGTCCTGCATGATAGTGAATATACCTAACATTTAATAAAAAACAACAGACAGCACTCGTTTGGTGTCCGACTACTGAGAATTGAGTATGTTGTACTTTGGGGCGTTTATAAAGTTAATATTACATTCAAATTGACTTTGCAATAATTGCAAATTTAAAGAAAAATTTAAAATATTTTTAATCCTTCTATGGTGGATAAGGGTATATTGTATGTAACGCCTAGAAGAATCATGTAAGATCCCATTAACCTTACACTTTTTGATCAAACCAAACTCTGATTTTATTCAAATAAATCTATCTGTCCTTCCATCTGTCTGTTACTGGCTCGTTTATAATCACACTAATTGCCAGAACCCAATCGAGTTTTTACTTTTTATTTGTTTTGAGAAGTTTACTTTACTATGTTAGTTGATAAAAAGTTATACGCTGATAACCGAGTCAACCCTGAAAGAAGAAGAACTTTTTCCATTTTTATAATTTCTAGCGAATATTAAAATAATAATAAATAAAATGTTGTCACATTAAACAAACAAATATTCATCACTGTTATCCGGTTCAGTATAGAAAATTATTAAACTACTGAAATAGATAATTTATTTGTAATAATGTGCTATTAATCTGCAAAAATAACCTTTTTGTAAAATAAGAAATTCATTGTTATTAGTTTCTTTTCTATCAGAAATATTTTTGGAAAAATTTGGTACTCTGGGCGTATACTTAATTTCAGTCATTCATTAATACAACGCATTCACCTAGAATTTTATAAAAATAAGATTTCTTATTTGTTGGAGTATTATGCGTTTGTCCAGATATTTGTAACATACAGAAACGTTTACTTTTAATTATACCGTATGAATCAGAATCACTTTCTGAGTCGGTTTAACAATGTCTGTCCGTCTGTCTTTCCGGCTGGTTGCCTATGTAAAAGTTGTGAGCACTCCATAGGTCGTAAATTTTAAAATATCAAGGACATTGCCAATAAGTAAAACAAGTATTTTAGTGTTGTATAATAAAAAAATATTTTGCACGAGGTTAAAATATGTTGATGTTTAATTTATATATTTTGAGGTCCCACAACTTCTTTCATACCCCCTTAATGTCACGGAATGCCGTAGCCCACCTATAATGAATATTTTCTTTATGAGGGCATATATAGCATTGATATAGACTCTATAATATATAAGGACTGACAACGAAGAATTCTTAACACACGTTTTCATTAAAACGTTTAAGCCAAGTATTAATTGTTTTTATTTTTATCAAGTTTCCTTTGGTAAACATGTCAGTTATCATGTTTAGTTAGACTGATCATAATAAGTGACCAGAGAAAAAGGGCATACTAAAACTATTAAATATTTCCAACAAAACCCAACTTGGTTTTAAAAAATTTTGGCAAATTAGTCTAAGTTCTACCTTCAAATTATTCCATTGTCTTTTAATTGTACCGGGAGAACTTGTTTGTTGATAGAAAACCTGGTTTAGGTAAAAGGAGTGGTGCGCATTATGTTTCTAGTTAAACCAAAAAATAGAAAGCATTTTCAAAAAAATTCAAAAAACATCCAGCAGAAAAGTTAAATCTAATGCAGGTTTAAAAACACGCAAGAGTTAAAAAACTTCCAGACAGAAACGATGCTAAATATTTAGAAGCCAAAAAGATGAGAACGGAAATCAAGTTTTCTGTAAAATTAAAAACACCTTTTGCATAACGGATAATTTAACGTATGATACAGAATTTTACCACTTCCTGTACAAAAACTTTTTTACAGTGGACCCTCTAAGTACCAAAATTTACATCAAAGAATTAAAAAGTTACAAATATTTTGTTAAAACTAAAATTAAATCAAGCATATGATTACTTCGTTCTGTTTTTCCATCAAAATTTATCTTCTTTTAAATATGAAATTTTTATAAATAAATTTGTTTATTTAAAGTTGTGAAGTGAAGTGAAAAGATTTCTGAGGCATAAAACTTGTTGAAATAAAGTCAACATATTTTAATCGTCATAAGAGGTTTGACCTTAGTTTTATATTATATTTATTGAACATATGTTCATTTTACCGTTACTTCTTTTAAGTACAAGTAAAACACGGTCTACTCACTAAATGCACAAGAAAAATTATTAACTCTCAGTAAATATTGACATTTATTGAGGAAAAAACGAAGGAAAAGTCAATTGTACATTTTGTTGGTGGCAGCCAAAAGATAAAATTGCAGATAATTTTTTTTTAAGATAAAATGTCCTAAAGGTCTTAATAAATAATTCTGGCAACAAAAATGTAAAAACACACATATATATTTACAAATACTTTAGAAAAACAAGTAAAAATGTTATGGTCGGTCAAGCCTGATTCTGTAATTCCCTACATAGCAATATTGGTTAAATTTTATTATTTGATTCATTTTTATAAATCTGAAACTAAATTAATTTTTTGTAAAAGGGTTAAACGAAAACTGCAAGAAATTTTGAACCTCGTAAAATTTTTCACCTCGATTTTTGCATATATTAAGCTTAATTTCACCAAATATATATACAATACCAACGTATATGTGAGATTTATGCCCTTCAAAGCACAGTGTGCCCAAATCGATTTTTTTGACTTTTCAATTATTAGAGATACCTGAAATGCTGAGCTGCTTATGAGTTGATTTTAAGGAATACAAGGCCCTTATGATCAAGCGCGTAGTCACCTCAAATGGTGAGCTTCTCTGATATGTTGAATTTTCTACAAATTCGCAAAAAATTCATTTATGAATTGAGAGAAAAGGAATTTTTTAAAAAGATAGTCCTTGAAAAGGTCTTAAAAAATTTTGATTACTTGTTTGGTTTCGGAGATATTTACGTTAAAATAAACTCTAAGTAAATTTTTTATTTTTTTAAGATGACGAACTTATTGTAGGTCCGATATTTTTTTTTAATATTCCTAATAAAATTCTTGAAAAAACTGAGGCAATATTTACATAAATATATGAATCCGTTAGAATGTTATATTAATCTGAATTTAGAGCCATAAAAATGTATATTTGTTGCGAAATTTAACAAAATATTGGCAACATTTATTTACTTAAAAAACATATTTTTTAAAGCTCTCAAATCGCAAAACCAGATTCATATTTAAAAATATTTTCTGATGGACGGTCCTTTGAAATAGATATCATTACTCGTTTTACTTTATTTAAGTTTAAATGTGATTTTTTTATTAAAAAAAATCAAAATTTTTTCTTAAATTTTTGGCATCAAATTTATGTTTTCTTTAAGAATTTTCATTCTTGAAGTTCTAGCGTTTTCTTACACACCAAATGTATGTGCTAGAAGTTTACACCTTGCCTAAAAATTCACTCTAAACTAGTCTTCCTCCAGTAAAATTTAACTTATATCCATACTGATTTCGCGCCTGACCGTATAGAGCCTTGTATCTTCCAAATCAATTCAGAAACACCTTAACCAAGAAGGTGTTACAGAATTATTAACAAACAAAAACCGATTTGTACACACTGTGCAAACTAATATTTGGAAGGGAGCTTGTATGGAACCTATGATAAGTACGATCTGCCCTGCATTATTAAGTACATCGGTTTAGAATATCATAAGACTTAATTCTGTAAAATTTCGTTAAACTTGCTTTATATTTAAGTCTTTTATGAGTTTTAAACTTAACTCCGGAAAGAAATTTGTATGCTATGTACCTGTAATGTTAAACCGAACATGTCAAGTTTCAATAGGTTTCGTCCTTGAGCCAAAATAATATGTACCAAATTTATCAAGATATTTTAAAAATTGCTATCTGTAGAGTGTTCACAATGTTTACATGGACAGCCAGACAAATAGATTAAATTAACTCAAAGGTGATGCTGAGTCGAAAGGTATATCTGATGGTAAATGTAACGCCATTATTTCTGTATGCTACAAGCATCAGGACAAACACATTATACTCCAACCACCTACGGTATAAAAGGTATAATAACAAGAAAAAATAAGTAAGAATGATATATTCGGCCATGTCAAATCTTCAGTTCCCTATAACAGAAATGATTGCGAAGTAAATACGCTATGTTTCGTATACAGACAAGCACAGCTGTATACAATGTGCAAAAGCTTGTCTTAAATATAATCGAAACATCAAAATCAAATAACGATAAAGTTAGTTATATTTTTTTACTATAACTACTGAACCGATTTTGATAATTTTTGGAATGTAATGAAGTACACATAGTATAATATTATGGTAATTTCATTCTAATTTATCGATTTATAATTGCGAGTTTAACGTTTTGAACTTAGAGGTTGTCGGTCTTTATCTTTTAACATACGGAACCGATTTTGCTGGTTTAAAATAGGAAACAGACGGAGATGCCTAAATCGACTCAGATTTTGATTTGGTGCAAGAATATATATACATCATTGGGTCTGATATGATTCCCTATTAGTACTACACACGGAATGACAAAGTAAATATACCCTCTTCACCACTTGTGATAGTGGAGGGTATAATAAATATAAAAAACACTCACACACACTCAAACAATTTAAGGTTTCTAGAATTTTTTTATGGTTTTAAATGAGGGATTTAAATAGCGTAATTAATTAAATTAATTTTATTAATTTTTATTAATTTTCTTAAATTCACTTCTTTGAAAAGAAAACTTACCCTTTTTTAATAAATTCCTTTTTTGATTTAATCTTATAATAATTTTTCTTTAAATTCAGCTTTTAATTTTATTAATAATCCTGACAATATGTTAACATTTCATTTTCATTTCAAAGTCTTTACACCCAAAAATTTATGAAAAGTTTTCCTTAATTTTAATTAAAAAATAAATTTCCAATTTTCTTTTTTAATAGAAATTTCTACTGTTTATTATTTCTTTTATTATTGTTTTTATAATAATTAATTTATTATATTTTGATAATTTGTTAAACAAATATTTTGTTGTTTTATTATTTTACTTTGTCGTATTACTTGTTTATTTGTATGTGTGTGTAGGTTTATATATATATATATTAATATTGTTTTTGTGTATGTATATATTTTTATTTTGCGTAATGTTTTTTATTCTTTGTATATGTGTTGTTATTGCCTCTGAGGTAGAATTATAACTACGACTATATAACGCATTCTAGGAACGCTTATCACTTGTATATTTTGCGGTGCGATACAATACTTTCATTTTCTGTCAACAATACGAACGAAAGTTTAGGGCGGCTGGTAAAGGAACTGTTAAGTTTTCATATAATAAAGCTTTTTTGTTGTTTGTTTTTGGCAGATGTAAATGAAAACTGAAAGGAAAAGCAACAGTAAATTATACCGTAAAAGGAGTACAGATGAAGAAATGGCGGCTAAACTCACAGCTTTAATTTTTTATTTAATTGAAATTATTCTTAGAATTTGCAAAAATAAAATATTTTTATAGTTTGGACCTAATTTTTATAGTATTTTCCGTCACTGTGTTGGAACAAGGAGTCTTCCATTGTTCCAAATCAACACACTTTTGGACAATTTCTCTCTGCTCTTCAATTCTTTTTTAACAAGAGCCCAATATCTCTTCACTGACTATTTAGCTCCTGGTAGTTGGAAGGTTTTGCCCCTCTTGGTACAAACACCACATTGTTATTCTTCTACCACTCAAGACTTGTTTACCATAGAGGCATGTTGCTAAGTCACAAATAAGATCAAAATAAGTCTTAAGATTGAAAGCAGTCTTTTGTTAAAATTCCATGCTGTAAATTTCGATATTTATAGAGCTCGTTGCAACAGATAATTATATTCTTTTTCCGCAACTTTATATTGTTTGTCATACCAAGAACTTTATGAAAAATTTTGACTGCTTCTGGGTCTTTACATTTTCTTCAACATTTCCTCGAGCATTCGTAACATAAATTTTCTGACCCGGAAGTTGAGAAAAATCTGCCAGAACATAAATTTGTTCATTCATTAAGCCGCAAGAATATTTATTTAGAAAACTTGACTTCAATTTCTGTGCTTTCTTTTTGGCTTATAATTTTTAGCAGCCCTCCTGTCAGGAACTTTTTGAGCCTTGTATGTTTTTCAACCAGCATTAGCTTTAACTTTTCATAACAAATAGTCCGATCATGGAGATAACCGGGATCAGTGGGAAAATGCTTACTTCCTTTTGCCTTTGGAAATATCATATGGATCATTCTTTTTTTCTATCACTGCACGAGCTCTTCCAGTACTGTTTAAAAACCTTGAAATCAGTTCGGCAAGCATTTGAATTCTTGGTCAACTTTTTGTAAATCGAAGTTGGGCTTTGTTGAAAATGTTTTATATTTTAAATTTGCACTTTTTTCTGGTCACTCACTTTTAACCAAATTAACAATATTCATTTGTCAGACATTAAAAAAATCCTTTTTTTAAAGGAGTAAATAAAATAATATTAAAATTTTCATGAAAAACCTGTGTTAAGAATCTTTCGATCTCATATATTAGTATTTTGGAAATATTTCGCTTACTTTAGGTTTATGTAATTACAAAACACTGTAGCAAATCCACGTGTAAAATTTTAAAAAGATCGGTCACAAATGATCTTCTATTCGTTATATGTTTGTCGCAAACATTTATTGTTGTCACCAAAATGTTAACCGTTGAATTCATTTTATTTTGATAACAATTTCGTTGCTGTAATAATGTAATTTTTATTCAATCAAGAAATAATGGTGTCATAATATGTTTGGAAATATGTTTGACTGATCTCAAAAAATCTCGTTAAAAAAACTATTGTTATTAAAAAAAATACTGAAAACTGAATATGAACAAATATTTTTTCAGTTTGTATTGACATGGAAAATAATGTAATATTGTGCTAACAATAACTTTTTTTAGAATAACAATATTTTTTGTGCCGATAACCATGTGTTTAGTGATAATAACAATAATTATTGAAAAATAACAATAACCAATATTTTTATTGGTGATTACAACAACTATTATTATTAATGCAAAATCACAAAACAAATAAACAAATATTTTAGTAACAATATATTGTAACAATAGTATGTTACCTCTGTTTATGGTTTTCTCTGTGTGTAGGCAGATCCACTTTCGAAGATCGTGATATTATGAAAATATTTCGAATATTTAGTTTGGTCCATAATTTCCTTTAATCCTTATATAAAACCACCAAAAATCTATAGTAATAAAAATAGTTTAAAATATTTTCTTTTTAATCAAACAGGAATCATAAAGTTAAATTCATTGAGAGTCTGTCCATAATTTTTCATATCTATAGTCAGTCTTATCCGACTATTGCACTCTTCTTGTGCATAAACTGTATCTGCATTTATATTTTTTCACATTATAGCTAAAATAACACTTTAGTCACGATTTTTGTAAGGAGCTCTTTTTAAATACTTCTCAGCATCATATGGATCCATAAAACCATTCATCTCTTTATTAAGAGCGTAAAATATTGACAATGTATATTTTTAATACGAGTTCTTTTTAATTCAAATTGTATAATAATATAAATGCAAATTACATTAATATTTTCTAGACCCAACGAAACTGGTACTGACTTGAGATATGAACTTATTTACGAAGATTATGGACCTGTATTTGATTTATTTAAAAATTTAATTACCTGTCTCTTTTACATGGGCTTGTAATAGGTTGGAGTGAATTAAAGCCCAAGCCCGTACAGTGCCACTTTATATATGAAATAGTTTATATATTAACAAAATTTCAGGTAGATTATCTATTGAAAGTTATATGTGGGTTCGGTATAAATATTATGTTAATTATTTCCCTGGAATAAATTATTTGTTGGCCATTTAAGAGAGACTGCTAATTGAGGATAAAATCAATATCTTCCTCACGCATTCATCATTTCAATTACTATTTTTCCATAAGTCTCCGAGTTTCGGATCCAAGATGGGATCAAAATGATTTATTAAAAATTATGAATGATGCGACAAATATTGTCTTCAAATATTTCTAAAACAAAAGTCTCACATTGGGACTTTAAATATGTAAATCAAATCGAATCACGTATTTATAGGATTTTAGCATAAAGGGAGCAGAAGAAGTTACCTTTTTTATATTCAACTTTCACTCCCACACTATTCTAGAAAATTATTCATGTATTATTGTCATGTATTGTAGTTTATCAATTAAATTGGCATCATAAAGACAGAGCTTATGGTGGCTTTGAAGGTTTAAACTTTAAAATGAAAGGAATTATTTGTCTATAAAGACGAATGTAAACTGATACATTGGATTTATACTTATTAACGAATTTTGCCTATAGAAACCTTCTGGAATTCAAGCTGCAGAGGTTATCCCCTGCTATCATTACGTTAAATTTCATGAAATCAATCCAGTCAATCAAAATTTACAGATGTGTTTACAAAAAAATCGATTCTACCCTATTGCACACTAAGTAGCTTAAAATTGTCGAAATCAATGAAACAGGCTGCTCTAAAAACAGACTGTTGGATCTTGTAAGAAAAAATTATGCAGTAAATCTGGTAGCAAAACAGGTATCTTTGAAAATATATTTGCAGATTTCATGAATTATTTCACTCTTTTTGTAGTAAACAATTTCACTGACATTATACGGTACCATTTTGTTAAGCAACAGTGATTCATTTTTTACGCATTTTCCTTTCTTTTCATTCGGATTTTTGTCACAGTAAAGCAACAGCTGTCAGTTGTAATGAGAGGAATAAAATTACTTTTGGCACATGCTCAATCGTAAAACTTTAAAGCTTTTACAAACAGTGTTAACAACTTGAATTTTTTGTTAAGAAAACATTTTTCTTAACTACAAAAAACAGTTACGTACAGATAAATTTTTGAAAAAGAAATTAAATTAACAATAAAAAGTTTATAAACGAAATTGTAGAAACCAAAATTATTATATATGCTGTAGGGTATATACAAATTTTGTACTTCTTCACAGCATTGAGTTGTAAATATAAATGTATATATTCGCACAATTGTTTTAATTGTATTTTTATTAATCATTTAAATAAAAATTAACATAAATTGACTATAATATTTATACTTTGACTTTATAATAATTAAAGGCTGATAAATAATTATTGTAAAATATATAAAAAATCATCATCCATCTTATGATGCATTTAATTGTTTCTTATTATTTTTAAAAATACTTAACGCAATTTCAACTTTCTATTGCGTCTTTCTTAAATTGCAATAAAGACATAATGAATGATTTTAAATATTTTAAAAAATCATTAAGAAATTGAAAATTAATTTGATTGCATAATTAAAAATAATTATTTTTTAAGAAAAAAAAATCTGCATCCGCACAGTGGGCAAAAGGCGACATTTTTTCGAATTACTATTAATTTTGCTTGGAATTTCAGATTTTTTAAAGATTTTATAATATTTAAGAATGTGATTTTTATGCAAAATACGACACCTTATTTTATTGAGATGAGTAACATCACACAATTTTGGACATTATACTAACCTTTTAAAATTGGCTTTGTCATTTTGTATGTATCACCAAGATGTTATCATCTAAAACCCCATAATTTTCTTGCATCATATCAAAATCTGAGCCAATTTAGCTTTGTCCGTCTATCTGTTAGAAACATTATCACGCCTAGAATAATTGTACAATAAAATTTGGCCAGAGTTTGTGTTCTTTTCCTTAGCAGTTTTTAATTTAAAACCAGCTATATAAGTTCATTAGCAAGAAGGTTATAGACCGATATATGAGACAACCTTTAAATTCCGAAAACCAACTTTCTAATTTTTTTAACAAAAAGTAACTGGATTTAAACAAGAATTTAACTGTAACATACATTTATTCGTACTTCATAATCGCGCAAAAAAGTTATAAAAATCGTCTGAATATATGTTATTTATTTGAACAATATCGGTACATATTTTTTAAATAAAACCCAATTTTATTGAACTCCATCACAATTACTTTTCAAACTATCTTTAGTACATATTAATAATTTACTCAATCTCGGTCAAATTTTGTTTTTTATACCATATAAGGCCCCTTTCTGGAAACAGTTTAAAGCTTAAAAACAAGTATATAAAGACAATGAAATCAATATCAACCATTTTTTTAATCTTCGTGCTTTTCTTCTAACTGTCTTGAATACGTCTTACTTTCTTTGGCGAATATCGATTCATATTTGGCTATAGTCTCGTTCCCGGAAAAGAAGTTTTAAATTTATAGGAATTGTAAACTTGAAACAATTCTGTTGAAAATCGGCATAATTATTGCTCTAACTAAATGAATTATGTGTGACTTGTTTGACGAATATCGGGCCCTATTTTGCTATAGTTCCTATTTAAGGTTCCATCCAAGATATTTGATACAATTTTCTTGATACAATTGCATTTTTAAACTGTATTAAAGACAGTTTAAAAGTACTTATTACTTACTTATAATATCACTTTCTTTAATATTGTTTTAGGCTTAAAAGGTTTTTAAACCTTCGCCAATTCCTCAAAATTCAGATATTTAACTAAATGCTTTTAATTAATTATAACTAATTTTATGGATATTGCGACATGTACAATTTATGCTATTTTTTGCATAATATTAAAAGTGGTGAATATTTAAGATTCGGCACAGCATTAGCATTTTACTTATTTCAGTTGATATTTTAGTTCCATTTAAAGCGAAAAACATGACAAAAATTTCAAAGAAAATTTAAATTTCTAATCGCAGATAGCAAACACTTAATAACGATTTAGAATTCCTTAACAGATATAGAATACTTTATAATAATTTCCATTCCAGTCATTTCCAGTATATGTATTTTTAATTATGTGTTATTAATAAATTATTCTTGTTAGTGGATCTGTAATCAATTAAAGAAATGAGTACATAATTCAATTAAATTTTTTTTATATGGTACCAACGCAATAAATTTTGCAAGTTGTTATCTCTAAAGATTTAAAAAGTATGAGGACAAAATACTAAGAAAAAATACAAAAATATCAAAGTAAAAATCTTTAAATGAACTTTTATCAATTCCAGCCAAAGTGACAAAAAATTTAATGAGATCGTTTTTTAATTTTAGGATGAATAAACTCAGTTAATCAAGAATATAAATTTTCAATTAAATATTTCGTAATGTAATACAGTTAAATAACAAAAATTTTGATATAAAACAGAGTTTTTAAATCTGTCATTCCATGAGAAACGTCAAGAATAAATAATTTAGAGTGAATGAAAATATTATGTTTTTAGTGAGTAATGGGGTCGAGAATTGGATCTCTAAAGTTGGTCACAAATTTGTTTAAATCGCCAACATTATATTTATGATTTTATTTAAAATCAAAATAAGAACAAGTAAGAAGTTATACTCGTTCAAGCCCGACTATTTAATACCATTTCACCACATTGTTGGTTATGTGTGGCAGCTATAAAAATTTAATGAACCACCTTCGTATTAAGTATTTTTTGATTTGTACTTAAATGAGCAGTAATTATACTGGTACCAACTTCCATGTAGGATTACTACGTTTTCTGTGGGCGTTACATGGGAGCACACATTGCTTATATTTGTTTTGAATTGACTTATTCTTATTACAATAGTGACATCTGAAGTGGCACAATTTGGCACATCATTGTAGGATATTATAAAACTAGTTTGTGTCAAATAACATTAACATTTCTTAGGACATTTGTGACCATTCCGAGATGATTATTTGTATAGATGAAATAATGGACCCATCATCATCAATTTTAATGGACATCGTTCTCGAGGCAAAATAATGCCAAATTTCATTAAAATACCTTTAGAAATGCGGCCTGAATTTTCTTCGCAATGTTTACATGGACAGCTAGCCTGCCGGCCGACTAGACGGACGGACATAGTTAAATTGACTCAGAAAGTGAAATATAATAAGGTGTTAATATTTTTTCTGAGCGTTACAAACGTAAGCACAAACGCATTATACCCCAACCATCTATGGTGGTGTAGAGTATAAAAAGAAAAATATCATAAGACTTATTTTCGTTGATTTTTTTTAAAACGCTTTTTACATTTGTACAAGTGCTAACTGAAATATTGGACAGAACAAAAGCAACTTATTGAAAAAATAATTAAAAAAAAAATAATTAAAAAAACTTATATGTTTTCCCCTGATTTGAATTTTAGGTATAATGATACCATATGAATATATAGAGTCGTCCTTAAAAAATTAACATGGTCTCTTCCATAGAAATTAGCATATTTCGCTTTTAAATATGTGCTAAGTTTATGACCTTTAAACATGTTTTAGTGACATTTTATTCTGTTATATCTAAGGTACTCCTCCACGAAAATAATTGTTACTTACTGATGTATTTAAGTTCTTTTTCCTATATTTGGTTATGCCAGAATTTTTTTATCAAAAAAAAAAAAATTAAACGGCAATTATGTTCTAGATTTCAAAACAATTGATTCACAAGTAACTGTAACTTCCAAAACATATCAAATTCCGTTAATAAAATACTACATAAAATCAGTCCATAATCACCTATAGGCCGCATATAACCACGTTTTCCAAAATCATCCCAAATAACACAAATCCGACGTAATTGATAAAATAAATCAATTCCTCGTGGGTCTTTCCATAATTTTGGATGTTGTATTATAGTCCTTGACCGACTTTTTTCTACAATGAGATACTGAAACATTGGTCAAATAGGCGGTTAAATATGAATTATTAAAAATTTATTTCATATTGTGGTTTTTAAGTGGTAGTGGGCCTTTTATGGAATTTACGAGGATGATGAAATTATCCTTATTAAGTTGAAGTTGATTTTGTCAGTATAAGTGGTGCCAAATATAACTATGATACTGATATTATTCCAATAAAATAATTAGTATCAATATTTTTTATTGTGTGTTACGAATACGGAAACTGGGGTAATGAAAGCTAAGCAAATTTGAATGATAAATGTAACGTCGGTTTCTTTTAAAAGTGTGTAAAACTTTTTAAGTATTATTCGATAGGCACATGAGGGTTTATTTTCCGTACTTATAATAATATAGGGTTACACTCTAGTGTGTACAATTCTTACCTGAATGTGATATTCGATATTCCGCATAATTTAAAATAAAATTCTTAATTATTTATTTTGTCACAAGATTGAGGTATATATAAATTTCAATTATATCAACAATTCGGACATTTGAAAATTATATATTAAACATATATTTTTTATATAAATAAAAAAATAAATAAAAGTGTTACCTATGATCGAGTCAAAAACTCTAATAGTCTCTTTATGGAAAATTCCTCCAAAAATATAAAAAAATGCAATTAAATATACAATTTATTCAAAATAGTTAAATGAGTATAAATACAAAGATAGACGAAATATTAAAAATACATTAACAAAATCGTTTAGACATACAGAGTACTATATTGCCAGATAGAACTATATAGTCGCTTCTGAATTTTCGAAATTTCGAATTATCGAAATTTAATCAATCAAAATTCCTTTCCGTCTGCCCATCTATTAGAAATATTTCACGCCCGAACATTTTGAAGGAAATTAAAGCAAAATTTTGATACACCTAAATTTCCGATAGTTTAAAAGATAATTTGTGAAATTTATTACATATATTTATTTTCAAAAATTTGATTATACTGAGACCATTATAGAGTTGAATTAGATTTCATTCTTAAAAAAACACTTAGATGTGATTTCATCTTGCTAAAGCTCGGATCAATAGTCCTTGTGTTAAATGTATGTAAATACTTTAATAAATTTCGGCCTATATGGTGAATTTAAGCCTTATCAAACTTTTTATATAAATATATTCAATTGAAATTCAGCACAATTATTTTTATAACTTTATTTAATATATATAATTTATTTTATGACATTCGGAAATTTTCCAAGAACTGACTGTAAATTGTTAAAGTATAAAAGTATTTCTGTTAAATTTGGCAATGATGATTATGTCCTATGTACATGAATATATGTGACGAATTGAAAAAAAATTTCTATAGCTTGCATATAAAGCCCGCATCCTGACTTGTGTCACGGGCGTTGAAAATTATAACCGACCTTATCGACCCTAATAGAATCATGATCATCAACACGACTTTCAATATGGACCGTCCTTGTTTTTAACTTTACATAGACCAATAGTTAGCCAGAAGAACGAGCATCATAAAATCGGCTCGGGATGCAGTTTTGAGTCGATCGCTGTATTTAAAAATGTTGGAAGAACTATAGTGAATTTTTGCCGTTAACAATTATAAAATTATGAACCAGCCCTTTAAAATTTTTTTACAAAAATTTTTTCTTATGTTTATCCTAATTTGAATAATTTGTATTATAATACCAACGTATATGTAAGATTTAATCCATCAAAATGGTATTTGTAAGGGGTTTGTATGGAACCTAAGATAAATAATAAACCGATCCTTGTGTAAATTGGTACATCATATTACAATGTTATAAGTAATTTTTATGCCAAATTTCGTTAAAATTGCTTTGTATTTTATGAACTTAGACCCAAAACTGGAAGGAGGGTATAACTAGAAGACTTGGAAAGACTCTAAGAATTATATTCTGGTCTAATAAAATCAACAATATAAATCTGAACATGAAACTCGATATAATAAAAATTAAAGGAATAAAATGAAAATAGATCGACTATACAATCAGAGAGCAACCGGAAAGGCAATTGAGGGAAATACTCAAGGTTTAAGAAGCCAAGATCTAGTACAGCTCAATTAAACATGGAAAGACCCAAAATCAATTGTAGCATACCGTAAAAAATAAATGTGCCTTATCGAATATATTCCCAAGAGGGATAAAACTCCACCATAATTGCGAATGAAGTAAATTCGTTTTGTTTCCTACATACAGTTTAAGTACACACACTTACAAACGCATACAACATATGAAAGTTTTTTTCTTTCTCTGATAGATGGACAATTAGCAAACAGACGTACAGACAGATAGTCCGACAGATAGACGGACAGACAGACAGACAGACAGACAGATTTTCATTTGATGCAAATGATTACTACTTAGCGTTATACGGAATGACAAAGTTAATATACCCTCTTCACCGCTTGTGGTGGTGGCGGGTTAAACATGTAAGAATTCTATATTCGGATATGCCGAATCTTAAACTGTTTAAGTTCAATATCACTTACATTATAATTACACACAATTCCGGAAAAGACGTCAAATTCTCTTTCAATGTCGGTTCTGAGCCAAATATTTTTTGGATATATGAAAAGAAATATATAAAGTAAATTTCAGAAAATTATTAATTTAAAATTGCGGTCTTTATCACACACTGATTTTGGTGAGTGTAAAAATTTTGCATTTTTAACTCTGTATTATCAATTCTATTAATCTGATTTTGATGATCTTTAATAACCAAAATTTAACAGAATTTTTCTGACATTTTTTACCAAAAATGCAGATTATAAAAAGAGAAAAATAAGAAAAGAGAAATAAGCTGTTGAGATTTTTCATGGAATAAAATAAGGAAGAGTAAACGTTATTTGGTTATTTGTTTTAACATGTGTTATATTGCAGAATATTCGGCCTTGACTAAAACTTTTATTCATATTTTTATTCGGAACTCAAATCTGATTAATCAGGAAACTATTCTTATCTATTTTAATTGGCAAATGATTCAAAATCTCTAGACCGATTGAAAGCAAATAATATGAATTTCTTTATCTTTAATAGAAAATAAATGTGCAGTAATTCTTAATGAATATTAAAGTCATTATAAATAACAAATAGTTTTATTGAAATTAATCAAACATTTTATAGATTTTTTTCTAAATTAAATAATCAATTAAAAAGTATAAGTATAAGTATAAGTAATAATAAGAACTTAGTTTATATACATAATTAAGTGTAAAATAAATACAACAATAAACTAAAATTAATTTATAACTTGTGCGTATAATAAGTACAAAATAGATCATTATAATTTAGAACTAGAAAATGTTGATTAAAAACTGAATTTAATGAAAACAACTAAAAGAATGTTATATTCGGCTATGCCGAATCTTTAATACCCTCCACCATAAATGCGTGTAAGTAAATACATTATGTTTCGCACACACACTCACTCACAAACGTATATAATAGAACCGTTTTTATTACATCTAACACAGGACATTTAATGAGAAATTAAATTAGTTATATTTTAAGCTTAAACTTTTTTTATACTGAACCGATTTTGATCATTTTTGAACAGTAATGAAGTACATATAACTTTATATTATGTCAAAATCTTATTCTAATTTTTCATTTCTTTTAATTGACAGTTTACAAACATTCTTCACTGGAACTTAGAGGTTTCCTCTAATCGGTTTATATCCTTCTATATACTAAACTGATTTTGCTGATTTTAAATAGGACTATAACAAATACTCAGACCATATTCTTGGCTCTGTAATACATTGGTTGAAAACGTGCCAACAACAGACACACAGACAGACATACATGCGGACCAGCAGACGGAGAAACAGACAGAGGGATAGATGGACATAGACTCAGATTTTGATTTGATGCAAATATATATATAAACAATATGGGGTCTGAGATGATTCTTTCTTAGGGTTACACACGGAATGACAAGGTTAATAAACCCTCTTAGCCGCTTGTGGTGGTGGAGGGTATAATAAGTCACTTAAATACATAAGTAAAATAGGAGATTTTTGTATTAAATAAATAACACAAATATTAGAATCAATATTATTAAGTAGAAGCTAAATTAGGATTATAGAAAAAGTATGCGATCAGGAGAATTAATATAAAAATATAGGTAACGACAAGAAATGCATTCATATAAAAAAATACTAAAATTTAGAGGCCAGTTTTTCACAAAACATAGATTTAAAAATTCAAAATTTTCAAAATAACTCTGAATAATGAATATAAAATGCTTCCTATGCGGACGTAAAATTGGCTCTATAACTGTTTAAAGGATTTCAGTTCCAATAATCTTAATCTATTCCGGTATTCCAGTCTTTATAACTTGTCCATTTGTACAACGAAATATTCTCTCGTGCTCGGGTAATTCACCAATTAAATAATCACGCATTTGTTCGATGGCATCACGAGAATGGCCAGTACCATGAAAAGCTAAGGTAGCATCACGACCTGCATAATCCATAATAACGTCAGAGCCACCGGGATGATCGTGTATAAAACTAGTAACATCATATACACGATCATAGATTACCACCCAACAATCATTATAGTCATCATGCTGGGCCACTGTATTCAAACAAATTTCGGGTAAAGAATTTGTTTGTGCCTTTAAAACTTTAAGAGGAGGCTGTTGAGCCTTTTGATTTTCCTTTGAATTGGGAACAATGCGTAAAGCTTGTAAAAGGCTGGTAATTGAGGTAGTCATTTTTGTACAGGTTTTTTAAATAACACTTTTTTATTTTAATTTTAACCGTTTTTTTTTTCTTATGATCTTAAATTTTTCACTTAAATTATTTATTTATATTTTCAGTTATTTGATTTTTTGTTTTTTATTCAACGAAAGTATTAAAAATTTTCAATCCATACGCACACTTTGCTTAGTTCACACTGAATGCTGTTGAAAAATGTAACTTTAATCTATTTATAAAGCTTTTTCTCCGTACTCAAGATCAGTTTTAAGAGTATTCAGATAATCAATATTATGCTCAATTTTAAATCTCTTGCATTCGGCTTGTTTTAAATCATTAAACGAAGTTATTCGTTGTGGTTTTTTGTTGTCGTTGGTTGGAAACGAAATATGATCGTCTTGATCTGTCACAAACAGCAGCAGCAACCCGTTCAGTTTTATTTGTTTGTGTTGCAAGACGTATGTATCTGAATAGTAACTGGGAAAATAAGTATTTTTGTTGTTTTTTTTTTTTTTGGGAATTATAATTTAATAACTCTTGATAAACAGATATTAATATGATGGCGAATATTTTTAGAAATAGACCGGTCAGTGTTAGGGAATTTTTTCCATTTATTTGGATCTTAAAATATCTTCTAAAAATTATTTTCCAAAATTCTAGAAAATTTCATTATGAAATTGCTGGATAGACAATCAGTACCACAATCAGAATCTCATCAAATTAATATTATTTGAGTTGTTCCAAACGTCGCGCCTTAAATTTTGAAATATTGTCTTAAAAGAATTCACGGATTCACAAAAAACGGATTTTGCGAAGATTTAGCAATTAGTCCTTTTCTATTCGCTGCTAGGATAATAGTCCTTGGACGATAAATATGAGATCTTTCCAGAAAGAGAAATAGGCTGTCGTTGAAATAGCAAATTGCCACTCATTCTATGTAAACGACACTCGACCTAACACGGATGCCACAAAGAAATAGAATAAAAACTTTTTTAGAAGCCGTCAGACGTAGATATTTGAGACCATAGATAAAAATACCAAAGTGTTAAATAAGGGGCTCAATAGGGCATTGATACCACTCTTTTACCTCCCTAAGCCCCATCGCATTCATCTATAGTCGATGTGTAAACTTATGTGGGCGATTGTAAAATTACTCCGAAGGGTCATAGAGTTGATGACCTATGCGATCATTATATGTCTTTGTCAGCGAAATCCACGATGCATTCGCTGCGCAAAACAAACGAAGTTGTCAAAATTACTCATCTGGTCGATGAACTACAAATTCTAAGTATTTTTCACCCGTTGATCTTGGGAAACAAAATCTGCCGCGGTGTAGCACAACTGTCCTTTATATAATCAAGCACCGCTTGAAGCATGACATCAATTCAACTGCCCAAATTATAGCTACGTGCCAAATTTTATATTAAAACATATTCAAAAATGCAACCTGCACGAATGGAGGGATATGACTAAGTCAGGAGGTGATTTCCATTGTTACGGTGATACTTCTTTTGTCCGTTAAATTACCGCATTTACCTATGGAGGCATATGGTATAAAAAATAACAGACACTTATACATTCGAATGGAATGGGCCGCTTCTAATTGTATATTAGATGATTATAGAACGTAATTAGACGAGAACTCTGCCTCGAGAGTCTAATATTAATTGTTTTAATATAAATTCCCATTTAAAAATAGTTATGTTTATTACAATCTGGCAACTATTGATAAGATTTCCACTTTTATTTTAAGTGAATGAACGTATTTATATTCAAATAAATCTAGGAAATTAATTATACAATAACTCATCTTTATTACTACAACGTAATATCTGTAAATATAATTAAATAATTATTTTTATTATTTATATAGATTTTCAAATAAATGTATTCATTACAAGAGTGATGCCGTTGTTCATTCTAAATAGTTTTAGTGATAAGTGAAACCGTTTATAAAAATAGAAACAATGTAGTATAGTGGGGCGGAAGGAAATAGTTGCGAAAAAATCTATATAAAATTTGATATGTCTAAGATGGTTTACATTTATATATATAATGTTTTGTACACAGTTCCTTGAGTAATATTGACAAGATAAATACAACTTAAATGATGTTAAAAACACTGCTTTATAGCAATAATCATCTGAATCGATTTCCTCAAAATTATAACACATATACAGTATTTACAATGAAGAAAATCATAAGCAGACATTTTCTTACAATAGAGATAAAAAAGTAATAAATAAACTTTCAGGGAAAATTTGAAAATGTTCCACTGTGTAAGAATAATCAAAAAACTATTGTTTTACCAGTCATGTGACCAAGTAAACCATTAAAAACTAGTTTCACTGATTTTTATTAAATTTTCTTTTATTGTAAGAAACTTAAATCAAGTGATTAGAAAAGCAGTATCTGTTGGGTATTCAATTTTTAAACTAATGAAATTTAATTTCAATATAGATTTTAAGTGAATATTTTACACTTAATCTATATTTAGTGATAAGAATTTTGAAGATAATTCAAACGATGTAATAAAACTTCATTATTACGTCAGAAATTTAAAGTAATTTAAAATTCATTAAGAAAATTACACACAATTCCAGCACATACTTACTTATTCTTGTCCGCACTAAATATTTATATATTTGTATTTTTTTTTCAGATTAATGAAAAATATATTAAATGTATCCAATGTCTCTAATACACATATAAACTTCATTCTAACAATAACAATAAGAAATAAATTTTACCTCTTTCGAAGTCATTATTAAACAAAAACAAAAATTTATCTAAAAATCGCTGTTCGAAACATAAGCCGATTCAAAATTATTGTAATTGCTGTAAAAATTAAAGTTAAGTTTTTCGTCTAGTTTATTTAACTTTACGCAGGCACACCTGCAAAACAAAGATCTTAATATCTTTACCGATACCCAAATAGATATCAAGCCCATATCATCCAAATATACCAAGCTTTGGATTATCCTGGAGTGTTGCCACTAACAAATACTCCAAGGTTGGTAGAGTATACATAATATGGGTACAAAACACAGGTCATAACAAAATAAGCGCCAGCATTGCAAGTATACATTGGAGAAACTCCGATGAAGCGAAGTCCATGAGTATTTTTGAATTATATGAATGTGTACTAAGTAAGGTAATAGTATCTGGCACATTTAATGCGCATTAGAGCGGCCTATGACAATCAATGCAGGGCATGTGGGATATCACATCACTGATATGCCGGAGATTTATGGATGACACTTTAAGGAACATAACGCAACTAAGTGGAGTGGACTAAAGGAAACTGAAGGAGTTCGTACAAGATACGAAGTTCTACTAAGCATATGGTATGGAACACTTTATCGCACTGGGAGCGATTAAGAAGTCGAAATAGTAGCTTAGGTGTATACCCAAGGGCACGAGACATCCTTATGGAATTGGTCTCCTAACTTCATCGAAAATGCAAAAAACGAATTTAAACTTCAGTGTAGGTCTTCAGGTCATGTTAGCAGCTCATGCAAATATGAAGCCTTTAAAGCATAATCGATTGCAACGTTTTGGATTGGATTTTGTTAAAACATATATGTTTTGGACTTTAGCAAATTGAACTGTTTATTCAGTTTTGGGTGAATTCAAGGTGCATCAAAGACACTGAAAAAGCACTATTTTATATAACTGTTTGAACCAGTGGAGTTGGATCCTTTGTAGAAATACAAATAAGAATTTAACATTTTGCTTTCATGGAAATTTGTGCACCCATATGTTATACAACAGACATCATATATAAGAAATTCTGTGCAAAATCACTAAAAAATCACTAAGTTTAGAATAGAATTCTATATTTGTCTATGCTGACTCCTTAGTACCTTTCACCACGATCAGTTTTGAAATAACTATTGGAACATTAAAAAGTCCCTTGTAAAGGGATACCAAACCCCCGTTCTCTATATCAGAATTTCATTATATGCAATATTAAACACATCGTTTGTAAAAGGGCTACCACTCCCGGATATCCGGTTTTAGAATTGTGTAGTAGAATCCCACCGAAGGAAATATTATTTGTTCAAATTTGTCAGTTTTAGGTTGTTGCTTCAGATATCGGTCCAGAATTTTTTCTACAAAACAGTTTTAGCCGATTTTAGTAGGAAACTAATATAATAACATATATTTAGGCAAATTTATTAGCTCGTCAATTATTGCAATTTGAACGTACAAACTACAAACAGATAATTGATCATAGTAAATCGATTCAGATATTATTTCAGTGAAATTAAAATAAATACTCTATTAGCAATTTTAATTATCCTTACGTATGTAGAATAACAAACCTAATTTTCCATTATCGATGGTGTAGTATATACAAATTCACTTCATGTAATATAATATAAAAACATTTGTTTTCATTCACTTTTCACTTCTTTAGAATAAAAGTGATCAGTTTATTATGCGGTTTTTTTAGGAAAACCACAATAATTTCTATTAAGTATTATAAAAGATATGTACATACATACAAACGCATCATCATTAAATCATAATAAATGATTTGATCCGTTAACAATTGTTTGTTCATTTCTATGTATTTGTAATTAGAGGGCTTGTTCCGGTAATCACAAAAATCACTTTTGTGTGCGTCAAAATAATACACTTTTTGATAAGAGATGTTTTAAAAATAGAGTTATTGTCAAGTTATCAAATTCCAGGAAGATTTCACTTTTTAATAAAACGCTTTGTGATGGTTGGCTTATGTTTTCATACCCTACACCACCGAAGGTGGTTGGGGTATTGTGCGTTTGTGCTGATATTTGTAACATATAGAAAAAATTGTGTCACAACATTAAGTGTAGCGTTCGACTCAGAATCACTTTCTGTGTCGATTTAAAGATGTCGGTTCGTCTGTCTATCTACCCGACTGGCTGTCACAATTATTGAGAGATCTTGATGAAATTTTTGTACATTTTGTTATTTAGGCACAAGGACAATTTAAATGATAATCCTAAAGATAAAGCAATTTTAACAAAAATTTGAAAGACTTAAGATGATGTGCCTTCTCATAGATCCCATTCAAGTCCCCTTCCAAATATCACTTTGAAGAGCACAAATTCCATATATACGTCGGAATTGTAATACAAATTGATCAAATTAAAATAACTATAAGGAAAAATTTATGTGAGAGGTTATACGAGAGTTGGTTCGTAATTTCTTCTAGCTCCCATATAACCTCAAGAAAAATTAATTTTAAAATGCATAAATTTCACAAAAATTTTAGTTTCACAAAATGTATTGCACACTTAGAATAAATCAGAAAATCAGTTATAGTCGACAATGCACGACTATGTTACTCTACACTTCTTTGTTAGTTGCAAATGATTGCTACGAAAAATTATAAACGACCTTCGTACAATTTACTATTCTTATTTATTTATTCTTATATGTTATTGTGATACTAATCCTTATGTGAAATTTATATCTTTAAAAGGATTTTTTCTGGATAATTATAGGGGAGTAAGAAAAATTTATGTACCGACCCTCGTTTAATTTCACACAGCAGTCTTGATTTATATTTATCTTAATTTGACTTAATATTTTAACAATTCCCACGTATTTGTGCGATTTAAATGTAACAAAGTGATATTTGGAAGGATGGTTGTATGGGACATATGAGAAATAATGGACCGATCCTCATATAAATTGCCACATCGTTTAAGAAACTAAAAACCCCATTTCCGGGGGGACAATTGTGTGGGGCCTATATGATATAATGGACCGATCATAATCAATTTCAATAGCCAACATAATAGTACGTGTAAAATTTCATTAAGATATCTTCAACCTGCCACCTGTACTATGCATTAATTGGAAAGCCAGAAGGACGGATAGGTATGGTTTAATCGACTAAGGAAATGATTCTGAGTCGATTCTATACTATATACTTAAAAGTGGTGGTAGGACTATTTTTCGCACGTACAACATCTGCACAAACGCATATTATCCCAACCACTTACGGTGGTGTAGAGTATAATGAACTATTAAACAAACAATGAAATACATGTGTATAATTTAAACCTAAATTATTTTAATATTTCTTAATAGAGCTGAAACAAAATTTAGATTTTGGTGATTTATTTTCGGCACTTGTTGCCATGAGTGATGAAATTATTAAGAAATCAAGCCTTTTTAGATTTGATTAAAAAAATAATTTTATGACTCATTAAATGTTAAATATAACACGGAAATATTTAACAATAACAAAAAATTGTATACGTTTTTGAGTGTATGTGTGCGTATGTACGCGGAGGGTATTGAAGATTCGGCATAGGCGAATATAGAATTGTGATTTTTTTTAATTTAAATTTCACTAAAACAATAATTTTATGAATCATTTAGAATTTCATGTTATATTAATAAGAAATTTAATATATTGCGTTTGTGAGTGTATGTGTGTATGTCTATTTACGAAACATAATGAAATGCATTTGTGGTGGAGGGTATTGAAAATTCGGCATAGCCGAATATGGAATTTTGACTTGTTTGATTTAAATCTCATTAAAACAATCAAATATACATTTTCATAAAATCCTGTTTCTGTTTTTATAAATTTATTTTCCTTTTTACTTTTTTGTTATTCAGACACTTCAATCGTATGATTCCTTAGCCTTTAATCTTTTAAATTCAGTGGGTGGAACCAAAACTAAAAAAATAATTATGAGTTTTTTATTTTTCATTGCTTCAAAAATTTCTTCAAAACCTAAAAGCTGATGAAATTTTTATTGATAAGAAATAAGAGAATGAATTGAGAAATAGTTTAGTGTAAACTACATATGAAAATATTTCAAGGACTAAGAAATTTTAGATATTTTCGGATCAATTTTGTATTTTTAAACCCTCCACCACTACCAGTGGTGAAGAGACTTTGTCATTCCGTGTGTAATGCTAAGAAGAAATTATTTCATACCCCATAATATAAGTATAATCTTGCATCAAATTAAAAATTTAAGTCGACAGTCTGCCCGTCAATTTGCCCGTCTATCTGTCAGTCCGTCCATCTGTCTGTCTCTACGAAGGTGCAAAATTTTAATTAGGAGATAAAAAATTACAGACTTATCGCAAAAAAAAATAAGTAAGAATATTATTGTCAGTTATGCTGACTACCTAATATACTACACTACAATATTAGTTATAAATGAGAGTTAGAAAAATTTAATGAATAATAATATTTGATTTTCTTTAACCCCAATTCAGAAGAATATTTATATAAGAGATACCTGAAATGTTTGACCGAACATAGCCAATCAATAGGCTTCGTCCTTGGCTCGAAATAATAATATGTCCCAATATCTACATGGACAACTAGCCAGACGGACAGACAGACAAAATACATTGTTAAATCGACTCGGAAAGTAATTCTGAGTTGAACAGAAACACAATTTAAGTCTAAATGTTACAAACCAGCACAAACGCATAATACCTCAAACACCTTAGGTGGTGTAGGATATAAAAACGATTATTCTACAACACAATGGTCCTAAAAAGCTTTTTATACCCTGCACCATCATAAGTGGTAGAGAAGGTATATAAACATTTTCATTCCGTGTGTAACGCTGAGAATATCATCTCTGACCCCATCATGTATATATATACTTGCATCAAAATCTGAGTCGATTTAGTTATGTCCATCTGCCCGTCTGTCTGTGTATTTCACCGTTATTGGCGGGTTGAGACTCACAGACTCTACAGAGCTCAATGCAAACTTATCAGAATATTTCTAAGAGTCTTAAGAAGTTTCTTGTTTAAAATCAGTAAAATAAATTCAATATACTAAAAGATATATACCGATATCTAAGGTAACCTTTAAGTCCAAATCAAAAACTTTCGTAGAATTGTCAATTACGAATCGATAATTTATAATGATTTTTTGCCACAATATGAAGTTCAGTTATGCAATTCGGTTCAGTTGATGAAAATTTCTAGCTAGAAATATAGAAATTATATAACTCATTATTATGTTAAAGAAAAACTTTTATATAATGTTTTTCTTTATACCTCTATATACTGTTTGTATGTCATATGTCACAATTATCATCGATTAAGTATTTTTCTTGCGTAAGAATTTTTTTATATAAATTAACTTATATAGAAATACTCTTACGCAAAAAATAATAATAATCGAAGATAATTGTGCACTTAAATTAAAATCGCAATTAAAAAATACATTGTTTTTAATTAAACATTTCCAAAAGAATTTATTTTCAATATTTAATACGTTTTAGAAAAATTTGCGATGAAAATATATTAACGATAATAAATTAAATTAATAAAATACAGATTCGTCGAACCTTTTACGTTTTAAAAATTTCAAATACGCATAAAATATTTTCTAGGAAATAATCTAGACAAAATATTTACTACACCGGAAATTTTTATTTTTTTAAATCTCTATATAAATAATAAGATTGTAATATCCCCTTCCAGGCAAAAGAATTATTGCATCATAAAACTTTTAATCAATAAAACACATATGTCGTAAGAGCAATTAAAACTGTCATCAACATCAATGAATTTATTACAATTTTAAACTCAAGTCTATTGAACCTCTGGAAAATATGCTGACATAAACACAAAATATCGAAAAATATTTGTAAATAACAGCAATAATAATGAATCAGACATAAAGTTTGATAATGAAAATCTGATCACGTTTTTCAGTCAAATACCTAATGAAAAATGTTTACCGTACACAGTGGTCCCAAAACGGTTTTTCATTCTGTAACTTTGGAACTGCTGAATATTTTTTAATGAAATTTCATATGGACATTTTTGAGGAGCTTTCAAAACGACTTAAAAAGGAACATGCTTCTTGTTGGTACCGGGTTCGAGAAGTGGATCTTCAAATTTAATCACCTCGGGTATGACGACTTCAAAAAAAGTCGCCAAAATTTTTTTTGTTTTGATTAAAAAAGATATTTAACAAACATTTAGCCCTTATAATTCTCTAATAAAATATGTTTGGTATCACTCTTATAGTTTAAGAGATATTTAGACCAAAGTAAAATGTTGGTCTATTTTGGACAGCTTTTTTGAACCCGGTGGACTCTATGAGGGTCCAAAAAGACTTATAATATATTATCTGAATTCTCTACAAATTTTGTAAAAAATTATATAAAGCAAAGCCATGACATCCGAAGAAACAGTTTCCCAGCAAGCCCTATCGGAATTTCGTTAATTTTCAAATATTTTGTTTTAGTTTATTGAGGAGCAAGAAATGTCAAAGGCAATATCGTTAAAAAAGTACCTTTGTTATATAGCTACGCTTAGTGATTGCTCACTCAAGAAATCTGCAATGGGTCAAGCTTCTTATAATGGCAGGGAGAGCAATTTTCTGAAAAAGATGAATTTTTTTAACAAGTTTTCCTCGGTATAGAGTTTTTGGTATTTGGAATGAAGAAATGGAAATATTTTTATAGTCCTACGTTGAAGACAACTTTGCCTATATTATATTCAAATTTCATAGAAATATCATTGGACGCATCCCAGGTTATATCCAAGGTCTCGGAGAAAATTGTCCTCCCTCGGCCCTGAGAGGAGCTACAAAACTTATGCTCGTCCAAGACACCCTACAAGTACCTTAAAAATAACTTCCTGAAATAAATAGCTCCAAAGTAAAAGAGTTATTTTAAAAAAAGTGTTTCGGGACCACTGTGCCGTAAGAAAAATAAAGATTTTAAACAAAAAAGATTCAAAAACAAAAATATTTTTGCCAAAAAGCAAAGCAAAAATAATAAACAAGGAAAAAGTGGGGAAAGGTTAGAACCCCGTTCCCTATTTATTTCGTCATTTCTCAAATTTTCATTAAATACAAACACGTGCAGTGGAAAGTGAAAAGAAATTAAAAAATATAATTTGTTTTACTGATAAGCCAATTTTTGTATGTATGCGTGTAGTCAAATACAAAAAAAATATATTATTTTTTTTTGAAATAAGAGATAATTCATCTCATGTAACAAATACTTGAGTTAAGTGAACCAAATTGAAGTCACACTTGACACACTTGACATCACAATGAACTTGAAACTCTTTTATGTTACACTATAAGAGGAGTAAAATAATAAGTGTCGATAATGGAATTAATGCTTAGAAGATAAGAATAGAATATTTAATTATTCAAAAATTTGTGAAGGTCTACAAAAAGCCTTATTATGGGTTTCAAAACTGTATTCTAAATTCTTGGTTTAAAATAGAAATGTTCTACGCAAATAATAATTTCAGAAAGTTATAAATTTTAATATTTTAGATGTTAATGAGTGTTGACACTTTGTCGTCAAAAAAGCAAGTTAGAATGCGATATTCGGCTGTGCCGAATCTTTAAGACCCTTCAACATAGATAAGAGTGAGTAAATACGTTATGTTTCAGACATACATATGCACTCACTCACAAATACAATTTTTAAAAGTGTTTTTTTTTATTTTAAATGTAACACAGAAACTCTTAATGAATCATAAAATTAATTGTATTTTTGACTATAACCTTTTTTCTATTGAACCGATTTGGATAATTGGTAAATAATGGTAATGAACTATACAAAACTTGATGTTATGGCAAAATTTTATTTTAATTTGTTGATTTATAATTGAAAATTTAACGAATGTTCTTCATTTGAACTCAAAGGTTGACTCAGATATCGGTTTATATCTTTTAATATACTAAACTAATTTTATTTTTTTTTTTTTTTTAATTTTTTAGGTACTAAATGACTCCTGCTTAGTGTTTCATATGGAATGACAAAGTTAATATACCATTTTCATCACTTGTGGTGGTGTAGGGTAGAAAATAGACCTAAAATATTTTGTAACAAAAACATGATGAGAGTTTATAAACTTTGTCATTCTGTGTACATCTCTTTAAAAAAAAATCACCTACGACCACATAAAGTATGATATTATTGCATCAAATTAAAATCTGAGTCGATTTAGGATACAAGTTATAACCCAATAAAAGTTATAGACCGATATCCAAGAGTACCTCAAAATTCCGTAGAAAAACCTTTTAATTTTTCTACAAAAGGAGAGCAGATTTTAAGAGAATTTGACCATAACATATAGCTGTATGTGCTTCATTATCATGTGAAAAACACCAAAATCAGATAATTAGAAAAAAAAAAAAAACTTTGGGCTTAATTATGGAAAATTTTGATACACTCCAAAATCAACAGAAGTTGAGAATAATTTTCTGAAGATTTCAACATATGTTCACTTTGGTATAACATTAAAACATTGTGCTTGGTCAATTATTTGAACTAACTTTCACATAGGGTCCTTTAAAATATAGACCAATTTTTTTAAATTTGTTACCATTATTACTGTTTTGAATATTTTGCTAATTTAAGATTTAACGGTTCGTAATTTTCAATATCCCCATATATAACGCCTTTCCGATTTTGTTCTGGTAAAACATTTATAAACCAATTTGAAAACTATCACTATTATTTTTCTAACTGTCTTAAATATATGTTTCTAATTTGAATAATATCTGTTTTTATTTGTCTACAGGTCCCATATAAGTTCCCTTCCTGGACTAGGCGTTTAAGCTTAAAAAACTAGGCACAAATTTGTTTTAACTATCTTGATTATATATACGGTTCTTATTATGCTGCAGCAACCATTTAAGGGTTTTACAGAAATAGGTTTCCAGCTTTTAAGAATCTTAAATTTGGACCGATTATATTGAAATTTGGTACAATTATTAAACTATTTTTAATATGTGTGTCTAATTTTACAATTAACTATGTCATATTCAGTTAGAACCTTTGTGTAATACCCCTTTCTGTAATAGGATTATAGGCTTAAAAAATTCCCCTGAAATTAAGGCATTTATCTAATTTATCTTTAAAATATGCAACTTATTTCTCTTGCATGGAAATTTGTTTCATTAAAATTATTTTTATAATCGGCCAAGGAAGTACAAAGTCCCGCACCAATATTTACAGGTTATTTCAGGTATATAGTTTTCTGATGTAATGTCTTCAACTGATTAAAATGTTTGTCCATGTAAAGCCTGTGATTATACCCACAGCTTTGAAGATTTGTTGGTGATATTTAGCTCATGTACTCATTTTAATCTTTTAAAATTGGTGATAATCGGTTCATTATTTTAACCAGTCTCATAAAATATTTGCTATTTGATATTTTTAGTCTTTTTCATCTTTCCTTTACTTTTTATAAGAGCCAGAAAGATCTGCAAATTTCAATATTTTGACAAATTGTAGGGTTGATTTTTTCATCAGATATTTTTTTACAAATGCAGCATGACATCAAATTAATTAATTTATCATTCTAAGAAGGAGTCATCTCAGACACTATAACGTATATATATTATTTCATCAAATTATAATCATAATCGATTTAGTCTGTCTGTCTGTCTGTCTGTCCTTCTGTTGTTGGCACGATCACATCCACAATAATTGAAATTTGGCCTAAGTATTTGTTATAGTCCCATTTAAAACCAGCAATATCGGTTAAGTTTAGTTTAAGTTGAAACAAAAAACGTGAATGTTGCAATTATAAATCGATGAATTTGAATGAAATTGTCATAATATTAAACTTCATTACCATTCCAAAAATTATCAAAATCGGTAATTTTATGAATCGTTAAATGTTTAATTTAAAATTAATTGAATAACCACAATATGGATCGCAATAGTATGATGATTTGCCTCGTAATAGTGTGACAGAATAGTATGATATTTAATTCTCTCATTTCCTGTATTAAAAGTATATTTCATGCTCTATATTAAAGTATCATAAATTCCGAATAATATTATTTGTAATTATTAAAAATTAAAACGCAGTAAAATTCAATCAATCCATTCAAACATCACCTTGACATTATTTTTTTTTTTTTTGTACACAAATTAATGATGAAATTCGATCATGAGCATATTTTCCAAAAAAATATATGAAATGAAAAAAAAAACATAAATAAATATAAACTTTTATTTATAGCTTTTATGTGTTCATATATATGATCATGCCGATTGATTGCTGATAAGAGAACAATCAAAATTATAATTTTTGTTGAAGTATGTGTATTTTCCCTTATGTTTTGTAGACAAAATTATTAATATATTTAGAATTATTATCTCATATTTAAAAAATATATAATCTTAAGGGTTTTAATGAAGCTATTGCTATTTCAAAAATAGGCCATTATAATAAAATCTCTAAAAAAGTTGTCTTAAATTACATAACGAATTTTTATATCACGTACGTTGTAAATTTATTAATTAGTGTGCAGTTATTTGTATTTTTGATAAGTCATTGGTACAATAAGATGAGCATCAGTTAAAGCATTTATAACGATTTTATATTTTTGTAACGCATTACATCTGACTCGATCTCTCTATGTTAAGTGTATAAATCACGAAAAGATATTAGTATTGTAATAATATTTTGTAATTTGAAGATCTATTTAACTAAAAAATATCTTATCAATTTTTTTAGGCTTTTCCTATAGCCCTCAAGCTCAACTGACAAATAGCATGAAGTTCTCACAGATATCTACTGAAAATCTCTGTAATCACCATAATTTCATTTAGCTCTCATATAACCTCCACATCTGGAAATTATCTCAAACGGCATGTAAATGTCGTTTTATTTAGATATCTCGTAAATTGCGACTAATAGAGCATTCACAAAGTACATGAACTGCCTGGTAACTCCTCAGACTGACGAAAACAGTTAAATCGATTTAGAAATATTTTTATGTAGGTTAAAATCACAAACTCATTTTTAAGAGGGTCAGACTGCTTATGGCTGCGTCATGGCACAGTGTATTATATAGTCCATCTTTGCCGACTCATAAACACTTATTTGTTTTTATACTCCCACCATTATAAGTGTTGACAGGGTATAATTTGTCATTTTGTGTGTTACGCCAATATTGAATCATCTATGAGCGCCATAAATTATATTTTTTCATCGAATCAAATCAGTCTGTAATATGAGATAATCACAAAATTCCCATAATAATCTCTTTTAAAGTTTTCTGAAAAAGACGTTAAATTTTAAATAATTTTCCAAAATTTGGCACATATATTTATTGTGACGTAATAATAAACCTAAAGAAACTAAATTGTGCTGAAGACACATAAGGTCGCTTCCAGGAAAATCGTTTTGTGGTTATAAGACTCTTAAATATGGACTCATTTTATTGAAATGCGTATAAATTGTTGTAATAATACCTTGAATATATATCACTTATTTGACTAATCTCAGCCATATTTTGCTAAAGGTCCCATGTAAGGTCCCTTTCCGGGAAAACGGCTTTTAACTGTTCCATCTGTTTTGAATATAGGGAAAAATGCTTCAACTTAAAAAATGTTTAAATATGGACCAATTCCAACAAAATTCAGATAATTACCTTAGTGTTTTCAATGTTTGGTAATGGGTAATTTCAAAAATATCTTACCATTTTTACTATTGCTTTAATTGAGATCCCATTCCAGAATCGCTGTTTAATCGCTGAACGAATAATTAGTTTTTTTTATGCAATATATTCATCTCATGCAAATGTTTGCATGATGTAATCGGTGAATGGTGTATTAGAGTCGACACAGCCGAATATAGCGTTCTCACTTTTTCTTTTAGTTCACTTAAATTTTCATTACTACAAAGTATTCACATATTTCTTATAATTTACGGTTGATTGTTTGTGGGCACTTTGTGGTTTTCCAACAACAATTTATTGCTTGTTTAAAGATCAATATTTCTTTATAATTTTATACTTAAGTTTTTCGCTTCAAAAAACTGGTAATTTATAACTTTTATTATAAATTTGTAGTATTTTTGCTTGAACTAGAGCTTAACATATTGATTACAATTATTGGCACCTATTTACACACACACACACACTTCAGAAAAAAATGAGAGAAAAAAAAGCAAAAAATTACTAATTGTTAAAACTGGGTATTTGGGTGTCCACCACACAGTAACACAGTAGATGAACATTTATTCGCAGATCTAATCTGATGAAATGTTAGATATTTTTTATGTAATTTTTCTAAGAGGTTTATCTTTGAGTTGCAACAAGAAAAAACATTTACCTTCGAAATGCTCTCATTACTGCATGATGTAAGTATTGACATATTGAGGTATATATATGTATACTTTATTATGTGTAAATTGTCTATATCATATGACTTTCACGTGTTAAATTGATTGATATAAATGTTATAGCGAAATGAAATTAAGTCTTTGTGACGCACTAGTTATTTTAGCTTCTGCATTTTGGAAGTGAGAAAAATTAAATGAAAGTTTTGATTATGACCAACATTTAAATTAAATATTTAACAGAAATTATGTTTTATGCAGGTGTTGCTTAGAAAATACCAATCGACTAAGAACCACTTCTTGAGTCGAAATAACAATTGTCCACTGTATGTGAACACTTTATATTTTAGTTAAATGACATCTGAAATATTTGACAAAATGGATCGTGATCGTACAAATATTTCATACAAATCTTCTTCCAATATTCTACAAAAAGAACTTTCGTTCAAAAAAAAACTTTCCACTCCTTTCAGAGATTAGATCATTTAAAATCTTTGATGCTCTTGGAAAATGTTTTCCCACAAGAGACCAATAACTACAGGATTTAGCACACGAATAATGGTAGTCGTATAATTATAAGTAATTTTTACCAGTACCTCATACAAAGCAAACATTTATTATTCGGTAAACCCAATAAAATTCCTTTGAATCTGTTATGATCTCTCCATAACATCTGGAGTTTACTATTAGAGCTGACGGTACCATTTAAACTTAATTATTCTGTCAAAAATTACCTCAAATGACATAAATATAAGTATAGTGACAGTCTATAGTTAGCGTTACCGTTTATATATTTTGAAAAATCTCTCAAAAAGGGGATTTTGGAAAATAAAGTCGCACCTTAAAGGTGATCTGCAGAACAAAGGTCGCAACTGGTTTAATTTTCCATAATATAACATTTTTTGAATAGTTTAAGATTATGAATTTGCTCTGTTTCCCTTCAATATTGAAATGATCTTGAATATTAACCAAAGTTAACACTATTTCGATTCCCATTATAATTTCGTAGAAATACCGTTACAAATTAAAAATTTCAATTTGTCTATTCATAATTTATTGATATGTCCTTAGTTAAGCCAAATTATTGAAATTTCGTGAATGTGCCTAAATGCAAACTATCAGACAAACGGGCTAACATTTTAAAGAGCTTTGAATCTTTATTCTTATGGAATTGACCATAAACCCAAAAGTATCTCATGTCTGTAAAGTAAAAACTATATATGCCCTTCTAAGGATCTCATTTAATGAAGTCTTTGAATTAGTCCTCTATATGGTCGATGAGATAATACTTCGACGAAGAAAAAGACTTAATAAATTATGTAAAATAACCGAAAAGTATTTTTTCTAGACTATTGGATACAAACATGACCTCAATACCAAAATGACATGATGCATGTTTAGACTAATACGTATTTAGGCTGCAACTGTAAAACTGTTTAAGAATACGAATCTCTGTATGATTAGTAACGGGAATTATGTTAATGACGCACAATATGCTCAAATCGATTTTCTCGGAAATAATTCTATACATTTTGAACTATAAGAGATATATCTCAACAAAATTTTACTTGGTTAAAGGTAAGTTATTTTGGAGTTTATTTTCGAAGAGTTCAAGTGCCTAAAAAAATCAAATCGGCGACCATATAAAATTTATGTTTTCATTAAAATTTGTAAATCCTCAAATTCTCAAGTTTACATAGGTACTAAATGCATGTGTATAAAATTTACACATTGTCTAGAAATTCTATCGAAAATTAGTCTTTCTGTAGAAATAAATTAAAAAAAAAAAATATTTTCTCAGAGATTTTTTTGCCACGCCCAAAATTTTTTTTGCCATGCCCCATTCTTAGTTCGATCGAAAGAAATAATTTGAAGCCGACAACATTTTGTACTTTTATAGTTCGTGAATACGATATCATCCCCTAGGGTTCTACTATATATATGTGGAAAATCGCCTATTACGACAGAGCAAGATAAGTATTTAAAACATTTGGTTTTTTGTTCATAAAAGAGTTTTAGGACGATTCGAGAATGTTTACCCAATATTTCATTGTTATCATTATCCTCCTGTCTGATCACATCCTCAATAATTGACAGAGCTCAATTAAATTTGGGCCAAGGATTTGTTATAGTCTCGAGTATCATATCTAAAATCAGAAAATTTGCTCTAGTACATTAAAAGATATATACCGATAGTATATTAAAAGATATACAAATATATCTTGAACCTCTAGTTTCGACTTATGGATTATAGATTTATAGTTTGGAATAATTTCCAAAATTTTGATATAAATTTAAAAAGTTTGATTATAAATAACAGTAATATTTTATTCTAAAATTTTGTTATTTATTATTTTATAATTTATTGCTTATATTTTTTCGATTTCTGTTAAATTTAAAATACATTATTGTTTATAACTTAAGAACTAATTTAAATATTCATCATAAAATAATACAATATTAATAAATTATTCTTTGGTTGTTTTTATAATTTTTTCATTTCTTTATTTATATTAAAATTAATATATCACTTAAATAAATAATTAATAAAATGTTTTAAACTGACTAGATTTTGTGAATGTATTTTAATTCAAAACTCTTACATAAAATTGACTTTTAAATTGCCTTTAGTTACATTTTATCTTTATATTTTAATTAAATCTTAAGAACATTTTGAAAAGATCAGTGGAAAGTTTTTGAAATTTTAAGGGGCTTTTTTAGATTTTTAAAAATAGTTAAAAATTAATTATAAACAAATATTTTGACGATTTTGTTGACAAGTCTTTTTAGTAGAAATAAATATTTGTTTTCATATTTTAAAAAGACAAATTGATTTCTTTTTTATACCCTACACCAACATAGGTGGTGGTGGTGGTATAATGCGTTTGTGTAGATGTTTGTAATGAGCAGGAAAATAGTCCTACCTCCACTTTGTAAAGCTTGTTCGCAAATACAGGTCGCAGTATTAAAGATAACATAATGAAATTTGGAACGTACTACTATTTTGGATTCTTATTATATACAATTTCTAAATCTTATTTTATTCTAAAATGTTTTGCCAAATTATTGAAGGATCGGTCACATATAATACTCCACATCTCACCAAACGAATAAATTTTACAGTTAGTTTCATAATATAATATATTGCATACATAAGCATAAAAAGGAAAGCAAATTTATAGGAGGGTCGTTCATACATTTTTTGTAGCAAACAATCAAAAATATAATGTAGGGTGTTAAATAGTCAAGCTTGGCCGATTGGAAAATTTTTACTTGATTTTTTTTTGGCGATAAAGCCAAAATATATTTTTTATTATTTTGAATGTTCATATGGGGTTAAGGTTTTCTTGTCGAAATTTTTGGTTTTAAAATTTGCAAAATATTTGTTTAATTGGAATAAATCTGGATTATTGTTATTTTATTTAAAATAATAATATTATTATTAAAATAACAGATTGATGAGTTTAATAACAATCTGATGCAATTTAATTTTATTAAATATAAGATTTATTTAGAAGATAAGAATCAAATAAGAATGATTTAAAAATCGAAATCTGATGTAATAGTCAAATCATTCAGTTTTTATAATAATGTTATAATCAGATGTACAGAATCTTTAATACTATATATATGTGTGTGCAGTAACAATAACAGTATATTACATAAATAGAGCACAAACCTGTTTATTTTTCATCAACAAATGTTCAAAATCTGTTTAATTGAATTTTAAGTTGGTCCCAGATATCGGATTAATAAAATTTGTTTTTTAAGCCACCATTTTTGCTGGTTTTCAATGAGAAAATTTTCTGGGTAACAGCAAATGATCTAGTCAAATCCTATTGAGATCAGATGTTTAGTATCAAAGAGATAAACGTGTGGACTTAAATCCGTTTACACCCTTGGATATCAGAAGAATCTCCATTGGTCATAAGACTGATCAATTCAGAATCACTTCCTAATTTAACGACTTAATTACGTTATCTTTCAGTCCGTCTGACTGTACATGTTAACATTGTAAAGGTCGCAATTCAGTACATATCATTATTTTGACAAAATACGAAAAACATTAAAATTTGTAACTTTCGGTCCAAAATTTTAGATTTTTCATAATTGTGTCGTGATGTAAGGTATTACATAGCTGGTCTTAATCGACTATTACACTTTTATCTATTTTTTCTTGAGGAAATTTGAAAAATAGTTCACTCTGGTTTGAGGTTGCCTTAGATATCATTCTATAACTTTTCCCTTTATGGTTTTTAATAAGAAACTTTTTAGAACAACAACCAACTTGTTTGGATATACGGACGAACGGATAAGACTTAATAGAAAATTTTTAATTTTTCATTAGGAAGTTTTTAAAACATTTTTGCACAAAAAACTTTTGACTTCAATTTTGAGCTTGTCTCAGATATCAGTTTATAAGTTTTTAATAAGAAAATTTCTCGTATCATATCGATCTACAAAGAAAAACTTAATTATGTTCAGACATCTGGACATCCGCGGACTAATAAACTTATTTGACATATCAAAAGAAATGACAAAGTCAAAGATGTCGAAGGATATACTAAAAAAAGTAAAATATACTTTTCTAAGAAAATATATCTGATTATTGAGTTCCAGTCCTATTTTTGGCAAGTTTTAAAAATTTTCAAAATCTCAAGCCCCTTAAAGAATTCTATATATATTAACCTCTCTAATATCTCTAATAATATTTAAAATAAATATTTATAACTAATTAATCTAACTACTACCACCAGGTGGATCATTAAATTCACTACCCGCACTTTGTAATAAAGCTTGTAGCTTAGCAGCTGCAGGAAATGAAGCCAAATCTAAAGGTGCTGCTCCCGTAGTACTTTGGATATAAGCTAAAAGTCTAAAAATTGAAAACATAGAAATTGAAATATACATCTCAAAATATTACTCCAAACTTAAACTTACCTTCTTAGTTCCTCGATAGCATTCTGTTGCATGAGTATATAATTTTTTGCCAATAAGAGAGTAGCAATTTTGGAAAGCTTGCGCACCGAGGGAGAATGAGCATAAGGTATCACATTGCGCAATTCATCTAAGGCATCATTTAAATCATGCATGCGCCGTCGTTCTCTGTTGGTGAAAATTAACTTTTTAACCTCAAATTTTCCTCCCATAAGTATTCCATACTCACCTGGCATTTATATTTAATCTTACAGTTTTGCCCTGTCTGTTCTTTTGTTTACCACCTCCACTGGAACCACCATTACCACTGTTATTACCACTTGCCCCACCTGCGCCAGCGCCTAATGATGCTGCAACTGCTGTACCTGATCCAGTGTTACTTGTTGAAGGTGTCAACATTAGATTGGGACTTGCTTTGTCCATTACTGAACTAGCACCAGAATCTGGTTTATTTTCATCACCTGGTGGCATCATTCCCAACCCTTGAGCATAGAATCCTCCTAAACCAACTGACCCTAAAGGTGTTCTTCTGCCTGGCACACTTTGCGGTGGACTTGAAGTTGGTCCTGGATGACCAGTGGGATGAGGTCCTAACATATTAGGCGTTGGTGGTATGGGTGGATGTGAGTGTCCTGGTAGAGCAAAACCAAAGGGAAGATTGGGATGATCCATAGTTTTTATTTATTTATTTTTTCTTTTTTGACTGAAATTAAAATGTAAAAGAGTTATGAAATTGAATTATAAAGTTATATATTAAAAAATCGCTTCAACTGTGAACGAAAATATTGTACGTCTTCACGGTATTTATGCTGAATGCTACAAGTTCATATATATTGACTTGTATTTATAATCCCGGAAATGGCATTGAAAAATATTCAGTATCCAGTAATCCAGTATAAACTAAAATAGTTTAGGTCCATTAAAAGTTAAAAAAATATTATAAACAAACTAAATAATGATTGTTAAACAAAGTCGGACTCTCGAAATCGATGCATTGGATAAAATAAAGTCTTTTTATAAATTATGCGATATAAATAAAATACTTTCGTAAAAGAATATCAGTGTATTCAGCTTAAAATTGTGAAATCCCCTTTATCAATCATCTGTATAAGGGGCTTTTCACAACCCTCACAAAAATCTAAACTTTGGACCGGTTTCAAAGCGATCGGGGGAATCATTGAATGCAGAAAAAAATTAAATTTAAAAGATAACGACTAAAGGTGATAAATCTTTCAATTTGCGATATATCTTTTTACAGTCTTCTGAAGATTCTTTTTCATCGTAAAGAACATTTATATATCTTATAAAGAAGAAGATGAACCACTAAATTGAATATAAACCATAACAGTACTTTTGATCGAAGGTAAGTACAAACTGGAAGATCAATTTAGTTGCCCAAGCATCTATTTTTTTATTACCAAGATATGCCATTCACATTGGAAATTGTGAATTACAGTTGCGATGATGTTCATTAAGGGGTAATCCAAGTCTTCTTCCACCTCTTAACGCATATTGTCCTGTGGTTATTGGGATTACGATTGAAGAGTTGCCTAAAATGTCCTAGTTTATACCATCTATTTTGGATGTCCAAGTGGAAGGTTTTATATATTAGACGTCTAACCTTACATTGTTAGCACATCGGCCTACTCGATTAAGCGCAGTGATCCAAACTAGAGTAATGTCAGATATCCGATATAGATTTCTTAATTTTTCTCTACATTTTCCTAATAATAGAAATTTTGAAACAAAGGCCTTTAGTGACAGAAGTGTCATTTGACTGTTGACAAACATTCCTTTACCACAGATATAGTCCTGTCATTCAAAAGCTTGCATGTCAGTTAGATGGCATATACTTCAACACTGAATCGGGTTGAGCAAATATTCGTCATACAGTTCATGTTTAAACACTCTAAAATTTAATATATAATGAAGATAATTTTTTACACCCAGGACTATTAAAAAATTTATCAGAGGTCCCAAAAAAATGTTTTTCCGGAAGAGGGTGTTATTTCATTAAATTTAACACAAATTTCAGAAATTTCCATAAGTCTAGTATTGTTTTATTAATTCGTATATTTACGATTTATACCAAATTTTGAGTGGATCAGTTCAAATAAACGAAGGATATTGAAAATTCTTATATTAATATTTTATTTAATAAATTTAAAAACACCTTTAAATAGTTATAACGTCAGATATTTCTAATAATAAATAAAAAACACTACTGAACTTGTAAAAAAAACTATTTAAACTGTCATAAACTCTTAAGCGCTAAACACATAAAAACCTCATAAATAATAAAAAAGATGTATATAAATGAGATCATCCCTTAAACATCAGAAACGATTTTAAGATGAATACAAATTGAAAAAACAATATATCATATGTTCATTAAGCGATAATGGAGAAAAAATATTTTATTATAACCACTTGTTTAGGGATTTTTAATAATTTAAAAGCGAAATCAAATTCGTAAACAACTGTTATGATTTTGAGCACGAGGAAAAAACAACCCCTTATTGGATTTTAAACGGTTATTTCAGTTAACATACAAATGTTGACATATGTTCATTAAAAGAAGAATGTAAAACAGTGCCATCTATTGAGGAGCTGTGAAAAAATCTATTTCAATGATACACAATAGATGGCGCCTATAAACGAAGAGGCATACAAAACAAATGGAGAAAGGAAACAGTAAAAATTGTTCATAAAGGATATAAAAAGGATTAAATAAAAAAATTATTAACTTTCATGTTTCGTGAAATCCAAATAAAATTTATTTATAATCACCTTTTTCTGGATTTTATTTTAATGCATTAAATTATAAATTTAATTATTTCGTTTATAATTCTTCTCTTTAATTCTTCCTTTTTAACAATTATCAATTTTTTCCCCTTTTTCTTATCACTTATTTGTTTAACTAATTTATTATTTATTTATAAATTTCACTTAAACACTTTTCCTTTTATCTATTTTATTTTTGGTAATTTTATCTATTATTTCCTTTTTTTCTTTGTTGTTTATCATTAATTATTTAAGACAAAACCACAAAAATTATTTACACACACTTCTTCTGTTCTTGCTGCTTCTGCTGCTGGTTTTTAGTGCTTGTTATTTGCTTTTAAAATATTTCACTTCATCATCGTCCTTTGGTCCTTTGCAAACGATTACAACAATACCACATTAACACCGCCGGCGTTTGTTATTATTTCATTGAGTTCTGTGTTGAAAATTGTTTTCTTCTACCACCAGCTCATCAGTTCTTTAGTAATAATAGAGCAGAGCAGCTTTAACATTCAACCAAAGATGGGAAGGAGTGCGTATCTGTGTGTGTTTGTGTGTGTGTGTATGTGCATGTGTGATGCTGTTTGTGTGTATGTGTGGTAGCTTTAGTTTTTAGTTGTTAACGTTGTCATACAATGTCAACAACTTGCACACAAAGACAAACATTTAACTAACAGTAGTTGTTGTTAAATATAACACCAGCAAATAAATTCATATGTATACAAATACCAGAAAAATACGAGGTTAAACTGTAAATTATCTTCATAAAAATAGGCACCAAAATATGAACTAAAATATACAAGTTTTTCTAAGATATTCACTAGTGAAGACCAACTTTGATATAGTATATATTTTTCTCTATAGTATGGTTATAGTCACAGCTATAGTCTCGTGTTACAGGTTAGTATATTGACTGCTACAGTTAAAAATATAGTCTTAAAATATTCCTGTTTTTAAATATTCCTTTTTATGTATAATCTGGACAATATAAGTCTATAGTCCGAATTGTAGATTAGTTTGTAGTCTTGACTATAATTTAGTCTTTAGTTTGGCGTATAGCTTTGTCTAAGGTGTTGACTACAATTTGTTTATAGTCTTAACTATAGCTTAATATAATGTCTTGACTTAAGTTTAGTCTTCAGATCAGACTTTAGTTTAGTTTATATTCTGGTCTGTAGTCTGACTATAGTCTGTAGTTAAATTTAGTTACTCTAAATTAATATACTTTAGTCTTTAGTCAGGGCTATAATTTAAATAGTCCATAGTCAAGACTTCAGTTCAGTTTATAGTTAAGGCTATAGTTAAATCTATAGTCAAAATTATAGTTTAGTCTGTAGACTATTCTATTTATTAGTTTATAGTCAGGACTTTATTTTTGCCTAGTATAGTCTTTAATCTGGGCTTTATTTATGTATTTAAACTAGACTATTGATTAGTTTATATTTTGGACTATAGACTAGTCTATAGTTTAATCCTAATCTAGTCTATACTTTGGATTTAAGTTAGCTTTAAACTCGTGTCTTAGTTTAGTCTACAACAGTATAGTAATTTTTATTTTGGACATTAGTTTTAGCTTTAATCTGGGACTTGTAATTTATACTTGTCTATAATTCGAAGTATAAATTAGTCTTTGTTAAGACCTAAAGTTTAGTCTATAGTTCAGACTTAAATTTTTAAATTTAATCTGAACCTTTGTTTAGTCTATTATCTGGAAAATAGTTTGGTCTATATTATTAACTATACATTAATTAAGCCTTCATTCTGGTATATGGCTTAAGATTTGTTCTAGAATAAAGTTTGGTTTGTAGACCTTAGTTAGCCTCTAGTCTAGACTATTGTTAATAATATAGTTGGTAGTTTAGTTCATAATCTGAAATATATCTTGGTCTACTTGGTATAACTTTTCAGTCTAATTTGTAGTCTAGAATACATTTTTGTGTAGAATCTTAAAAATATTTCACTGTTAAAGTGTAATCAAGATTATAGTTTAGAATATAGTCTATAGCCTATTGGAATATATAGACGGTAATTTTAAGCATAAATTTGAGTATAGTGCGGAATAAAATGCAGCTTTTAAAATGGACTATAGCGTAGTCTTTAGTTTAGATTTAGAATAGTTTATTACTTAGAATTCAATTTCTATATTTAATTAACATTTAGAAAAAAATTGATCTGTTAACTGGACTATATTTTACTGCATAGTCTGGTCAACTAGTTATTCTATAATTCCTGAACAATTCCCAACACTAAATGACTTTTCGGTTGTCCACTATAAAATCCAGTCAACTTACCCACACAAACACTAGTCACATATATTCCCACTTTTACACTCACTTTCTGCTACAAAAAATACAACAAAAGCCACCACCATTACGACCACTCTTTTGTGGTATCCTGAATCCTGATTTAACATGATTTCATATTTATTTCTTGTTTTCACAATTTTTTTTATTTACTTCATTTGTTAAGCAGAAAAATTTGTTATATTTAATATTTTTTATTCTTTTATTCTGCTTTGTTTATCTTATTTTGCATTTTATTTGTAAATATTTCTACGATTGTCTTTGTAGTGGTTTGTATTCAAATTTCAAAAGATATGGAAGTGTATTTTACGTTTCAGGAATTTTATTCATTGTTATATACCGATTCGGTTTATAATATATGTTTGTTCGTTTACTTACTTTTGGTCTTAATAATGTTATTGTTGTTCTTGTTCTCTTATTTCTCGTTCGTTTAGTAACAACAATAACAATAATAATCGTTATTATTGTTATGAAATAATCAGGGATCGAAAAATAATTTTATTAAAGTGTGTTTTTATAAAAGAAGGACTTTTTCTTGAACACTGTAGACTGAATTATAAGAACCTCTATAACCCACAGGTATAACTATAGACTACGGTATAGTCAGGAATATTAGAAGCCACTGTCTGAACTTAATCTAGAAGAAACTATAATCTAGTCAAGACAAGAATATTAATTTTGGCTAAGAAATCTTCAGATTTAACTATTGTCAGTACTATAAATCTCTAGTAAGGACCTAAGGGACTATGTTATGCTCCAATTATTAAACTTGTGATAAAGATTAAAAATGATAATATATAAGGCGGAAGTACTTATAGGAACAGTTCCTATAGTATTCCGCCCCACTGTTAATCATATAAATTTATTCTGTCGGTATAAAATGTTAGTGTTAATCTTCTTTGTGCCACAAATGATTATAACTGTAACTGTAAGTTATTTTAAGTGATTCAAGTATCTCTCCTTCGTTTGTGCTACATAACTACAGCAAATATATTTATGTATGTCGTATTGTCTATCTGTCAGTCGGTTTATCTTTATATATGTGTGAACAGATAATACACTAACAAATCGTAATGACTTTTTTTCTCCTGTTTGCCTCCTTTTTCACTTTGTTTTTGATAAAGTTGTGGTTGTGTGGGATTGTAAGTATTTTGTATTCAGTATCATTTAAGTTACGTGTTGTATATAAATCAATGATACAACTACTATCACTACCACACACACACAAAAACATTTATAAAGCCACAATGAAATATTTTAGCCGAGTGAGTCACTCATCTGGAATCGTAGCAAATTTATAAAGAATGTTTTTAATCTTTAAATGATTTTCATTTCTGTTCCTTTTTTATTGTTTTTATAAATGTTACATTTCAATTGATATTATAAAAGGTTGTTCTGTACATGTATGTATGTATGTATGTATGTATGTATGTATGTATGTATGTATGTATGTATGAGTGTAAAATTTTGCTTCATGTCTGTGAACTTCAAAAGGATATGGGTATGATTAGACAACTTAAGTCGTTTGTGGTCATAAAATGTTTACTTTTGCCGTCAATGTCAACTCTTTTTATTTATTTAATTAATTTAATATAAATTTTTCACTGACCTTTAAATGTTGAACCTCACTTTCTTCCGTTTGATCCGATTTCTCTATTAAATAATAAAATCTTAAACGATATTTTAGTTAGAAAACAAGATTGAAAAAGGTATAAACTATTTGCTTTCAAGGTTATAAACTAAACTATAGTTCAGACAATGGGTTAAAAAATTTTATATATGGACCTAAATATGGCCTTGACTGTTGGCTCAACTATAGTATAGACTGAAGGCTAGATTGCAAATCAGATTATGTTCCAGCCTTCTGATTAAACTATAGTCCAGACTAATGACTAAATATTGGTCCAGACTATATTCTTTATTATGATCGGACTTAAGTATAAAGTATAGATTAAACACCAACCCAGAATATAGACTTATCTGTAGTCCAAATTATACTAAACTCAAGATTAAAGTCTTGTTTTATTCTGGAATGTAGAGTAAAATATAGTTCAAGCAATAGAATAAAATGTTTAAAATATAGACCAGATTATCAAATAAACAATAGTCCAGACTATAGACAAGACCATAGTCTTAATTCTAGGCCAGACTATAGACTGAACATAGTCTAGAGATATGTTCAAGGCTAAAGTCCTGAGTGCAAACTAAACTATAGTCCAGACTTAGATTAAAAGGTTGTCAAAACTATATATTAATCTACAGTCCATACTACAAAATAAATTACAGACTTGATTCCATATCATAGATTGAACTATAATTTAGTCTATAGATTAAACTGTAGCTCAGACTATAAACCAAGTCCAGATTATAGAATAAACTATAGCCCAGACTCTGGAAAACCATGTACCCCTGAATTAGGATTTTATGTACTTTGCTCTATGGAATACTTAAGTTCAAATTAAACTATAGCATAGTCTATAGATTCAGATCCAGGCTATATAATAAATCACAGTACATAGACTAAACTACTACCACAGAACTATAGACTAAACTACATACAGACTAAGGAGTGAACTAAATCCAGAATATTATTTAAAACTATCGAGTAATCGATTGTCTAAAATATAAATTTAACTAAAGTTCAGACTGGTATTAAACTTTAAAATAATCTTCAGATTAATCTCTAATTTTGACTATGGATTAAACAATAGTACAGACTATAGATTAGATCAAATTCTGCACTATATGTTTAACGTCAATTCAGACTACAGATAATGATATATTCATCACAATATACTTAACTTTATTATGCACTTAGACTAGATTTTAATCTAAGATTATAACATGAGTGCAAATTAAAGACTAAAGAACATTCTAGACTAAAGTATATTCTCGACTAAATATGCTCCAGACTATACCAACCAGTAGTTCAGATTAAGTACAGATTAAATAAAATTCCAAACTTTAGATTTTACTATTGTCCAGACAGTAAACTAAACTACAGTCAGAAACAACTATCGACAATTAAACTACATTCAAATCTATAGGCTAAACAATAGTTAGTCTATAAATGTCAGTTCATTCTATAATAAATCTTTGGGAGCAGAGTATTTCAGATTCGTTTAAGATGCATACATTTTAAAGGATTTTTATTTAATGACGTTGTTGTTGTTTTTATTTCAATTTCTCTCTTCATTGTAACTGAATCTAATCGTTTTACGATGGCGTTACTGATGTCGTTTCATTTTTCTAGTCCTACATTTTTTTCTTTTGTTTTATTTTTTATGTCATGATTTTATTTTTTCCATACACTGTCCACACATACATGTACACAAACATATAAGAGTATTAAAATTGAGTCTCTTATCGCTTGTTTCGACATTGTTCGTTTGTCCCTTGTTAAGGGATGATATCGTTGTTGCTGTAATTCCTTCTGATGCTCAAGCGATAAATACTGTTGTCCTTTGGGTTGGTTTCTTGATTGTATTGGGTATGACTGTTAGTTGTTGGTTTGAATGAAGCATGAATGAATGAATCACAGCATGCTGGGTTAACTAATATTTTTATTGTTTTCAATTTTTCAAAAATTTTATTTCATTCGTTTCGTTTTACTGTTCTCTACTCGAATTTTTTGTTTTATTATTTAGTTTTTTTTTTCTCTCACTTCATACTTATTCTGTTCATAATGTTTGTTGGTAGTTTTAGGATTTTTTCTAAACATTTGTTTTTTTTTTTGGAACAATGCCACAAATGGCACATGCCAACAAATTTTTCATGTAGCAGAGTTTTTTCTCTAAATTTTTTTGTTGTTTCATTCGTTGCAGTTTCAATAGTTCATTTATGTTTTCGATGTAAAATCGTTGCAGTTTGTAGATTTTTTCTGTTGATTAGTGATGCTGAATGGAATGTGATTTAGAAAAATGTAACAGCTGCATTTGGTAACCGGTTTTTTTGTTGACATTGAAATATCAGTATTGGAAAAAATGTTCAATGTAGCGTGTGGAATGTTTGGTTTGTTTACAATAGATGGCAGATTTCTATATTGTTCCGATATTCTTCTGAAAGATATTGGTGTCTAATTTAGGCGTATAGACCGATAATTAATAAGTCCCAAAGATTTTATAAAAGGGAACTTTATTCCTAGATAATTTTTAGCAGCCAATTTCTCGATTTTAAAAAGCAAATCGAAAATTTGGCATTTTTCTTAATAGTTTCATTAATACATACGAAATTTAATAATATCGGATCATTTGGTCTTAAGGACCTACATATGGTGAGGAAAATTTGATTAGATAATTAAGAACAAATTATGGTTTTCAAATTTATGCTTTTGAATTTTAACACAACAGATTCAAAGCCCAATTTATGATTTGTCTAAGAAATCCAAACCCTCAAAATTATTAAGCTTAATCTTCAACTACCGGTATTTTAAATTTTACATAAATTCAGCGAACCCACAGTGAGTCCAAATCAATCTTAAAAATTATATAACTTTTGAACCATTAGATATATCTTATAGAGATCTAGATATAATCTTTTGTCTCATTAAGAATCATCGACTACGTTGTTGACCAGATAGGAGCATGTACTCTCCCAAATCGACTTGAAAGCACATTAACACATACCAAGTTAAATTTCATTAGGAGAAACTTCACAATTATTTGAAAAAACTTTCACAATTATTTGAAAAAAAAATCAATTTAGATACAAAGTGCAGCCGATCAAAATATACATATTGATTTTCAAACAAATGTGTCCCATTTTGTATTCTACAATGTCAGAAATCTACGTAGAACTTGTTATTAATGCTTAATATATTTTTTCTACAAAATGAGATCGGAACTGTATAAATCGTGCATTAAATTTTACATTTTATGTAGTAAATTCTTTGGAGCTTTGTCAATTTGTTAGGATGTGTGGCAACAACATACAGAAAGACATTGATTGTGTTACCTTAGATTTAAGGGGTCTATTATGATTCATTTGAAATGCTAACAGGGAATGAAATGAAGTTATTATAGGACTCCCAAAGGTGAGAAGGGATTTTAATAAAAATTCCATTAAAAATAGTAATTTTGTTGGAAAAAAACCGTAAGTGTACTTAAGTAACCCTGTGTATTTTCATACACTCCATGAGGATAAATTTATTTTATCTCATTCATATTGTAACGCTAAAAAAGAATTATCTCAGACCCCATAATGTATATATATTTTGGCATCAAATGAAAATCTAAGTCGATTTAGCTATGTCCGACTGTCTGTCTGTTGTTGGCAAGCTCACATCCATAATAATTGACAGAACTTAATTTAATTTGGTCTGCGTATTTGTTAAAGTCCTGGGAAGTTCTCTTTTTAAAATCAACCAAATCGCTTTAATGTATTAGAAGATATAGACCGATATCTGAAGGAACCTCTTATTCTTGTGTTACATTAAAGAAATGCATTAATATGTTGTAAACGTTTGTGAGTGAATGTGTGAGTGTTTATGTATTTACAGTGAAGGGTAAAGCAGATTCGACATGGCCGAATATAGCATTTTTACCTGTTTTTTATTAATCTGTAAATTTGAGTGGCTGAGTAGATTTAAGTCTTCATAAACTGGTAGCAAAGGAATCTACCATTATAAGTTTAAAACAAATATGTTTATAGAAAACCATGGACGATGGAGAGGAGTGTTGAACTGGGCTAACTCGGATTTTAGATTTTCGACTACTACAATTTTTCTACTGAAGCGATTTAAATATAATTTGTTGAATAATTTAAAATAAACTTCAAATTTGTTTATAAATTTTGTGCTTTTATAAGATAACGGTCTATAAAATATTGTCATTCAATTCGTACAATCTGCTAAAATATTGCCTGGGTCAATAACAAACATTGTGGCCAACCTTTATTAAAAACGAACAAGTATTGGAGCTGTGAGGATTGATAGGTTGGACAAACAAATAGATACAGCTAAATCGACTGTTAAGATTATCTGGCCTAAGATTTTATATACATTATGGAATCGTAAACGATTCTTTCTCAATGTTACGATTGGTGTTACAAATATGCTATATGGTATAGTTTATTCTGACACTTACTGTATTTCGTGGACTCTGGTAGTTCGGCTCGGATTTAGCTATGCACGTCTTTCTGTTTTTGCACGCCTGCATCCAAAATAATTGACAGAAGTCAATTAAGTATTGCTATTGTCTTAAAGTTGCCAATTAAATGCACAAATCGGTTCACTATAAAAAGTTAGGACCGATATCTGAACAACATACTATTAAATGCACAAATGGTAAGTTACAAGTTGAAAAAAGTCTAAACACATTATTGTAGATTTCAGAATTCGCTGTGACTTATCCGCAAATATTTGCTTGTTAGGAAATCCCCCTAACAAAAGTCTTTATAATTAATTTGCCCTCATTAGAAATTTTCTAACAAATGCTATGGGCAATTTATTTGTGGATGACAAATATTAATTCTTTCTCGAGCTTAAAAGCTTTTAAATATCTATGAGCATTATTTTAAACAATAAGAACGATTCACCTATCTGATTTCATGTTTCGCCATTTCCCGTAACGATTTTTAACGATTTCTCATGATTTGAACAGCATTTCTCTTTCATCTTCAATACAGAGGCGAATTCGTAAATTTTTCTATAATACATAATACTTCCTATTAAATCACAAATTATATGATCAAGCCATTTTCTGACACTCAACCAAATCGATTCTGAAAATACTGTCAAATTTTTTGCTTTATTGATATTACTGAAGGTATGTAAATTTCAAGAAGGGCTTTTTATCATATTTAAAAAATTATGGGTGATCAAATGTGTATACATTATAGCGTCTCACATGTCTCCTTTCCTGGTATTTCAGCGAATAACCATTGTAATATAAATTTTAATTATATAATAAATAAAAAATATTAAAGATTAATCGTAATCGAAAGTGAAATAATAAAAAAAATATTTGTATATAGATTACTTAAAACTTCCACATCACTAAGTTTTCTTTTCCCTCAATACTAATGAGTTTCGTTTAACTACCTTTTGAGGAACAAAAAAATCTTCAATTGATTTTAAATTTATTCTTGTCACTAATCCAACAAAATAAGAAAAATCGGCCATAAATTGCAACTATTACAATAATTATACCCTACACCACCTAAGGACGATGCCTATTGAAATTAGTTATGATCAATCGATATTTCAAATAGTCCCCTTACAAATATCCCCCGGAATGAGGTTTTTTATAAATATAAAATGAAATTGCGCTAAAATATGCTAAAATATAGTGCATCGTTTTTAAAAATAATAAGACTTATTTTTAAAAACGATGCGCCATATTATACGAGGATTGGTTGATATTTTTCCAAAGGTCTTATACAATCACCCTCCAAATATCATATACATTACAAACTCACAAATCGCACATATCCGTGGGTATTGTTATCATATTAAGTCAAATATGAGCTAAAATCGATGTGCAAAATGAAGTTGGGGTCGATTCATAATTTTTTCTATTTCCCATATAACCCCCCAGAAAAAATTCCATTTAAAACGCATAAATTTCACATAAACATAAAATAAGAATGATTGTAATGTAACATAAGCATAAATAAGAAAAACAAATTATACGAGGGCCATTTATAAAATTTTCGTAGCAGTTTTTTACAACCAACAATGTGGTGAATGATATTACATAATAGTGCTTGACCGACTATAAATTTTTTACTTGTTTCTATACCCTACACCAACATAGGTTGTTGAGGTATTAAGCATTTGTGCTGATGTTTATAACTTACAGAAAAAATGGTGTTAAACCCACCATTAAGTATACCGTTCGACTAAGAATCATTTTTTGAGTCCGGGTGGCTGTAAACGTTGTAAATATTTTACAGGTTGCCGTTTTTGAGATATCTCGATAAAATTTGGCACATGTTAATATTTTGGCTATGTTCAGTACCATATTTCGGGTACCTCACATACAAAAGTCCTCACGGAATGACGTTTTAAGATAAGAAAAGTCTTAAATATAAATTGATATTAACGAAATAAGTGTACTGATAACGATGTAACAAATTATACGAGGGTCGGTCCATTAATTCTCATAGGTCACATATAAGCTCCGTTCCAAATATCACTTTGAAGGGCATAAATCTAACATTTTTGCTCTTCAAAGTGACATTTATTAACTGGTCAAATTAAAATAAATAAAAGCAAAATTATACGAGGATCGGTCAATAATTTCTTCTAGGTCTCATGTAACCCCCCAGAAAAATTTATTTAAAAACTCCTAAATTTTATATAAATTCGTAATAATATACTGCACATTTAATAATAAATCAGAAAATAAAATTATGAGAGGATCGTTCATTATTTTTTGTTTACTGTTATTTATAAACAACATTGTGGTGAAAGGTATTACATAGTCGGGCTTGACCAACTATAACATTTTTACTTGTTTTTTTTTTCTTGCCTCATTTCATTTTTTTCTAGTTTTCAAGCAAACAAAAACAAATTTTCTTTAAATTCCCATTTTAAAGGATAAAATGTAATTATTTTTCATTTTTTCCTTTTAGTTTTAGCAGTTAAAATTGTAAAAATTACATTAAAAGTGAAATGAAAAACATGGATCATTAGTTTTTAAGTAGAGTAATTACAATAGAGAAGAAATTTAATGCCTTCAATTTTACAAAATGTAAAGAACAAAAAATAAAGTAAAATTTAATTGCAAAATTTTGTGAAAATACATTTTTCCTAAGTACTTTTCACACAAAACGGCACAATAAAATAAATGCGAATTTAAAAAGTGTTTGTGTGTGAGTGTAAGTAGTTTTGGCTCATTTTGTAGGGATTTGATTGTATGTGTTATTCTATTATTATTTTTTTATTTGACATGTGATTTGGCTGTTGTTTTTGGGTGTCAGATGTTTTCTAAATGTCTGTTATTATTTTTTAATTTCAATTCATACACTCTATTTGCAGTTGTTTTCGAAAAACAGTTGAGGGTAGAAAATAGTGATTAATTAATATAAATAATTTACAAGAAAAAACAGGGGAGAAAATGAATGGTTTTAAAAACACGATTAGTTTAGTATCTATTGGACTATTATTTTGCCTGTTTTCGGGTCAAATTACAATCCTATCAGATTACGGACCAAAAAGATGCACTAACAATGTAAACAAAGTCAAACAGATCAAGCAATGAAATTTTAGTTTAAGATCGTGGTCTTTTTAAACTGAAAAATTGCTATTCAAAAGTCGAAGAAGAATCATTAAATCTTAATACTTTCAACTGTAGTTATCGAAGTGAATATTCTTTATGAAAAGTTTTAGCAGATCTTTAGTTCACATACATATCATGAAAGAATCCAAAACCTTCGCATTTTGAGTACATCGAACACATGTATCATAGGTGGAACGATACTATTATGGAATGTATACGAATATAATTCGTATCACACTATTAGAAAAAAATCCTCTTGTGAAGTACAAAAATTCTGTTTTGTTTAATAAGAATTATTATTTTCAATGCTAAACATTAAAGTGATAATACTGAATGTATACTGATCTGTATTGTAATTGGAGCGCGAACCCAATGATCTAACTGCTCATGATCGGGTGGAGTCAAAGAATTTTTGGTAGGTTCAAAAAAGTAATATTTTCTGTACTATTTAAAAAAAAGCTCCATTTCATCAATTAACTCCTGTTCCACTATCTTATTTAGAAATGCACGTCATTCACAAATCAATATAAGAATATAGTTTGAAAATATCTCTAAATCACTTAACTGTTTTTTCCAATCCAGATTTTTATCTGGACCAAGAATATCCATTCCTTATCATATCTAAACTTCATTTCTTTAATAAGATTATTCACCAGTTGTAATGGTGAAGATTATAGAAAAAATATGGAAATTAATATGGAATTAATATTCCTTTGAAAAAAAATTTTATTTCGAGTATATTCTGCTACTTTATTACCTCTTCTGTAATACTCCAATAAATTGGCATAGTAAAATATTTGTGTGTAAAGTCTTTCATATGTCGCTTTTTTTTTTGAGAGAAAATTACTATGATTGTTCTATACGCACATTGCAAATAAATACATTTCTTTTTCATCTAAAATCTACAATAAATCCCCTGATTCTAAAGTCGCATATAACACCCCTTCATTCAATGCAGGGAGCAAACAGCATTACAAACACTCGCACTCTCCTTATCTACATTCATACTAGTATTTATGTGTATAAGTACATGAGTGTGTGTATGAAATGCTTTGAATGGCATGAACAATTTAATAATTCTTTTGGGATTTTCATGACCTTTTTTTTTCCTGCTGAACATTCTTCTCTATGCTGCTGATGTTTTTGTTGTTGTTTTTACTTTTGCAATAGTTTGTAGTTGTTGTAATTGTTGTTTAGAGAATTCATAATTTATTTTATAGAAGCATTCATTTCATACTCCTTCCATTATAACCATCCTCTGTCAGCACAACCAAACCTCCCCTTCCTTCATATAAATTAATATCGGTTTTTTTTCTTGTACAGCCTCAATGGATTCATAGTAATGCAATTTTATATAACAAAAGCATAGAAATACAAAAAAATGTAAAAAAAATGAAATAAACCGAAATATTTTATCATCCTCATCATTACTTAAATTTTTTGCTCTACCATCCACCCTTGATCCTTCTTTCCACATTTTATTTGTTCGTTGAAAATTCATTTTGTTTTGTTTCATTTATGAATGTGATTCCTCTGAAAAGTACTGAAATACAAAAAATAATATTTATGTAACTATATACACACAGAAGTGCACATTGATTTAATTTCTTCATCAATTTTCATTGTTTTCAAAATCCATCACCTTCCATCCATCCCAACGTTCTATCCGCTCATCCATATATGCATTCCATCAATTCCCATTTATATTTTTTTGTAGTAAAATAAAAAAAGTAGTTTTCATTATTATCTTTTTGTAGTCAGTCGGTGATATGAGTTTATAGTGTAGAAGATACACATATTTTTTATCTCTTTCATTATTTGCATAATTATATATCGGGCGTTGACGTGATTTGCATAAATTTACTGTTATTTAATTTTCCATTTATTTATCTCTTATTGCAGCCGCTGTGTGAATATTTATAAGGGATGACATTGATGATGAAAGTACTTTTATTCAACTATTGCAGTTGGTACCTTTTCCATACTTTTAATTAAATTTCTTCTTAAATTAAAAATATTTTATTTGAAGGGTGATTGAACGTTTTAAATTACACCTTAATGAAGAAATTATATTCAAAATGTCCTAAACTACTCTTAGTAAACCTACGTTAATATTCAATAATATAGAATCATATATTTCCGAATATGAACAACATTCTGAATTAGAATATGATCTTAAATCTCGACTAGACTTTTAATAGGAATTTGAAGCAGAATATAAACTAAACTCAGACTAAGAATCCGGACAAGTATTTAATATAGAATACGAAATAAAATTTTGCTAGAATCTGAAATTGTATCTGAACTAGAATCTGAGTTGGAATCAGAATTTGAATTAGAATATGAACTAAAATCTATACTAGAATTTGAAATAAAATCTCAATTTCTAAATTACAACCCGAATTATAAGTTGAATAAGGATCTGAATTAGAACCCGAATTATAATTCGAGCTAGAATCTGAATAAGAATCGAACCGAAATCTGAATAAGCAACTAAACTGGAATTTGAATTAGAAACGGAATCAAAATCTGAACAAAAATTATATCTGAATCAGAACCCATATGAGAATTTGAATAAGATTCTGAATTGGAATCTGAACCAAAATTTGAACTGAACTACAACTTAACCAGAAGTGAACTAGAACAGAACTATAACTGAACTAGAACTACAATTAAACTGTAATTGAACTGTAACTGAACTCACACTGGAACTGAACTAGAACTCAACTAAAACTTAACTAGAACTGAACTAGAACTCAACTAGAATTAAACTAAAACTAAACTAGAAGTGAACTGGAACTGAGCAGGAACTGAACTGAAACTGAAATAGAACTGAACTACTCTTTTCATAATTTGGTTCCATTTTAATTGCTTCATGTACCATCACTGTCGTTTTTACGCCAATAACAGATGTACGTAGCACATTTGTTGTCACAGTTTTCGTTATCCTTCCACCCGATTTCTGTCAATTTAAATTGAAATTATTTTAAATTAAAATTTATAATTTATCAACTTTTTTTGGACTTTTTCCTTGTATTTGCAGATGCTAATTATTTTGAATAATCAATTTTATTTAATTAATTTAGTTTTTAAATATAAATTAACATAATTTCAGTTACCCGCGTTAATATGTATGAATGTATGTATGTATGTTTGTATGTATGTATGTTGAAACAAATTTCCATTTTGATTTGAATATTATGTAAACACTATTTTTTCTGGAATTTTATAATATTTATTTTGTTATTAACATTTATATTCGAATATTTGCACACTGTGATGAATTCAAACAATGGAATTTATAATGAAGCTCGATGAATTTGATAGATTCGTGTAGGGAATAAAATGAATTAATTTGAAATTAAATAAAAGTCGTATTTAGAAAAATTAAAATATGTTATATATTTACACTGGGATCATAGGAAGATATTGACTTGATGTGTTTAATAAAAAGTATTATGAAAGTCCAACTTTAATTAGAAAAAGTCCAACTTTAATTAGGAAATTTTGTTTGTGTTAAGTATACTAAGCAAAAAAAAACAATCAGATACATACACTTTTCAAATTTTTAAAATCTAATTTGGATTTTTATTACTTAGTACAAAGTTATTTTTTTATTTAGTGCAGGAATATATATTCATTATGGTTTCTGAGATGATTCCTTCTTAACGTTACACACGGAATGACAATGTTGTATTATGCTATAGTTGGCCACATCGATTCTTGAATACTCAGCACAAGAAATTCATACGAAAGAGATTCTTTTTGTTTCATTTAGTTTACATGCATACACACTGTGAAATTTATGATGATTTCATCTAACCGCCATAGAAATATTCCTTCCGGAATGGGGTTTTAAGGTCATAATTTTCTTAATATAATGCAATTATAACATAGTTCACCAGAAGTAAGTCTTATATTTCTTTAAAACTTTGTGCCAAATTATACGACGATCCAGTCCATCATTTCTCATAGTTCCCTTACAACCCCCTTCCAAATCACACATATATATATAATAATAGTATGAATTGGTCAAATTACAATAAACATAAGCACAAACTGACTTATCTGTTCGTAACTGTCTGTCTATTGTATTTTTTGTTGTGGTTGTTGCCTCCATAACCTTTAAACTTATTGCTCAATTCCTGTTCCGCTCATTCGTTTCTTATTCATCTTTTTTTTTTTTGAATTCAATTCCAACTAATTTGCATAACGCAATTTCATAACGTTGTCTACAGTTCCTCTACGTACTCCTGGATATTTGTACATATGACTGCATTCATTTGCTATCGATTCCAAACACATTCATTCATTCACTCACATAAATACATTTGTATAGAATTTTATAGAAGGATTTTTATTTGTGTTTGTTTTAAACCAACAAACTGTACATCCTTTGATGCTGCCACACTTATTGTGCTCAATTTACAAATCTATTTGACAGCAGATACAAAGATGTGAAAAATGGTAATGATTTCATGATTCCAATAAATGATTTCAATAATAATAATACGATGATGATGTTGACGAATATTAAAGTTCTTTAGTTCAGTAATAAAGCTTATTTACCATATGAATGTTATCTTACTGGAGGCAATTTTTTATGGTTAAAATTTCAATATGATTTTGCAGAGGTATGTGCTTTTTTAACTGGAAGATTAAGTTTGTTATTCTGTGGGTAACATCGAAAAGCAATCATTTAATTCCTAATATATATTAATTCTCAATATATATATACATATACTATTGGATTATATCAAAGTCTTTGTCTGGAGGAAGTATAAGATCTATAGACCGATCCTCATGAAAATTTTGAACATTCTGTTTATATTTGAACTTATTTTTATTTTTTATTTCACATGTAAAATTAATATTTTTTATCTATGATGCAAAATCATAACTGAAAAAAGTTAATTTATTTCTATTTTAATTAATTTTACATTGAATTTTTTCTATGTGTAACTGTTATAGAAAATTTTATAGACAACTTAATTTGAGGATAGGGCTCAAGGAAGTAGTGTCCTCCTACTACTATCATAATTTTCAATAAGATCCCAAAATGATTTCTGAATCGATCGTGATGGAGGGTATTAAAGATTCGGCATTGCCGAATAGAAAATTCTTACTTGTTTAAATTATCGAATATCTGGTGGAACAAACATAAAATGTTAAAAAATAAATGTCATACTTTGAATAAGTTTTATAGGAGTAATAGATTTCTGTTTTAATTTCAGTACCTGAAGTAACTAACTTTTATTATCTACTGCCTGTCCCCGGGACCTATTATGATCCTATGCTTTCCCATGTAAGTTGAGAAACATTTCAGTGTAAAGTAACGAAAATTCGTTAAATAACGAATTTTATTGTTATTCTGAAAAAATATTTCTTATTTTTACCGTTAGTTAATGATATTCTTCGTTATCTACTAATAAAAGTTGTCGTAAAATTATAACGACAATAAGAAAGTTTGTATATCATTGTTCTAATATATGGGGTATTCTAATAAGAGAATATCGCCAAAAATGTCACAATATTAAATAATACTTTCCATTTCCATTCTTTTAAAGTGGCGATGAGTTTAAGAGAATTTAAGATAATATTATTAGAGAATTTCGATATATATCGGAAAATAGGTAGGGACATTAAGTACAAAATTAAATAAGAAATTAGTGAATAAACCTGCATCCGGATTTCGATGCTTTTTCATAACTTTGCTGAAAAACAGTGAAACTTTTGAAACATCACTTTTGATGACAATAGAACCTGAAAGGACAATAAAATTATATTTTTAAGTAGTCCGATAACACACCCTAATGCATTCAACAACTCCATCACACTAGATCTATTCTAAGTAGTCAGTGAAGACTTAAGGTTCGTAAGCAGTCAACCCCAACGATAAGATGTAATACGTTCACAAAAATGACTCTATTGTAGAACTATGAAATAGATAATGGAACAACTCCTAGAACAAGTCCTTGTTAAAGCGACTAGTCAGATACTATATACTATAGTTTTCATCTATAGTATGTTTCAATTCAGCCAGGATGAATTAAGTTGTTTTTGACTGGAAGGTATTTAATATTCTCGTTGTCGTTAGCACTTTTTATTTTCTGTCTCCAATACTCAACACTTTGAAAATGACAAAGAAGCGAACTGTTATGACTTCAACTTTATTTTCTACATGAAGGAGTTAAAATCGTGCAATTCCTTTTGTCTATTATTGTTTGTTTTGTTATCATTTGTTTCATATTTCTCTAGTTTGTCATTTCATATAGATTCATTTTTTTCTGGTTTAATCTTATCCTTGGGGGGTGTTGTGATATGACCTCTGACATCAACATCATCATTTCAATATGAACACATATGCGTATGTACGTGTATATGCATGTTGATGTCCACATGAGCATTTGGCAGGATATAAAGATATCATTTCTAATGAATGTCTGTTGTCTGAATGTGTTTTTGAAAATGACATGCATTTGGCTCTGAAATTTTTGTTGTTGGTTGAATTTCTTTTTTTATGTCAACTTTTTTTCTGTTTAAATAAAATTATTTTTAATAAGCTCAACTCTGTTGGATGTCATTTTTGCTTTTAATGTACATGATTTTCACCATTGGTGGTTATAATAAAATTCATCTGATTTGGATATAAAATAAATTGAAGGAAATTTTGTGGAATATGATTTTGATGATGATAATATTTCTTTTTTGGTTTCAGTATTGAGTATGAGGAAAAATATTTGGTCAGATTTAAAGAAGACTTAATGATATATTGGAAAATGTGTAAGGATGATTTAAATATATTTTATTTACATAATTAAATTAAGTAGAGGAAAAATATTCAGATATATAAAATAGAAATGAAATATATAATCTGATAATATTTTCTATACATTCACAAAGAAAAAGTCTAATTTTTGGAAACTGATACTAAATATTAAATATATTTTCACAAGTCTACTTAGATTCCACCTTAGTTGTATAAACTTATTTGGGCTTGCAAGACCTCGTATATCTGAAATCAAATTCAATATATTAATAATAAATAATGACCGTACGTTTCGCTGGCTGTACATTAGGGGATTCAAAAGGAAGTTTTTACAAAACATTATCAGAAGTATTATAATTTATTAAAAGTGGAATCCTTCTAAGTATTCTTGCCAATTTTTAGCTTTCTATGCTATTTAGGTTGATGATCCCAGATCAAATAATAAAAAAAATATTAATCAACAATTATAATGATATCAAATGAAAACAGACGAAAAATATAATAAACTGGACACTCATACGGATTTTTACAAATTCCTTGTGATCACCAGAAATCATTTTAATAGCTTCATTTTGGCTTCTTCTATATACGCTAATCTAGTTAGGATTCGTTAATTTAGTTAGGATTCATAAATCTAGTAGGATGCGCCTAATATAATAATCCTTTTTTGGATTTTAGCAATGCAAAAATCACTTCCTATGTAGAGTTCGATCTTCATTCAAAATTCCCTATAATTACTCTTGGCCATATTTTCTTTTCGATTTTAAACGTACAATACCCTGCAATAAAAAAATTCATTTTGCGTGCCTCTGATTGCCGAATCTTTTCTTTGTTTTTGTTTCTGGTCGCAACATCAAAAATGGAATTTGAAATCCATGTTGCCGTTACTGCAAGCTTAACCGCAAATTTTGCCATTCTACATAATAGAAGGTATATTTCTGGACTATTTCCAACAGGACTCATGTCGGTAACTTTTTTATTACTCCTCTTTATTTATCATTATGCTCAGGTTTACCGTTGGTGCCCCTTTTTTGCGATTTCCACTTTTTCAACTTTATGTGACTTTTTGTGTACCTTTCAAATTTCACTTTTTTCCACTTTTTTATAATTTGCATTTTCGGTATAGAACTTCATGACATTTCATTAATTTGGCTTAACTAGGGACGTATTGATAAATTTTATATAAATTATTGATGAAAAAATTAAAACTTAGAACGACAGAATCACACAAAATTCATTAACGTTCGTTTTACGAAATACATAATGAAAATCGAAATAATGAATTTAGGAAGATAAACGAATTGTCGAGCATATTTCTAAATAAAAGGAGAAACGGAAACCATTCAAAAAGTGTTTTTATGTAATGAAATCTGATTCGACTTGTTTATCGCAAATCATCTTTAAGTGGGACTTTATTTTCAAAATCCCTTTTTTGTGCGATTTTCCCAAAACTCATAACGGTGACGCTGATTCTATTATGTTTTATGAAAATCCTTCTAAGCGATCTATTAACTTGTCCAATATTACTAGATATGCTTACATAATAAAAAACGGAGATTTTGATAACTTTAGCATTCGTTTGATCGAAAGACGAATCTTAGTGTTCCTTGTTGCAACAGGGGTATAATTTCGCCTAGCAAATTCAATCCATAATTGCACTTATGTACCCATAAAAACATTAACTATATAACAATTATGAAAATGAATTAAGAAATCAATTTTGTGTACTTCGAAATCATAATGTTATATTTGGTTGGAAGACATTTAAGACCTTCTGCAATTTACTTAAGCGTTCATAATTATATATATAAAGATCCCATTTAAATAAATAAAAAAAACTCAGATATCTCCAAGTTTAAGTCAATATCTTTGATACTTTTCTGTTATCCTACCAACTCAAAATTTGTTTCCAAAAATTTTAAATTTTACTTCGACGTATATGGTGTAAAAAGGTGAAATTGTAGTTAATACACACAGAAAAAAACTATGTAAAAGAAGAAAAAATATAAATGTAAAACAAAAAATTTATAGTCGGTCAAGCCTGACTATTTAATACCCTTCACTGCATTGTTGATTATAAATGTCTGCCAAAATTTATAATGATCTATTAATGCTTAGTGAAATTTATTATGAATAAAATTGTGAAATTTATGAGATTTAAACGGCGAATTTTTTTTTGTGAAATTATGTACCGACCCTCCGTTTTTATTTCTCTCACAATTAGCATTTAAAAGTATCTCATATATGAACTTAATATTTTTATAACACTCACGTATATATGTGATCTATGAATTTCAAAGTGAAATTTGGAATGGGAAGGGTGGGGTTATATAGACCTTAAGAAATGCCGAACTGATCCCTCGTTAGTATTTGGGCATATCGTTTTAGAATGAAATAAGACTTAGTTTTTAAGAACTTGGTCCAAATACGTTTTATATGGGACCTATATGAAATATTGGACGATCATAACCAATTTCAATTGGCATCGTTCTTAGGCCAAGATAATAAAATAGTACCGTCGCCAAATTTACGTTGTCTTCAAAACTGCTAACCTGTACTTTCTTAACAAAGCTTAGATGGACAAACAGCCGGAAGGAAGGACGGACATGCTTAAATCGAATCAGGAAGTGATTCTGAGTCGAACGGTATACTTAAAGCCACTGGTAGAACTATTTTCCTGCCCGTTACAAATATCTGCACAAACGCATAATACCCCCACCACCTATAGTGGTGAAGAGTATAATTAATTAAAATAGAAATAATTTATTATTTTTTCAGTTATGAGTTGCTTCATAGATAAAAAATGTTAATTTAACATTGTGTCACAATAATTATAGTCTTTTGAGAATATTTTTTTTTTAAATTTTACTACTTTAAAGTAATTTTAAAAATATATCGATGTATAATTTTATATATTAATATCGAAAGGTTTCAATATGTGCAAAATTATTTCATCAAATTCTAACTAAATGAAAACATATATTCAACCTCAAATCAACTATGTTCAACGTTGTTTTGCTCCATGTTTTTTTTTCTGTGTGTGTAACTATCAATTTGTTCAGAGAAATATTAATTATTTTTTATGAATGTTGCATAATAAATTTTCCTGAAAATCGTATCAAATTTTCATTTCATATCTCATAACGAGCTGGATATTTTATCATAATTACGATAATAAATATGTCAAAATAGAAATATATATGAATATAATATTTATTGCAAAACCTAAATCAAAGAAAATAATTTATTTTTTCCAAAAAAAAAAACCTGATGATATTGATTGAATGAAAACACGCGTCATCAAAAATAAAAAAGGAATAAAATCCCGAGAAAATAATGATGAAGGAAAAAAGGAAATAAAATCAAATTAAATAAATATGAAAAAAGTGCAAAATTTGCTATAAATAAGTGTCTCAAAGGTTATTTTATCTTTTTCTTTAGGATTTATGGAAAACAAATAAAACAGTACGAAAGAAGGAAATACAAATACAAAAAATGATAAATAATAAATTTCTGTGATAATATAAACATGTAAAAGTATAAGTGAAGGTAGTTGTAAGTGAGTGTGTGTATGTGTATTAAAGTAAAAAAAGGAAAAAGTCAAAATGCTATATTCAGCTATGTCGAATCTTAAATACCCTTCAGCGCTAATAAAATGCAGTAGGAAGAATTTTCCTACATGACAATTTTTATGGAATTGGCTCATAGTCAGCCCAAGGTACTATTTCATTATCAATATATGTCATATTTCATAAATTTTTCTCTAAAATTGCTACTCATATAGCGCACAAAATTTGGGGTGTATCAAAATTTTGCATTTTTCAGCCTATGGATCCAATTTTTGACATATAACTGTGTGTTATAGTTAAATTCTGGTTCAAATCCAGATAGGGTTTAAACAAGGAACTGATTAGAACAACTAAAAAATTTTTGCAACATTTTATTAAATACGGACTATAATTCGTGGCTTGAGAATGTTTCAAACACACAGACTGATAGACAGGCAGACAGACGCACGGATATAGTTAAATTAACTTAGATTTTGATTTGGTTCAAAAATATATACTTAATAGCATTTATGATGATTCCTTTTGGGTGTTACACAGGGAATGACAAAGTTAATATACCCTCATCACAACTTGTAGTGGTGGAGGGTATCAAAGACATTTGATGCGTGATAAACTGCAATGAGTTGTTGTAATATTTTTCATTTTCCTTTAAAATACTTTCAGATGTTGGTAAGTTATTGTTGTTTTTATTATTTTTACTAGAAAAAAAATCATTTAAAAAGAACTTCCGTTTCTGGTAACGAGTCTGATTATGACAAAATCTAAATCAACAACAACTACAAATACAACTTCAACAATAAATGGAAGGAAATAAAATTGTTCTAAACAGCCTGAGGCAACACTTTAAGGTCACTTCATGTAATAGCAGAGGGAGGAAGATAGAAAAAAAGGGAGGGTTGAAAACTTCTTAGACCATTGAATAAATGATTAATGACACTTTTTGTGGGACAGACAGATAGACAAACAAACACACTGAAATACAGACAATAACAATTCAGATTTGTCAAAGTCATTAAAGCATTTTATTTACCAAAAAAAAAAAAAAAGATTTAGTTTTGTTTTTCTTATTTGTATGTGAATAATTCCTCTTCATAATTATATTTATTTATATTCTTTATTCCCATGTCCTCAGGGAATTTGTGTTGAACAATTTCGTTTTGGATGGAAATAAAATATTTCCTTTTTTACCCTTTAGCCTTGAATGTAATATTTCTCATTAGGATTTTTTTTTAAAAACAAATTTTGTACATTTGCAATTCAGTTGTAATAATTTTACAACAAAGTTATCTTAATAATTCTAATTTAAATTATTATCAACCCTTTTTTGGTATGTTACAAATTCCGTTCTTTCCTTGTTTTTTTATAATTTTAACCAGATAAACGTTTAAAAGGGATGAAATATTATGCAATCGTTTGATTAAAACTGGAATAAAATCCTCACAAAATAGAAAATAAAAATAAAACAGAAACAAAAGATGTGAAACTAGAAACTGTCACTCATCAATTTTAATATTTCGAGACAATAAACGAGATGAAAAAAGTAAATGTGCTATATTCGACTGTGTCGAATCTTTAATACCCTCCACCACTTATGTTATGCAAAAATGAGCATGAATTAAAGATGCCGAAATATCTCAAAAAATTAGAAACATATGTTGAATACATTTAGACAAATGCCTGAATTTTGATAGCACTGGTCCATGTTTAAAGACCTTTTAAGACTTTAAATTTCTAGCAAAATACGGCCCGATATTTGTCATAACATTATCATATTCTGTTCAAAAACATTTACCTTTTGTTAAAAAATTGAGGTTGTCTCAGTTATCAGAGAGACGTACAAAATAAATCAAGAATATAAGAATAAATAATTTAGATGATAACTTCTTGGTATTACACACGGAATGACAAAATTAATATACCCTCTACAATACTTGTGATGGTGGAGGGTATAAAAGCGAGAAATTTTTGTTGAAAAGGCTTTAAATAGCATTCAACTGAAATTGTATTTTCAACTACAAATGTCCTTTAATTAAAATTGATATCTAAATTGCAGTCACTGGCTTTGACTCTGATTTAAATTAGGAAGCCAAACAAAAAAATCCTTAATTATGGTTATATAAAAGGGGATTTGTTTTTTAAATTACGGTGATTTTGAAAAGTCATTAAAACCTTTTCTGGGTAGTTGTTATTTACACAAATATCCTTTTGCTCGTTAGCTATGCAAAAGATGTTGAAAGGAATCTTGTGGGAGAAAACAAAAAAGTTTATTAATTTAAATAGTTGAAGAACTTTATTTTATTCCTCTTTTAGATTTAATTACCCAAGAAATCATGTTTATATATTCTGTATGAATTTTAAGAAAAATTACACAGAAAATAGATGAAGTTTTTCTTCCAGATTTTCATTAAATTATTGAAAGGATGACTTTACAATTTGGAAATGGTTAATCTTGTATACTCGTAAATGAAAACCACTCTTTTTGTTCATTTACCAAAAGAAAGCACCACGAACACTAATTTAGTTCCCGAATCTTCTTCAGAAATAATTCATTAAAGCTAATTTTGAGTAACTTAAAAGAGAAGTTTATGAAATGTCACAAGGTTATATTCATGTCTGTTTGGCAATATCTGCTTATCCGTGTGTCTGTTGTTGGAACACTCACATCGAAAACACTCACATCAACAGAACTTGATAGTACGCAATGAAATCTGGACTGAGAGATGTTATGAGAAGTCTCCTTTTAAAAACACGCAAAATCGTTTAAAGATATGATATTGCTTTCAGTAACGCACAGTGTGTTATATTACCTGCAAACCTGGACCCATAAAATATTCCATCAAAGTTCCAAATATATACCCATGAAATCATTAATTTTTACAACTATAAAAAATTATCTCAGTACTCTGAATGTTTAATGTTAAATTGGACTTTAACACTTATAATAAACCTAAAAATATTTATATCACGATGAAATTTGACATACAATCTTACAATCTTAATTGTTTTGCCAAATTTTATTACAATCGGCCAATAAATTCATAAGTTCCCAAAGCCCCTTAGGAAAATCCGTTAATCGTTTACAATTATATTACAAATCTTTCCGTTGCGAAAATCGCCATGAATATATTTCGTGATAAATCTGAATGATTCTACAAACAATGTTGCAAATGATCCATAATGTGATGTGGGTTCCAAATAAATCACTTATGAAAATCAATTCCTAAGATTAATTTTTATAAAAAAAAAAATCAAAAAAACTACCCCACAATGTTCTTTAATTAAACGCATCCAATTGGTCTGTATAGTACTTTTTTCATGTTAAAAAAAATCAAAATTTTCAAAAACGTTGCATTGAAAAATTTATAAAATTTTAATTGAAAATTTCAAAAAGTACCACAAAACACCTCCCTGTTAATTCAACCCAGCTGGTACAACCAATCCCACCTATTAATTTATTTTATGCCAAAATCAGAAACATTAAAACATATGACACACTTAGTATTGAGATCGAAAATTTCATAACACACATTTAAAAACTTTTAACTCAACCTTGATTTGAATTATTTGGCAGTTATGACCAGAAATGAGTGCGTACTAAAATTATTAAATAATTCAACAAACCTAACTTGGTCCTACAAAAATTTAATCAAACTTTTTTCCAATAGAATACCTCACACAGGTAGAAGGAATATTTCACATGATGTTTCTAAAACCAAAAAATAGAAAAAACTTCCAAAGTGTTCCCAACACATTCGGTAGGAAAGCTGGCCGTTGACCTCATGCTCGGACTATTGGGTATGAAAAATTAAACTAAATACAGGCTTAAACACTTAAAGCTCAAAAAGTTCTGAAATGGAAAACTGCCAAAAAAATTAGAGGCCAAAAACGGAGGACTTTTGCAACTTCCTGGTCAAAAATTTTGAATCGCTGTTGCTCGAAGGAATGTTGAAGAAAAGTTCAATACCCAAGAGCAGTCAATATTTCACAAAATGTTAAAGAGCAATAAGCAAAACCAATCATATAGTCATATAATACATGAAGGAATATATAAAAAAGGCTGCTTCCGTTCGTAATAATTTATACTGACTCCACATTATTTACCTGACTTTGCATCTTGTCACTATGGTAAACAAGTTATTCAGTGATATAAGGACAATAATGTGGTATTTGTTTAAAAAGAAGCAAATCCTCCAAACTGCTCGGTGTTAAGCCGAGATGTTGGGCTCTTGTAGAAAAAATGTTTAATTGAAAGGCACAAAAAGGTGTCCATAACAGAAAACACTAGAACATTTTTGATGAAAAGTCTCCAAAAATGTTTCAAAATTTAAACAGCAGTGAGTACAGTTATAATTTTTCCCTTTAAAATAATCAAATAAAAAATTAGAACTTTAAGTTTAGTGGTTTCGTTTTTATTAACACATCAGTATGTCAGAATTTTTCCATCTCAAACGACAGAAAAAAACGAGAAATTTTAATTATTTAATTATTAACGGTAAATTTAAACACATCAGTATGTCAGAATTTTTTCCAGCTCAAACGACAGAAAAAAACGAGAAATTTTATTATTAATTATTAACGCGTAAATTTAAATCAAAATGTACAAAAATTTCAAAAAAAAAAATAAACTTCACTATAAAAAGCTAAAATCAACAAAAATCTCAAATTATAAATTCAATTTTCAATTTTGCTTTAAAATTCATCCTCTAATTAATATGTGGTGAAGGATATTTAAGATTCGACACAACCCAAATAAAGTAGTTATTTTTTTATATTTTTTTTTAATTTAATTTTAAAATAAAATCAAATCCAATAATATTCGAAAATATCTGAGAAACCATATCAATCAAATCAACATTTAAATGAATTGAATCAAACAGTGTCTCTATTTATATGCAATACTTACGGAACGATACATTTAACAATCGGCAAATGTTGTAAAGGTAACATCTTAACATTCGTATTAGTGCGCCGACAAGTTTAGTAAATACCCAACTAAATGTACAACTTACTTATATCAGCGCTGAAAGGGACACTGTTGGATTAAATCATACACTAAGCAAGTTAGTATGTATCTAATGTTAAATGTGTTAAATATAACAAACCTTTTATTTGTTTGCATCGAAGCTTGTTGCTTTGAACATTTTATGTTATATTGCATGAATGTTTAAAAATAATGTTTACCATTTCTTGGCACATGTTTTTTCCTTATCAACATGTTTATAATAAACTTTCTTATACAAAATCATAATGAGTTAGAATAATGCTTGTTTGCACTAATATGTATTGATTTATACAATGTTCCAGTAGACGAGCCTTTAGCTCATGATTTGCGAGTCTTTAAACAATGTTTATAATGCACCACAACATGTTGAGATTTAATATTAATAAGTTATCTTCATTTATTGAAAAACAAAATATTAATTTAATTAAAACAAGAAATTGAAACAATATTCAAAATAAATTTTTCTTTGTAAAAGGAGTGAGACCCAAAAGATCTTAACATTCATATATGATAAAAAATGGAATCGCTAACCTACAGTTTTCATTTTGTTTATCATCATTGAAATAATTAATTACAATTAAAAATAATATTTTTATAATTTTTAATACATTTTGTGATGAAACTTGAACTTTTTCGGAAACCTATTAAAATATTGATGGTGCTTTTCTTCACTTTGATAACAGTCTTCCGTTTAATATCTACCAGTCTTTTGGACATGGTTTTGTACTCTTCAATTTTCTTTAAACAACTGCCCAGCACAACAGCAGTATAGAGAATTTGCTTAGTTTGCTTTTCTAGTCCAAAAATAAGTGGACACATTTTGAAGTCTTATAAATGGAAGCAGCCTTTTTTTAAACCAATAATAGTTGTAACAAATAATTATCTTCTTTTGAAACACAAGAATTTTTTGAGAAATTTTAATTGCTTTTTTCATCATTCTCTCCAACATGAAATGTTTGACCAGGAATTTGTCAAAAATCTGCAAGAACATACTTCAATTACAGTGTTCAGGTTTTGTCCTCTAAATTTTTGGCAGCATTCCTGTCAGGAACTTTTTAAGCCTGTGTGTTAAGATATTTTCGATCTCATTCTTTAGATATTGCACATGTTACAGTAAAATCTTTATGTAATTGAAATTCAATATTAATACGTAATTTTAGGAAATAAAAAAATTAAATTAAAAAAGTTCTGTTTTATAAATATTTTGTTAAAACATATGCAAAATATCATATTCCAAAATTTGTTTGAATACGATATTCGACCCGACTTTATAAAAATATATCAAGTTTCTGATTATCAGTAGTTTATAATCAACAATTTAATTTATAAATTCAACATGTTGATTATCATATTAAACATGTTGAAACATAAACATTATATTGAAGAGTCAGAAAAACCATACGCTAAGAAGTCGTCTAAAATTATAGTACGAAGTTTAGTACCAATAAGTTCCGCAAAACTAATCATCAAACTTGTTTCATAATTTTTGTATCTACAGTATTTACTGGAACTTAATTTGTTCCATATACTTGTTTATATTTTAATGAAGTTTTGATCGTAAATTATTTAAAATCAACATGTCAACATGTTGCATTGTATACAACATGTTGATTAACAATACCTTAAACATACATATGCAAAAATTCTTATCAACATTTGCCGAACGTTTACTTTTCGTTCGCGGTTTACCTATAAATAGAAACGTTTGTTGAATTCAATGCATTTTGAAATTAATACATGATGGGTATGGTCTTTCCAAGTATTTTGGAAAATTGTTAATTATGATTTTTTAAAATAAATATTTAAAAAAATGAATTACAAAAATAAAGAAATAAATAATGTGTATAATATTAACAATTATTTTAAATTAATTGTAGTTTATACCGGACAGGCTCTTGGGAAGTTACAGATTCTTTTTTATTTTTCATTACACTCTACATCACCATAGTGTGTCGCAGTTTTGACAATATCTTAATGAAATTTGGCACCTTTCATTATTTTGGCCTAATTACAATGTCCATCGAAATTGAAATTACATTATTTCATGTAGGCTCCATGCAAAAGTTCCCCCGGTATGGAGTTTTTAGTCCATTTAGTTCTTATATAATTATTATATGCTACAACGATGTTTCAAATTATACGATCATCAGTCTATTATGTCTCATAGGTCACATAACACCATCAGTCCAAATATAACTTTGAAACTCATTAATCGCAAATATACGTGGGAATTGTAAAAATATTTAATCAAATTAAGATAAATATAAGCCAATACCGCTGTACGAAATTAAACGAGAGTTAAACCCTCCAGAAAAAATTCCATGTTATTGTAATAAAAATCTATTGCACACATAAGCATACATAAGAAAAGCATGTTATGCGACATTTCGTATCTGTCATTTACAAGCAATAATGTGGTGTAGGTTATAACAAAATCGGGCTTGACAAACTATAAGATTTTTACTTGTTTTCCATATCAAACATTGTGGGACGGACAGGCTAAAGAAAATACCTAAATTGATTTAGATATTGACTTGATGTTGGAATATATATACTTTATGAAGTCTTCAAGAATTTTTTCTTTTCATTATAAAGTCCATATACTCTCATAAAATGTGTTCATTGCATAATTTTCTTACTAAATTTTAACCATCAAAACATTGCTAATATAGATCGATATATAAACATTTTTAAATAATGATGAATATTTCAGAAATCAGACAATATATATATTTATAGCTTGAAAGATCTTTATGAAGAGTCTTCCATTTTAATCACAATCAATTATTATTAAATTTCTCCTATATAATTTATAGTTTCTATATTAAATGAAATTTATTGCCAAATACTAATTTAATACGCTCTTTTATTTTAGTATAATTATTATTTAAATAACAATTTTATTTATTTCCGTAGAAAATAAACAAATAAAATCATTTATTAAATAAAAAATACATAAATCTTATAAATATTTTCAACAAAATTTAATAGATTTTTAGCTAAAATTCATTTAATACCTGTTGTAAGGAGTGAGATCGTAAAGATTTCAACATATGTTTTGTTGTTTAACTTAATTTAGGAAATTGTAATTCAAACTTTCTTGTGACTTTAAACAAAATAAGTGACGAAATCTAAAAGTTATCCAAGGAATACGAAGTGGAACCGCCACATCATTTTATAACAGGATTTTGATTAATGACATAAAGCTGGATTGGAAAAATAAAAAAATGTTCCCAAGATTGGAAACATCAAAATATTGAAATAAAGAATATTCAATAAAAATATGCACAGTGGGGCAAAATACTTTTTTACCCTTCACCATCACACGTGTTAATGATATGTATAATAAATTTGTCTTTCCGTACGTAACGTTCGTGTGGATTACATAAAGTATGTATGTTATAGCATCAAATCAAAATCTAATTAGATATATTTCCGTCTGTCTGTCAGTTGAAAACATACACACGCATAAAAAGAGTTTTCCGAATAAATTATTGTTCGACACAATAATTTTTGTTAACTGTGTTGAATTTATGTTATCAATTTTAGCAATAACTGTCCATAATTTACTACATCTCCCGTATAAGTCCATTCCCGGAAAGGAGAAAATTCTTTAATGTTAACCAAATGTGTTGAAAATAATCACGATTATATTCTAAACTTTATTGAATATTTCTCACTTATTTGGCGAATATCGGACCATTTTTTCTATATCTCCAATATTAGGCTTCATCTTTGAAAACTCTTACATAAAAATCAAATCTATTGAATTTCTCTGCCTTTAATATATGTAAATAATTTAACAAATATCGGTTCATATTTTACCATTGGCAAAAATCGATGTGCAAAATAATACGAGAATCGGTTCATAATTTCTTTTAGCTCCAATATAAATTTTAAATCTTATAAATTTAACATAGATGGCAGTGTTAAAAAAATGTATTACATATTTAAGAATAAATCCAAAAATCAATTTATACGAGGGTAGTTTATTAATTTTTCGTAACTACTATTTGAACCAACAATCTGGAGTAGGCTGTTACATAGTCGGCCTGGAACAAATATATATTATTACTTGTTTATTTTTTTCTGCAATTGGGCAATAACTTCAACTCATTTAAACATTTTCATAATATTAGGGGTGGAGGGTTCTTAAGTTTCGATACAGCTGAATGTAACATTCTTTATTGTTTAAATTAAATTGAAACATTTATTCGGTTGGTTGGATTCAAAAGAAATTTAACATACAGCTGGAGGAATTTTGCTTTATAACTTTGAAAGTTTATGCTCTATAGAGGTTTACAGGCGCTATTTATCTCTCATAGTCTTTGTGTTATTTTTTTTTTCGGTATTTTCAACATTTTAAATTTTTATAAATCTTGAGTCTGATGTTTATATATATTTATTTTTTATCTGATATCACAAGTTGTGTTCTTTATTTTTGGTCACTTTTAATGAATTTTCTTTTTAGAAATTATAGAAATTTTGCTTAGTAAAAGTGTTGAAAATCATGACTTTTTTTGGGTATATAAAAATCGGCTAAAGTCAAAATTTTGATTAAAAAAGTCAAAAGTTTGATCCTATAGTGTTTCTAGATAAGTTTTTTAAAATGAAGCTTTCCTCATTCCTCTGCTAACAGCATCTGCTTCACTATACGTTGTTAAGATTTGTTATCATTCTCTGAAGTAAAATTAAAACAACTAGATTTCACATTTTTAAATTACTAAACATCATGTTTTTACGTTTTTTTTCTTCTCATTCCTTATAATTTTTTAATATAAAAACCAAATTATTTTATTAGGGTTTCCCAGCTTATTAGAACATTATAAACTTCTAGAGTTGCTCAAGAATTAAAATTGATTTTAATATTCAGAAACCCTAATATTAATATTTAAATATTGTTAAATATTTATTTAAAACAATGAATTCATATATAAACACACGCATCAATAAAATTGAAAAAGATTATTAAATATAAATTTCCATAAAATTATTATTTTTTTAAATGATAAATAATGATGATACAAATCAATAATACTCACTCATATACATATAGCTGCAGTCAAAATAATAGCACCACTCACATACCACATCGTTGTTGCTGATTTGAATGTTTTTAGCAACAATTTTGAAGTATCGTTATTTAAATTACATTTTTTATAAAATGAATTGAATTAAAATTAACAAGAGTATTCCAATAAATTTTGATATAATGACAAAACATCAGATTGGGACCTCCGAAATAATATTACTATTATAAACCAAATAATTGTTATAACATTAAGTCTACAAAAGTGTATAATTGTTTCTGTAAATTATAATTAACAAAGTTTTCAAGAAGCGCTTTATAAGAATTCGTGTAAACACTGTACTTCAGAAAAGCATGAACTCGTTAAAAAGCATGGTTCTAATGGACAAACTTATCCCGAAATAAGAAATATTAACGGGCAATCAAATAAAATTATCGCAAATACCATAACCTTCAATTTTAAAGTAGGGCGTCGTGGTCGAAAAACTGTGGCGACACTTTTAATGGTTCATCGAATAATACGTTAAATAAGGAAGGCGGCATTTATCTCAGCTGTGAGGATTAAAAAATAATTAAACCTGTCAAAAGTACTAAACCTGTATTAGAAGTCTAAAAGAATATGATCTGAAAGCTGATAAATCATGAAAAACTGCCCTGGATGTCTCAAATAATAAGTTTGCTAAAATTTACTTGGTTTGGCATATCGGAAAGGAGTAGTATTTTGTGAACCAATGATTCTTAAATATTTTTATAGGGATGCCTCCTAGCAAGGAATATAATTTACAACAAAAACTTTCAAACAAGACGGTTCTACTTTTGCTTTTCGTACTTTGGTGATGGACCAATTTACCGTATTAAAACTATTATGGATGTGAAGAACTAATGAATTAAAGAAATAGCACTAATTTGGGCAATACAACAAGACAAAGCCCTGAAACATACCAGCAAAATAGCTATAGATGGTTTCGGAATAATGGAGTCAGTGTAATGAAATGAACTGCCCAGTCTTCCGATGTAAATCCAATCGATTATATGTGAACATACGTATAAAAGAAGAGGTAATTAAATTAACAAATAGCAGCGATTTTGGGCCTCTTAAGAGCAGGCATGGAATTCTTATATTCTGTAAGCTGCTAGAATATAGTAAATTTTATATGAAGGCGATATTCGACTGTTAATACTAAGACAAGAAATACAACAAAATGCTAAAAATGTAAAAAGTAAGATCAATTCGATTAAATACCACTAAAAATTTTAACAACATTTATTTATATAAGGCTTTTCGTTATAGTGGTGCTATTATTTTGACACCAGATTTCATCATACTTCTGGAAAAAACTTTATATAAAGAATAATAGTGAATAGAAATACATTTGTTTTTTCTAATTTTTGATTTTATTATGCCATAAAATAAGAATAAATTTTTATTCGAATGACTTTTATGGCTTATAAAGAAGACGTATATATGTGGTGCTATTATTTTGATAGCAGCTGTACATGTATTTTAAATAAATGAGTATGAAATAATGAAAAATATAATTTAAATTGTTGTTATGGTTACATTTATATACAAATATGCAGACCAAGACATACAGACAGCTACATATACACACAAATGGAAAAATATAACACAAATAACTGCAACAATTATTATAAACATAGAAAATGCTAACACATACATACAAAAGTAAAGCCACAAAATAATAATTGTGATATTTAAAAAAGGAGAAAAATAACTTTACACGTGTAAATATATGTTTATCCAAATATACATTTATTATTTTATTTGCAACACACGTATATAGTGGGTTTTATAATAATAAGGTTATATCTGAGTTGCTATTTCTTCCTTCATTTAATGACAAGAAATAATGTGATGATAAAGGCCTTAATTGATTACAGTTCAGTATGGCTTTCGACAAAAATTTCATTGGTTCCAATTATTTTTTCTTTTTTCACAGTTTCCATTAAAAATCTATTGATTTTGGAGTAATTTCTTGCGAACCCAAGATATGTGGAAAATGTAAATCATAAAACCACATTATACCAGGTTCCATCACTACAAAACCCTTTAAATTATATGTATTATTGCGTCGATTTTATTCGAATTCAATGAAATTTATCTACGTCATTATTCTAAGCTGTTTATAACTTAAAATCAGATATATCGGTCCATTAACCAAGAAGTTATAGACCGATATCTAAGACAACCTCGAAAATCGAAAATTCCTAAACATGGATCGATTCTATTGAAATTCGAAATATTCCATTAAATAATCTCGGAAACGGTCTTAAATATGAATCAATTTCATTGAAATTCAGTACCATTATTAACAAATCGGTAAATTTTTGCTTTTGGATATTTTAGATAATTGTGTTATAATAATGATGAAGTGGGGAGACATATTAGGGTTAAATGTTGTTTATTCACTTTTCAGGAAAAATTACAAAAGTTTTTAACCTTAGTTTTGTGATTTCTTTAGGTATCGATCTATAATTTTATATCTAAAAAATCAATTTTGATTTAAGAAAACATACTTCTTGGAGCAACAAGATATATATGACAAGATATGAATACATAAAGGGAAACACAGAAGGATAATGTTTCAATGTTCTCGATGGCCTAACATCCAGAATAAAATTTTAAATTAATTTCCATATGTTCCCTAAACACTATTTTTTCAACACACAGCTGCACAAAATAAATAAAAATGTCACCTTAAAATTATTTAACATACTAAACAGTTTATGTCATTTTAAAATAAATTATTATATAACCATTAGCAATTTAACATTTGCGTACATGAATACAATAAGAATGTTTGTGTTGTGTTTATTAAAATATCAAAATGGAATAAAATTGCCAGGACCAATATAATTAAAATTATGTTTAAGCCAGAAAAAAAGGCAGACAAATGGATACACCTATAAATATTGGGATTTAGAAAATATATCGATTAGATTTTTTCATCATAAATTTATTAAATATTTCTTTATTGTGATTTAAAAAAAATCGTTTGAAGTCCTTAACCCAATATGAAACCCAAAATAATAAATTTTCATTTGGCTATGCCGAATCTTCAATACCTTTCTCCACAAATTTGTGTGAAGTTCATACGTTATGTTCAGTAGATATACATAAACACACACATACACTCACAAAAGTTTACATTACATAAACGCTTTTCTTAAATATAACACGGAAACACTTAATGATTCATAAAATTAGTTATATTTTTGGCAATAATTTTCTTTTCTACTGAACCGATTTTGATAATTTTTGAAATTGTAATGAAGTTCAAATAAAAAAGACAATTTTATGAAAGTTTATCGATTGAAATTAGAGGTTTCATCAGGTATCGGTCTATATCTTTTGCTGGTTTTCAATAGAAAACTTCTCAGGGTAATAGAGAATACTAAGGCGGAATTTCATTGAGCTCTGCCAGTTTTTGTGGATTTGAGCGTGCCCCAACTCAGATTTTGACTTGGTTGTACTGTATTGTATTTAAGAAAAACATTTATATATTGTATATATAAATGTAAGTGTATGTATGAAAGTTATTATAAGAAACATAATGTAACACACACATTTGCGGTGGAGGGTATTGAAGATTCGGCATTGTCAAAAAACATTTTTCCTGTTTTCTTTTGAAACTTTGAATTTTTTCCATAAAATATATTTAATAATTTTTTTTCAATTAATTATCATTAATTATGCTTTTTAATAAACCTTCCAGCAACAATTTAATAATTTAATTGTAAAATAATTTAAATTCTTTTGGAGTATTAAATATTCCTTTTCAGCATTTCCTTTGTTATTTAAAACTCTTTCAAAGTTTATTTTTATTTAAAATTAATATACCCTCCGCCACCACAAGTGGTGAAAGGGGTATATTAATTTGACATTCCGTAAGTAACGCTAAGAAGGAATCTCCTCAGAACCTATAATGTATATATCTATTCTTGCATCAAAAAAAATTTCGTCAATTTACCTTCGTCAATCTGTCTGTCCGACTGTCTGGTCTGTTTGTTGTTGGCACGCTCACATCCACAATAATTAACAGAGATCAAAGCAGTTTGGTCTGAATATTTGTTGTAGTCCTGAGAAGTCGCCTATTTAACAGCAAAATCGGTTCAGTATATTTAAAGAAATGGACCGATATCTGAGACAACCTCTGAGTTCAAGCAAACATTTTAGTAAAAGTGTCAATTATAAATCTACATATTACAATTAAATCTCGCCAAAATATTTAGCCATAAATAACTGATCACTATTTCAAAAGTAATCAAAATCGGTTTAGTGAAAAAATATATAGACCGATATCTGAAGCAACCTCTAAGTTTCAGCGAAGAACTTATGTAAAACCTTCAATTATAAACCGACAAATTAGAAGATTTTGGCATGGTATTGTTATGTTATATGTGCTTCATTATTCCAAAATTATGAAAATCGGTTGTGAAGGAAAAAATTATAGTTAAAAATATAACTAATTTTGCGATTCATTTTGTATTCCTTCGTTTTATTTAAGAAAAACGTTTATATATTATGTACGTTTGTGAGTGTATGTATGAGCGTGTATGTTCGAAATATAACATATTTACTTACACGGGTTTGATGGTGGAGAGTATTAAAGATTCTCCATAGCCGAATGTAGCATTCTTACTTGTTTTTTCTTAATATAATTTATAAATTTTATTTGTTAAAATAATAATAATGAGAAAAAGCACTTAAAGAGTAAATAATAACAATTTTAAATCCAACAATCAAATTCAAAAAGTTTCGTTTTATTGTTGTTTTTTTTTAATCAAAAGTACACAATTAGAACATTAGTAAAAAGTGGCTTAAATAAATTTGTGATAGTTTCTTAATTGGGCATTTTTACAGTTTTTAACAAATAAATCCTAAAAATTATATATTTAGTTTAATTGTTGCATTGTGGATTGAATGGAATATTTAAGTATTTTAAATGTTACATTTTATTATTAAATATGATATAAAAAGTTGCAATTTGAACAATTATATAACTGTTATAAATATATTAAATTTATTAGAATATTTTGTTATACATGCTCACCAGTTGGGTTTTTGAAATACAATGATTTGTAAGAAGTTGTAGTCGGTTAAGCTCTACTATTTAAACCCTACACCACATTGTTGATTACGAGTAGCAGTGAATTAATGAACGACACACGTATAAAGTTATTTTTTTTAATTTATTCTGAAGAGTGCAATATATTTTTATGGTACTAATATTTATGAGGGCGTTTTATGGGAGCTAGGAAAATTATATACCGACCCTCGTAAAATTTCGAACATTGATTTTTGTTTATCTTGTATATTAAATTTGTCATTCTGTGTGTAGTTGCATTAAGTCGAAATCTGAATCGATTTATTTATATCTGACAATTCAATTAAACTTGGCCATATTTGTTTGTTATTGCCCTCATCGCTTTTTATTTATAACTACTTATATCTGTCCAACTGCAAAAATTTATAAAGCAATATCTGATAAATCTCAAAATTCCTAAAAATAACTTTTCTAAATTTTTCAACAAAATATAAGAGAATTTAGACAGAATTTAACCATAACAAATAGCTGCTTCATCGTCTCAAACAAAAATCTTTAATAATAATAGGCTAAAAAAATTGAGGGCAATTTTCTAAATTTTGCCATATATATTAACTTTGACATAATACAGCACCCATTTAAGACTCCACTCCTATATGTGGTTATATATACCAACTTTTTTAATATTCGACACAATTATTGTTTTTTATTGTTTGAAGACCATTTTATTGATTCAAACAGTATTGGTCCATATTCTGTACAGTTTCCACGTAAAGGCCCATCCAGGTAATTGATCTTGAGCTTATAAAGCTCTTATATATCAATTTCATTGTCACGATTAAATTTTTTTAGAAACAGTCTTTAGAATACGTTTGAGACAGAAAACCTCTAAAATCATATTATTGGTAGACTATCAGTACAGAATGGAATCTTATGAATCTGACATTACCTCCAGAAGCTATGACCCACTAATAAAACTCAAATAACTAGAATGGCTATAGTTTAACACAAATAGGGACAGTAAATTATAGGGAGCATCTTTTCCTTCAAAATATTTAAACGAGAATTATTGGACTTTACTCGAAAGTTAGGGCATAACTTATTTACAGTTGTATCCTAGTTTGCTAAGAATTATGAAAGCGTATCGAAATCAGATAAAAAATATCCAATATAAACATATAGAATCAAAACTTATTTTTCAGAAATGTGACAAATTATTTTTCATCCAAAAAAATCATAAAAAAATAATTTTGTTTAATCCTCTTAATTACCTGGAACTTAGATCCTATTAAATATTTAATATAATATAATATAATATAATATAATATAATATAATATAATATAATATAATATAATATAATATAATATAATATAATATAATATAATATAATATAATATAATATAATATAATATAATATAATATAATATAATATAATATAATATAATATAATATAATATAATATAATATAATATAATATAATATAATATAATATAATATAATATAATATAATATAATATAATATAATATAATATAATATAATATAATATAATATAATATAATATAATATAATATAATATAATATAATATAATATAATATAATATAATATAATATAATATAATATAATATAATATACCAAAAGCAATGAATCCAAAACGCGTTAAATTTAGAAGAATACGTAAAATATGTTTACTTATCTCTAAGGATTTCCAAAAACGATCAAAGAGTTATATGTGGAGATTATGTGATTTTAATAAAATTATCGAAACTCTAAGTTAGTGAATTTTTTATATGATTAGGTTATTCGGTCTTATTTTCAGAGTTCGTGCAAAGACAGTTTGTGCATTTTAGTTTTTGAATAGTTTTATAAAATTGAGTTTATATACAAACTTGCGTTCCTCTTGTAGAAAAGGGTATTCATAATTTGGCTCACACCAATATCATATTCTGAATTCTTCATTGTTCAAGGATGTATACCCAAATAAAGCAGTTATAATACAAAATTCTCATCGATACAAATGTAATTCATGACATTCAGTATACATCCTGTGTTACACCTAATTAATCATGTTTACTCGAAACCCTCAAAGAACTCATTTTCAATTAGCATACCTTCCTCCTTTAGTTATGTTACCTCCTTTTAAAATTGTTTAAATGTTTAACAAAATGTTGCAAATGGCAAAGAAACTTTGTTGATTGTATTTTGGGTGCTAGAAAGTAAGTAGTTTTCGTTTTGTTCGCAAATTTTACTCTGCATGACAAACGTTTCAGTAAATTTTGTTAACAATAAAAAATTTCAGGTTAGTTCTAACTAAACACATATACACACATACAGATATATATTCAACTATACTAAGTATACTAAGTTTAATTGTATTTGAACAACTGCAATAACTGCAACAACTATTACCACTTCTATTACTATTACGATAATCAGAAAGAGCAAGAGCAAATGAATGAAAAAAGTATACAAACAATTTGTTACAAAGTCTTTGAAACAGTTTAGTTTGTTAAGGACTTCGAAGGAAACTAAGAAAACAAATTTGTATTTTACAAAATGTTAACTAAAATGGAATAGAGGACAATTATCTTAGGAATTTTATTAAAGACAATTTAATATTTTAGATAATTAACATTAATTTATATGGAAATTTCTTTCTTGCGAACGTATGTGTGATATAATAATGCTACATAAGTAAGTACTCATACGTAAAGATGCACATATATTAAATAAAAAATTGAAATGTTCGTTTCATTTATTGAAGAAAGTAAAAAGTGAAATTTTTAATAATATGAAAAAGACAGTGTTTCAAACAGCTGGCCTGACTTTAATGAAATTTCCAGTTTGAACTTTGTACAGCAAACAAGGACCGGTCCAAAGAATCACACATTTTTAATGATCAATTTTTTTTTACTTTAAGCAATTTAATTTGTTTACCGGTTCCTATTACCAGTTTTTCCTATAACGGATCAAAATTTTAAACGATTTTTTAAAACTAAAACGTATCAACCATCATCATAAGTAGCGAAGAGAGTATATTCACTTTATCAACGCCAAGATAGAAAAATCTAAGAACCCGTTGGTTGATGTTATTGTGACCATCATGCTCACATTTAAGATAATTGACAAGGCTTAATGGGAATTGGTTTATTATTTTTTATAGGTCCTAGAGACCTCTTAAATCTAAAAAAATAAAAAGGATTTTAACTAAACGGGTACCATAAAAAATAAAAGACCGACCCTCGTTAAATGTCGCACATCAATTTTTGCTTACGTTTATCCTAATTTGACTAATTCTTATTTCGATATCAATGTATATATTTGTGACATTTGGAAGGGTGGTTATATGACACCTTTGAAAGATAGTGGACCGAACTTTGTATAATTCGCTACATCGTATAGGAGTATTACTGTACTTATTGAGCGTTTAAATTGCTTTATATTTAATAACTTCTTTGACTTCTAAACTACATTCCAGGAAGAACATTTGTGTGGAGTCTATGCGAAATAATGGACCCAGCACCTAATTTTACTAGGCATTGTCCGTGAGTTATAATAGTAACTCATGTCAAGTTTAATATCTCTAAAATCGCGACTGCACTTATTTCATGAAGTTTACATGGACATGAACGTTATACATAAAAGTGATGGTAGCAATATATTTTCTGCTCGCTACAAACTTTTGCATAAAAGCATTATACTCCAACTACTTACGGCGATGTAGGGTATAAATACCAGAGACAGCAATTTTGAACAGGATGCGGCGATGCCTCTAAGAAACGATTTTTTCTGTATAGCCTGTTAAAAAACGAGAAGAATAAGCAAAAAATGAAATAAGTAGGTCATTGATGGGCAGAAGAAAAAATAAAGGATGAGTTCTACAATAAAGTTGAATAATGGATTCACCTACAGTTACGGCCCATTGGTCAGTCAATCAGGGATTGCAATGAACTGCAGTAAAAAAGTATTGTATTTGTAATCCTTTGAATGATGGGCATCGATATTAATTTAGAAATCATTTCAGGGGAGACCCATTTGTCCATTTGCTGCAAACTCGTCATAACTCAAAAATCGCAAGTTTCGACCTAACATCACCAGTGCATAGAAAATAAGCTGTTTTGCTGATAGACCATTTTTTGGTAGTAAACCATGCATGTATCTGAGAGAATCGTGGCAAAAATATGTTATAAATATTAAATAATTTCTTAACGAATGCGGGAAGTAAAGCGCTATTCCAAGTGCAGTTTGGATTAAAATAATCTTGTAAGAATGTGGAAAATTTACCACATTTCAAGTTTTTATTCAGGAATTCCAAGAAATATATTTCTGTCAAAAATAATAAAAATACGTTTTCTGAAAAAACGTGTTTTTTTTTGAGTTATGGCTATATTGCAGGGAATGAACGATATAACAAATTGACTGTGCTCAAATACTGCAGCAACTACGTTCCTCGAGTGAGTTCTCAATATTTCGAGCAATTGTAGTGTCCTAGTTCCTACAGTTTTGTAAGAAAGTATGTTACTTCATTATTCCAACAGTGCTCTTCTTCCGTGCGTTTTTCATATGCGGTCAGACGCAAATTTTATAGGCGATCTATGTTCTCACCAGTAGGATTATCTCCTCTTTTCGCCATTGCACCGACCTTTAGATTGCCCAGATTAATTTCATATACACAAACCCATATTAGAGTATTATTTTACTGCTCATTAAGTAATGTGCCATACATATCATAGCACCTCTTAAAATAACTGCATTTTTAGCCAGTAAAATATTAAATTCATTTGATTCTTAAAGTTCTCATTGAAGAGTGATCCATCCATCCTCTTTTTCTGCATTCTTAGAACAATCAATGTAATGTGTCCTATGCAAGGAATAATCAATGAGTCCTGGAACTGCCTGTAACTTTTAGCCTCATCACAATTTAATCAGATTAAAATAGCAATTACAGTCCTTGCGGATGTGACTTAAGCTTTTAAGTGAGGAGCAGCCCCATTTCTTCGGAGGAATTTTGAGACAGCTAGCCACCAATAAATGGAGGTGTGTCTCCGTAAAAATGGCTTTACCGTAGAAATCCAATTAAAATTACTGGCAAATAGCCCCATCGGCTATCTATGGCATTACAGCAGTTATAAATCGCTGATATGACCTTGGATGTGCTAGCAAATGTATTTAGATTCACGTCAGCCAGGTGTGAACAATTATTTTCAATTATTTTACGCTATTTGATGGCACCGCCCCGTCTGGTAGTGGTAATATGAAAAATGGATTTTAAAATTTAAAAAATCAAAAATTTTTACAAAAATATAAACCCTAATGTTTTTGAAGAAATTATGGAAAAAAGTCCGTCATTATATTTTAAAAACTTAAAAATAACAAAATTATTAAAATTAGTTTTTTAAATTTAAATTCCATAAATTTCCTAAATTTCTATTCATATTTCCCTCTCTTCATGCTCTGTCTCATATCTATTCAATCTGACTCTATTCTCCTTTTTTAGTTTATAAAATATGTAATATATTACAGGAAAAGCCGGTCATTAAAAAGTTTTCTCTACTTTTTTTTTTTTGTTTTCTTTTTTCAACTTCTTTTATACATTGTTGTGAGTTGTCGAAAAAAGTTAAATACCAACCGACCAACACCCTCTCACGAATTTCTCAAAAAAGTAAAATTTTTGCAACTTTGTTATCGTTTGCTTAGTAATCTACAACAACAATTACAACAAAACAAAGTCGGCTTATTGTATATACATTTTGGCTTTCATATCACAGGAAATATAAAAGCGGAAAAAGAAGGGAGTGCAGGAAGAAAAAAAAAGAAACTTAATGCCAGTCCATGTAACATGTACTGTATAAAGACCTCATGATGGTTAAATTTGGTAGTTTATTTTTTTACTCTACCTTAGCATAAGGAATGGATGAGGGTATATTAGGTTCTTTGTAAGAAGTGTGATTCTAAGAAGAATACATTCATCAAGATACTTCTTTTTGCAACTAGATTTTTTGGGGGCGAGATATGTTCATTATTTTGTAAAGCTAAAATAGTATAAGGTAATTAAAAGTTAGTTCTAAACGACTATTTCCCTTGTGCTTGGGATTCGTATCTCCTAATAATAAAATCACTACTAAAGAAATTTATTTAAGATTCGTTATAACCGATTACAACTTCTATCATTTGTTTTTGTCTTATTTTCTCTACAACTCAAACAACAATACTTTGATAGCACCCATTAATAGCAAACGGTGGCATACAGCATCAACAGTATTAGCACTTAACATTGTTGCAGGATATTAAACTTTCAAAATAAAAAAATCTCCAAAAAACGAACTTAATATTTTCCTTTTTCATTTCAACTTAAAAGTGGGTGTGATCATGATTGCTCGCGAGGTATACATGAAGTGGCCTTATGAAATCATTAGCACAAAAGAGACTTTATTTAATTTTTAAATACTTTAGTTGAGAAAATGAAACAACAGCAAGAATTTAAGCTGTAAAATGATTAAGAAAAATAAATTAAAAAATATTCATGTTACGAAAATACAAAGTATAAAAATTGTTGCTCAATATATGAATTTAATATCCACATGATTATATGCACCTTGTTATAATTTTGGGTGAAATGCATTTAAGGGGTAATAAGTTAAATATGATAATATTTGTTTGACATTTTGTTACAATTTAATTGCTCACTTATATATTAATTAAAAGCTTGTAGTATTTGTATATAATTTATTCCTCTTAGTTAGAATTTATTAATTTAAATTTAAATTAATATTTATCTTATAAAATGTTCGATATTTTATAACAGACTTCGTGTATATCACATGTAGTGTTACCCATTCTTGAAGAGCGTAAGTGGCTAAACCCTTTAAAATAGAGGCTTAAAATTGGCAAAAAATAAATAAAAAAATTTAAACAAAATTTAAAGTAAAACATAAGTTGGCTATAACTCTTTTCTACTGAACTGTGGTAACGATTTTTCAATTATATAACTAATTTGTCAATTTTTAACTAAAAATTCTTCGGATAATCTTTCGTTGAATTTTATAGACTGTCCCAGATGTCGGTCTATACAATGTAATATACTAAACCGATTTAACTGGTTTTAAATAAAAATCTTCTCAGGACAATAGCAAATACTTAGGCCAAAATTCATTGAACTCTGTATTGTAGATGTAAGAGAGCCAACAAAAGACTTAGCTTAATCGACTCAGATTTTGGTTTAATACATTATGGGGTTTTAGATGATTCCTTCTAAGTATTGCATATGGAATAACATAATAAATATACCCTCTTTAACACTTGTGGTGAAAAATAAAATTAGAAATTTTGTTGAAATTCAAATTTAAACCAAATGAGTTTCCAGCCTCGAATTCAATTTCAAGTATTGAAAGTAATTTATATTACACTTTTATAGCATTTTCCAGTTAAAAGGAAATTTTATTCAAGTTTTTTAAATTTTGAAATTGAAAAGTGTACATTTTTTCATTAATATTTCAGGTGTTGAATGAATTTAAATTTTGCCCAATTAAAGTAAAATTTTCCATCCTTGGAATTTTCGCATTTTCAATGCTTATTGGGATATTTTAGTCTCAACAAATTTCTCGAAGAATATTTGGTTTATGTCATTTTTCGTCTTTATAAAATTTTCAAAAAATAATCTTATTTATCAAAATTCAATTGATAAAAAATAATTAAAAAAATATTTAATGACACATTCGAATTTTTGGTTGCTAAACGAGACTGAAAATGTATAAACTTAGCCACTAAATGGCTAAATTGGCAACACTGATCCCGTGCTAGCCTTTTCTGTTCCAACTCTGATTTCTATAAATTTAAAATTTTTATTAGAAAGAAATATTAAACAAAGTTTTGTACTTCTAACTTCCCAACACACTTTTTTAATAATTATTTAAATAAATCCGTTTTATGTAAAACTTTAGTCGTGAACTTAATGAAAGTCATTAACAGAACTTATACGTAATCACGTTTTTGCTTTATGGTTTTTAGAAAAGATTAATTAAAGAAAGTACAAAAGCTACATTCGGCAACCTTTAATTTGGAGCTTAGAAAAATTTATGAATAACCCTCGTATAATTTTTTTTTCTTATTTATAATTTAGCGTGAAATTATGAGTGATTCTCGTATAATTTCGTACGTATACTTTTGCCTATATTTATCTTAATTTAACTAATTATTGTTATAATACCAAAGTATTTATGACATTTATGCTCTTTAAAATGATATTCTGAAGGGGGTTTTATGGAACTAAACGTCATATAATTTGGCACATGAAGATATCTCAAAATTTCGACTTGAAGAGAGTTTGTAGCAGGCTGGACAATGACTAAGGTCATGTTATTTTATATCAGTGTCCTCCACACATTCACTACATTCGATGTCTGCGATGACACCTATTCTACTATGATGTTGCGGTGGAGTCCGGAAAGAATACCTAGGATCTAAGCTCACTTTTTCTCAAAGTTACAATATCAAAACTCTTCTCCTACTTTGGATCTCACCATAGTATTCAAATAATTCTACCAATCATTTCAGCATTCCATATGTTTTTGAGTTACTCTGGCTCTATAAGGCCCTATTTGAATCGAATGGTTCTTCTGCATATTGAGCAGCATCTGTATTCCTTCTTCGCTCTTTCCTCTAGATGATAAGTTTTCGATCAAGTATAAATAAATACTGAGTTCATCCGAAACTGGTCCAAGGATTGTATTATTGTATTAGACAAAACTTTATTAAAAGCACCCTTTATGTCGATGCAAACATTCATCATTTTATACAACTTTTCACTGAGAGACTTTTTCTATTTATTGAATGTCTTTATGAAATGCAATCTTCATTGGCCTTCCTTTGATGGTTTTTTCTTAAAATTAACACTATTTCGAATTCCATCATGATTTCGTAGAAGTACAGCTAATGAATTTTTGTGACTCTATTTTTATAAATTTAATTTTTTTATCCATATTTTTTTTTTAATTTATTGATATTGATATATCTGTTAAGCCAAATTAATAAAGTTTCCAGAAGTTTTATGCCGAAAATGCAAGTTTGATAAAAGGGGTAAAAAAGAGGAAATTTTAAAAAAGTACACAAAATGTTGCACATAGTTAAAATAGTAGCAAGTAGCCGCACCAACGGTAACAGTGGTAACAATAATGTACTTTACACTTAAGAATATATCGGAAAATCAAATCATACGAGGGAAGTTCATTAATTTTTTGTAACTACCATTTTTAAGCAACAATGGGGTACTGCGTATTAGATAGTCGGGGTTGACCGACTATACACTCATACTAGTTTTCTTAAACTCATGCTTTTTTTTGCATTTTATTATTGGTGGAGGGTATTTCAGATTCAGCACAGCCGAATGTAGCATTCTTACACGTTTTTTAATATTTTATTCATCTATTTTTTAATACTCAAAAATTTACTTTTTATTTCAGATATCATAATGTGACATTACTAACATCCATTCCTGGTTATCATTTTTTTTTTGAGATAAGAATAGTTTATCTTAATAAATTCAAACAATAAAACATAAAAATTAAATACATAGAATGTAGTTATTCCACATCCCTTAGAAAATGTATCTATGTATTGGGATTGAAAATACTAAGACAATTAAGTAACAAAAAGGTGCAAAATCATCTTCAAACTATTTTTACAAAAACAAACTAAAATAGAAAATATATAAAGAACATAAACTTCTAAAAGTACAAGTGACAGCTTTATCCCATATCAATACAAACCTGACAGTTCAGACATCCAAGCAACTAAGCCCAACTATTAATGTGTCACATCACACTTACGACATTTAACAATTTAATACAAAATTTCCAGAAAGAAATAATAAAACAGGGATAAAATAAAACAGGGATAAATTATTCTTTCTAAGTTTTTCAGTTTATTTTATTTGTCTTGATTTCATCGAACTTTTTTCAGTTTCGATATTTAACTAGATTAAACCAAATTTAAACATTTTCAAGCAACAATTTTTTCGTTGCTTTTAATTTCCAATATGGAAAGAAAAACCAAACTTCCAATGGATTTTTCATTAAAAAGCAAATAAAAAGCTTTTTATACCCTACACCACCATAGGTGGTTGGGGTTTTATACAGAAGATTGTAGCGAGCAAAAAAAAGTGTGTAAGCACAACTTTTAAGTATACTGTTTGACTCAGAATCACTTTCTGAGTTGGATTAATCCATCCGTCTGACTGACTATCTTTATGAAACTTAGCAAATGTCATTACTTAGGCCGAAGGGCTATGGCTATTAAAATTGGTGATGATGTGTCCATTATATCACTTTGCCCTCTTATAAATGTTCTTCCCGGAATGGGGTTTAAAGGTCATGAAAGTCCTGAATATAAAGGAATTATAACGAAACTTCACACAAATAAGTCTGATATTCTGAAATGATTTCTTATAGGACCTATACAACCCCCTTAAAACATCATTTTAAATTAAGACAAATGTAAGCTAAAATCGATGTGCAAAATTTTATGAGGGACAGTCCATAATTTCCTTTAGCTCTCTTAGTATCAACCCCGAAAAAAAATCCTTTAAATGAACAAATCCCACATAAATCTAAGTACCGTAATAAGCTGCACTCTTAAGCACAAATTAGAAAATATATTTATACGTGGAACATTCATTAAATATGTGGTGTAAGGTATTAAATAGTCGAGCATGACCAACTATAAATTTTACTTGTTTAAAAATACAATAAGATTTTTACTACCAGTTTTTTGATATGAAAAGAAAATTAAAGCTTTTACTATGTTAAAGTTAAAAGCTTTAGAATTTTTTTATAGCTGGCAGTTGAAGCTGGATTTTATTGATTGTAAATGGAAAAAAGCAACAAAGTGTGTAAAAGACGTAATTATAATGATTTATTGTCTTAATTATTTTATTTTCCCAATCAACTGGGGTAAACATAAGTACATTTATTAATATTTATAAAATTAATAGCTAAGTTAACCTATTAATTTTGATAAATTTCTAAGGTGGAATTATATGACTTGGTTATAATTTAACGGTATTAAAAGTTTATAAATTCAGGGCTAAATTTATAAATAATTGCTAATTTTGAAAAATGTAAGTTTATTCAACAGCCGATAGCAAAAAGATGAAGTATAAAATACGATTGGTCCTATTTTTTACATTAAGTAAGTTCTGTTATCGTGGAAAAGGCTATTGATGTGATATAAGAGTTCCTTTCGGAAGTTAAACCCGCTAGAAAAATTTTAAGAGCACTAAAAAATTATTGACCGATTCTCGTAAAAATAGGAACAATATCTTTTTGTTGAATAAATAGCCTGTACCTTAAAGTGAACCAGACATCGTTAAATCTTCTCAAAAGGGTTTCGATATATTACAAACATTAGTACAAATAATAAACTAACCGATACCCAAGATAGCTAAATCGACTCAAATTTTATTATGATGCAATAATATATTTATTCAATGGGGTCTTAGATGATTCTTTCTTAGCATAACAAACGGAATATATAACTTAATATATATTTATCACAACTTTTGGTGATAGAGGGTATAAAAGGATAATAAAACAATATTCATACCCTACATTATTTGTGAGATTCTGCTAAATTATTATTTTTGCAATTTCGATCCAATATTTCCCGTACCACATAAATGTCTACCCTGGGCTTTTAATTTCACAAACTTACAGATGTATAAATATTTACATTAACAAAAAATCTAGACAATCGACCCGCTTTCAAGAAATACTTTAAAGCACATTTATCTCTAAAAATCTTAGTATTGTGATAATTGTTCTTATCACAAACATTGTAAGAACGAAAAATTCCGTACTCACTTTTGCGAGATTCGTCCATAATATAATCCCCTCTTCCAAATTACACACTTATTTAATTATTTTTATAAAATTCTTTTTAAAATCCATAAATTTTGGTTTCTCTCCAGATGTTCAAAAATCTAAAAAAACTTGGTTTTCATTACAATTTTAGATTTTAAATCAAAAAAGAAAATAAATATACCACTTTTATATATACCAGAGGTAGCTAAAGTACAAATTTCTACAAATTCCGCTTTCTTCATTACGGAAACTACTGCTATTTTCTCATCAATTTAAGTACAGTGATCATTTATACAATAAAAGTTTCAGCCGCTTCACTCACACAAAGACACAAGACAATGTGGATGGGAGGAATATGACGGTTTCAGCATTTTGCATATGTTTGAAGATGCCCCAGATATTAGTCTATAACATTTTTGTTTTTGAACTGATATCGATGGTTTTAAATAAATGAATTTGTAAATAAATAATTGAAATCGTGATAGTGTCTCCAAAAGAATATATGTATTTTATGGGGTCTTAATATATTTCTTCATGGTATTGCACATAAATGGACGAAAAACTTAATAGAGCGTTTTCGAGAACTCTCAGTTGTAAAAAGTCTTGATTTGATATTATAACTTTTTTAGATACACAAAAACAAAAAAACTTCTTACAAGCACCATATATCTTCGATAAAACCAAATAGTAGTTGGAAAGGTCAGGTGTGTTAAATGGCGAAACATATATATGAGACATTGGGTAGGAACTAAAATTATTTGTCTTCATTGTAGATCCCTTGTGATCGTCTGATCAGAATTTGATAGCTCATAATACATAACAAATTTCTGAATTCACCAAATACAAAGCTTTTTGTATTTGATCTAGTTGACTTCAATCAAATTATTAAACTTAATCTTACGATTTTTACCAAGTAAATACTTATTCGTAAACAGGTTCACTGATATATTTGTTTTACAAAGTTTTCTAAAGTCATCAAACCGAATAACTAAAGCCAGTCGTTTTCTGGGTTATAAGCTAAAGTTGATCTTAATTCTTTTGACATGGTACAAATCTCGCAGTTCGACCAATTCAAATTGATTCAAAATATATGAATAATCTGAAGACCAACAATTTCTTTGCTTGCCTTGTCTTGTTATCATTTTTTTAACAGAGCTCGAATGTATTTTGTAGATAAACCAAAGATCTTTTAGATCTCTTTCGTTTTATTTTTCGTTTGGTAAGTCCAGTGTTCGGCTCTAAAATATCAAAACAATTTGACATCAATTTTCAGTTTTACTCTTGTTCGTTCTCTGAGGTCCAAACTAATCCAAACTATGTTAGATTAGGTCATCAAGCTTTCCTGAAGGATTAAAGCAACAGATATGACTCACTTGTATCGGGGAGGCCCCTTTGTGTTATCTGAAAATGTAACAATTGAAAGGAAAAGAAAATGCGGAAATAAACTTAAAGTTTAAAGTTGCGAGTTCAAATTAGAGGTCCGAAAAATTGAAACAAAGTCATGTTCAAGGAGAAAAGAAAAGGTTAAGCACTACTGTCTTGTCTATCCTTTCACATCATATAAAATCTGAAGGATTATAGTCAGTATTCGCATCGCCAAACCATATTAGTTTCACATAAGCAGTCGCCAAATCCTTCAGAGTTTATAACGAGCCACTTCCAAAGAAGTGCACTCGCAAGCATTTGAACACAGGGCAGTGGCAAAGAAGAATATTTTCATCTTAATCTTCATTCATGTAACTTCTGCAAATTTATTTGAAGGAAGTCCCATTCTTGATGCCCGTACCCGGAATTAGCAGTGTTCAGATACTGCTCTATGTACCTTGCGCTTTATGAAAAGTTAATTAAATTATTCTACTGAATCAGCATATATCTTTCAAAATTATATAAATATAAATTTTTAATTACATAAGATTACGCATGAATTATTAGCTAAAATCACTTTCAAAGCAGCTTAATTAGTAATAAAATGCACTAGTTTTTTTTTTATAATTTTTATGTAAATGTTTTTGCGTTTAATTAATATTCGCAATCACTGTAATTTTCAAAAAAATCCACCTACAATAAATGTACTCATTTGAATTTACTCTTTATCAACACACTCTCTCTCTCTCTCTCTCCAAATATACAATAGTTCTCAAAAAACTCGTATACTCCTTGAGTTAAATTTTGATTATACTCTTTTGAGTGCTTTTATTTTACTAATACCACGACAAATTTAAAATTCTTTTCTCTAAATTTAACGAGAGAAAAAAATAAAAACAAAAACGGATGCTCGCTATTGTGCAAAGAATTTCCAATACATAAACAAACTGTGCTAATGTGTGCAACTGGGAATATTAACACATATACACAAACAAAATAAAACAATCTCACAATTTATCTTGTATGTGTGAGTATTGTTATTTATGCGGGTGATGTTAAAAGCTTTTTTCATACACCCATACTCACATACACATATTTATGTTTTAAAGCAAAAGTTTATAAGAACTGTGTTTATGTATTCGTATTTATATTTGAATCAATGTGTGTATTTTTAAGGTTGATATCAGGAAAACTTGTGTTAAAATTATACTACAACCAGAGAATACATGAGCCATACGAATCAATATGTACAACAACTAAAGCGACATCTATCACAACAACTATGCTTACGATGATAATGATATTGATGTTGTTGTTTGGGGAATTCTTCTTACTTTTACCAATCAACAAGCTTTCATGCACTGTGGAATATTTGAGATGAAATGGAAATTGTTTTTTTATATTTTTAAAAAAGTGCTTCCAAAAAATAAGTACTAAATAGGGATAAAGTAGGACTGTTATTTCGTTCGTAATTCTAGTATAAAAAAAATAATGTCAAGTGTTTTGTGGGGATATTATAGTTGTTTTATTATTGCGAGGAAAACTACCTAAATAAGCAGAACAATCTAAATATTAATTGCATATTAAATGGAATGTTATTGGACACTTAAAATATTTTTAAAGATACAGTAATAGTTACAGTCCTATCCGAGAATTCACCAGTATATTAATGAACTAAATAAAAATGACTATGCCAAAACATTACTCAAAGAGACCTTTTTTCATTTATGCTGCAGTCATACCATCAATACTGAATAACTTTTATATTGAATACAGAATTTCCAAACTTAATGAAGAGAGGTCTGCTGTCATGCTTGAAGACACAAGTCTGTCCCTACGGAATGTGAGAGTAGATGGCAGATTTATAGTATCTCAACTTCTTGCAATGATTGATTTAAAGGACCTGTACATCTCGTAATTTTCAAAGTACTCGAATGATATTCAATGAAAACTTATTTAAATGACATAGTTTTTTTTCATCATCTCTTCCGTAGCATATAGTTTCGGTTCCAAAACTTATGATTCTGTTATCAAATAATAAATGAACCACACTAAATTCTAATAACTTGTACTGCAGAATTGTGTATTCCAGTAAAAGTATTTATATTACTTAATTGTAGTCAGAAGGCCAGGTCTATCTGTCAGCCTATAAAATGTCTTGTCTCATATTTCATCAGGATATCTTTAGAATTGTGTTAGGTTTAAATTTTTCATATACTAAGAGCGTATGAGTAATATTAATTACTGTTAAGTTATATTATTCATACGTTCATGTTTATATCCCTATTTGTACCATACAAAACCAAAGGTGTTTGGAATATAAGGCTTTTGTGCTAACGTTTAACACATAAAAAAATATGGTGTTAAACCCACTTTTATGTATGCCGATCGACTTAGAACCACTTTCTGTGTGGATTTAACGAATACTGTATGGGACGCAGTTTAAGAGATATCGTGATGGATTTTTTTTTTTTTACCATTAAGAACTCTTTAACTCTTCCATCGATCCGATTTAGATTATTTTTTAACCGTAAAGAAGAACATATAACTGTGTTATGGTTAAATTCTATTTAAATCTAGTTACTTTTTGTTAAACAAAAGAGGATTTTTTTTTAGAATTTCAGGATTGTCTAGATATCAGCCTGTATTTTTTGATAATAAATTAATGCAGATGTAAATGATAAACTGCCACAACAAACAATGTTTCCAATATTCATTAAACTCGCACGGACAGATAGACGTAGAAGAAAACATACCTAAATCTATTCCGATGTTGATTTGGTGTAGGAAAACATAAACGTTATCTGGTCTTAGATGATTCCTTCTTGGTACACGCGAGAACTGAAAAGGGCAATTGTAACAGCCATTATATACTACTGTGTACTGGAATTATTGGAACGGATAATGTCGGTTCATATTTTGTTATAGCTTCCATTTGAGTCTCCACGAAAAATTTTAAGTGTATTGGACTTTTAAACTTGAACCATTGAAACATATTTATTTCTGTCAAATAAAGATTTTGTCATACCTAAATATCAAAGTTTTATGTATAACAAAAAAATAATATAAAACGAATGAATAATATTCTTTATTGATATTACTCATACGAGCATGTTTATCTCTATTGTTTTAATTGAACAGCTATAAATGATAATGATATTATAAAAATTAATAACATATTGTTTTCTTTTTGAATTTTTATCCTTTCCAACCCACTGTTCAACAGCATCTTCATTATTATATTTCGTTTAAGTTTATTTACGTTTGTGTGTATAAACAAAAACAGTGTAATGGTTCATGTTATTGCTATATTTGTGTAGGTGTGTATTTATGTGTGTTTGTAATTTACTTGTTGTAGTAAAAATTTTGCTCGTTGATTGTTGCTGTTATTTCTATACGCACTAGGGGATACTCAAGTATTGTTGAGTATTTTTACCGGTTGCTAACACTCTCTTATTAATACTCTACGTATTTATGTGTGTGTGTATATACGTTTTAGGTATGTGACTTTGTAAGAGCTTTTTTGTTGTTATTGTGTTTTTCTTCAAATCGTATTGTATTGCAATATGACAAACGTGATGTTCATACAAATGACCAACATCAGTCAGTTTAACAATGTAAGATTTCGGAAATTTGGCGAAATTGTAAATTTGTGAAAAATTAAACAAATTTGAATATTAATTGTTAATGTGACTTCTATTTGTTGTTGATAATTCTCATTATTATATAAAGTATTTAAAGATTTAAAGTTGAGATAAGCAATTGATTTGAATGGAAAAAAGAAAACCTCCAATACTTTCTTGTGACCATTATTTGTTTTCTTTGACAGTCTTTTTAACACTTTAATGATTATTTCGTTAATTATGATCTTTTGTACAATGGTTTGCATTATATTTATACAGATAACAAATCTTTTTATAATATTTTTCAGAAATTTTTATATTAATTGTTTAACAAACACACCCATTGAACACTGAAAAATTAAAACTTGTGGTTCTTAAACATTTTAAATAAATCTCTCTTCTAAAAAAAAACTTATTTTATTAAGTTTTACTACCCATTCCACCTTAAATTACTTACTCCCCCACTGTGTTACGCCTTCCCAACAAAATGAATTTCAGGCAGGATTCTTAAATGAAATGATGATAAAAAACTGAAACTGAAAATAAATAAATAAATATACACAAAACTTTGTTTTTGTTTTGTGTTTCCTTTTTTTGGAGTAAAAAAAAACAGCAACAAGAACATTATTTTCAACATGGCTGCCATGAATCTGACTAAAAAAATTGCACTGTTGCCAATTTTATGCCTTTATCTACCAACAACCAACACACAAACACTACATATTTAAATATACAATTATACATACAAACACAAAAAACACATACAAATACAAACGCATATAGATTTGTATACGCGCAAACAAACAGTTCTTTTATACCAGCAGCAGCAATAACAACAGAAATTTTTGTGCTTGTATTCATGTTTCAGCAACAACAAGAACAACTACAACAGCAATAGCAGCAGCAAGAGCTTTAACAGCAACATTGGTACAAACAACAGCAATGGATAACAAGAATAACAGCAACAACTAAACTTCAAAATCTAAATGATATTCTGATGGTATTTGAAGTGTATGAAAGTATATTTGTATATATTTTTGTGTTTTTTATTATTGTTGTTGTTATTGCTTTTACTTTTTTATCTATTTGTCATTGTTGTTGGTTTTTATTTTTCTTTTATTACTGTAAATACTTAAATAAGTGGGAAGTTTTAAAATTATTTGCAGAATAATGAAATTTCAAGTAGTTTTATATTTTCGCTTATTCACACTCTCATACATAATTTTAAGGGAAACTATTACTTAGGTTAGGTTCTTTTTTAGACCGACCAATAATATTTAATATGTTTCTTTCTATGCAATATCACTACCTATAAATCATTAGAATAAAAGTGTTTCTCTGAGAAAAATCTTTAAATAAAAATATAAACTTCGTCCGATTTTACAAAAATTTGATATATGTTCACATCACTCGAATATTAATTTGAGATATTCAAGTTATGTGAATGGATTCGATATTCGAATCAATTTGGCATTTATTGCTGTTCAAAGTGCTTGTGTTTTTGAAATTATTTTCAAAACACCATAACTTTAACTGATTATAACACATTCACTTGTTATCCGATTTCACTGATCAGATATATGGTGCAGAACGATGAAGATTCGGATATAATAGTATCTCTCTTTAAAAAAGCAAATCAGTATTCTACCCATAATTTCTGTTTAAAACACTGTTTTAAAGTATTTAACAAACAGCAGATCCAATGTAATTTGTATATGAGATTATTAATAAATATTGATCTACTGACAAAGCTTTGAAGGTTATCTAAAGATCAGATGTGTACCCCTTCGTGATCTAACGCTGTACTAGATCTAAAGCACAACAGTCAAAAGCTTGTTGAATATTAAGGGAAAAGTGTTGACAGTTTAGCGATTTGGTGGCTAAATTTAGCCGTCTTCGATCTCGTTTAGCCACAGAAAATATAATTTTGACATTAAAAATTTTTAGCCATTTTTATTTACTCTTAGCCATTTCTATATTGGCTAAATAGAGACATCATAGTACCCATAAAGCACTTAAAAAGGACGAAAACTCATTAAGGAAATTTATTAAAATAGAGACTAAAATTTTCATTAAAAGATCAATTAAGAATATTAAAAACAAGATGGTTACTAATTGAAAAGTCAGTTTTCAGAATTTTCAATAATTTTTGAAAAGCGTAGAAGGACGAAAAATGTCATAGAGCTTATATTCTTCAGGAAATATATCTAGTATATTCGATTATATTTGACAAATAAGTTTTTATAGATGAATTTATTTTTAAATTTGTCATTCCTTTGGCAACGCTAAGAAGGAATCATCTAAGTCCATATAATGTGTTTTTGCTGTGTTGATTTAGCTATGTGAGAGTGCCAACCACAGAGATAGAGAGACTCTGTGGTTGGCACTCTCACATCCACAATAAATGAAATTTTTTCCAGCTATTTGTTATTGTTCTGAGAAGATTTTTTGGTTAGTATATTGAATGATATAGACCGATTTAAGTAAAGATCATTCGTAGAATTATAAATTTACAAATTGGAATGAAATTTCGCAGTAAGATTAAGCTTAATGTAAATCATTTTTCTTGCAAAAAGGATCAATAGAAAAAAATTATAGTTAAAAAAGATAAGTAATTTTATGGCTTTTGCTTTTACTTAGAATTATGTGTCAATTTTTCAATATATTTTTCAGCCACTTTTTTAGCTATTTTCGAAAATTTTTGGCCACTATTTAATTTTGGTCACTTGTGCTCTTCAAGCATTGGCAACACTGTTTCCCGGTATGTTTAAAACCCAGCTCCAAATGAAAAAGAATCTATAACATGTAATATTTTTGAACACTGCACGCCACTTTTTAATTTCAGAAGAAAAATACTTTAATCTTTAAAGGGTCCTATCATGGGAAGTCTCGGAATCCTTGATGTAATTTTTCTTTTCCAAAATTATTTTAAATATATATGATAAGGATTTTATTCACTTCCAAAATTTTGTTAATATTTGTTTATAATGGCTTTATCTATGAGCGAAAAGTCTCTATCGTTTTTTAAAAGAAAATTTCTTAGGGCAATAACAAATACTCAGGTCAAATTTAATTTAGCTATATAAGTTAGCTATAACTATATAAGTTATATATTCAAATTCTGATTTGATATAGCAATATATAATATATGTGGTCCTAGATGATTCCTCATTGGCGTTTCATACGAAATGACTAACTTTTTATACTCTCATCACCACTTGTGGCAGAGAGAATAACAACAGTAAATTCTGGCTTCAAAATAAATTGACTAAATTTTTCTATACTAAAAGCTTTTTTCAAATTATAACATCAGTATTATATTTAGTCAGCAAAGTTAAAGAAACTAGAAATGGGTTAAATATTTATGTGGACATTCAAGTTTGTTCTGCATGCCGATCTTGCAAATGAAATCAAAAATTCCTCATCTACAAACGTATTATATTTCATTATGATATCTTGGACGGATCTACTGTTCAGATTTATTTCCATGAAAATATCGTTCTGAAACTATTATACATTTGTTACCAATTAATTAGTTGCATGTTATTTTTTCTGATCTAAAAAATATTTTTATTTTTAAATATAAGAGAATTAGTTTTTAGTATAAGAGAACATAGTAGAACATTTTAGTCGCTTTACATTACATGCCCATAAAATGAAAGTTGTTGTTTCACTACTACGATACTGTTGTATCACTACTTATATCACTGCAATCAATATCACTATTTCTTCAGTTGAACTTGTGCTACCGTTGTGGATGAACAGCTATCGCAAGTTTCTACTAGCTTCGATGGAAGCCTCATACAGGCAAAACAACACCAACTTAGTAGTAGTGGTGGGGTATCTACTTGTTTACATAACTTAGTAGTAGTGGTAGAGTATCTATTGTGCTTTTGCAGTCATTAATCGAACTCAATAGTAGTGTTAGGTACTGGTATTTACTGCCATAGACCCCAAACAATGTAGTTGTGCAAAGGGAATTTACTGGTGTTTACGGTCATAGATCCTAGAATGTAATGATGAACACTATTAACACCATTTAAAATAATATTGTATATAAGTTCCGATCTTAGACTTCATCGAAAAGTCTAGTCTGTTAATCTGCGGATCGCGCAATTTTAAATTATTATTAATGTGGAATAAAAATTTTGCTATTAAAATAAATAAAAGAACTCAAATAAAAAAAAGATATTTTTTATTTATTTTGCTGTATAAATATCAAAAATACAAATTATCCTGGATATTTTGGTAATTATCCTTATACACTGTAATCCTACCTAACCCATTATGGACCACTACGCGATGTCATTAAGATAAATGAATGAAATATGGTATAAAGTGTTGTACTTACCCTTAATCAAGTTAAACTTAATCAAGTTAAAAAGGAATAGATCAACTTTTATACGCCACTTCTCCGTGCCTCTGTAGCACTCGGTGAAGAAACCATCATTGTCGATAAAAAGAAATTACACGATAAGGATACTGGAAATATGAAAAATGAAAAGAGTGTATAAAAAGCACGTCATAAGATAAATATATAGATAACGGAATTCATTTTTTGATTCGAAGGTACTAAATTTGTCGGCTTCCCCGAAAGGCAATTCGTTGCTAAACTTATACATTGTTATCATTTTACCATGTAATAAGTATCGCTGAAATCTCCTGCCTTCAAATTGGGGCCAGCAGTTAAAATATTTCCCATTTACAAATTTTACTAATTTAAGATAAAATCTATTAATCTTATTTTATTGGTATAATTTAAGTAAATTTTAAATGGTCTTGTCTAACATCTGTTTTGTATCTTCTATTGCAAAATAGAATTTCTTTGTTGATTTTTTTCTACATTTTTTTCTGTTTTGTTCAAAAAAAATAAAATAAAATGAAAATAAAGTCTATAATTAATTAAATTTGTTATTTTCGTTGTTTCCATTGTTATTAAGTGTGTGAGTAAATGTGAATGTATTTTAAATCTATGAATGTGTATGCACACACATACTTGCAAATAAAATACATTTGCTTGAATAAACATGAAAGTATATGAAATAACCCAACAAACTATTTTAATGGAACATAAACTAAATTAGGGAAAAAATAGCTTTTCTATTTAAATTTATTATCTAAAAGATATTGACAATTTTTAGAAATAATATAAAGATTTAAACAAAAAATGATTAAAATATTCATTACTATGTTTATTGGGTTATTCATGTATTTTCCACATATGTCAACATCTGTGTATATGAATTTTTATTTACCAATTTTTTCCTTATGTTGCTAATAATGATGACTCGTTTTATACTCTATTTTATAGCTGAAAACACATATAAATATAAGTGTATGTATGTGAGAGTGTGGAAAAACTCAGAGTAAAATATTTATTTTTAAATTATTTAATTTTTACTCTTCTTTGCGAAGACTAAAAAAATTAAACTCTTTTTATACCCTACACCATATAGGTATGTGCTGATGTTTGTAACAACAACAACAATTACCCCCTTTGGACTCATAATCTCTTTCTGAGTCGATTTAACAATATTCGTCCGTCCTGTCTATCTATCTGTCCGACTGGAGATCCACGTTAACGTTATCAACACTACAGATCGCAATTTTTTAGATGAATTTTGATACGTGTTATTTTTTTGGCACAAGGACGAAGCCTAATGAAATTGGTCCAATATTTAGGGTACCACCCAAACAAATGTCCTCATTAAATGTTTATATTTATTTAAAATCAAAAATTTTTTAATCTTCTTTCAGTTAAGAGTAAAAAAAGAGATTTTTTTAATTTACTCAGAAATGCGAAAGAAACTACAAAAAAATACATACAACAAAATACATACAACATGTTAATATATGAGTATACATAGTGTGTTGTAAACACTTCAAATATTTTCCGCTTAATAACAAACATTTTTGACGGCTACACATGATTTCAAACAATTGTGTGAATTATTCATTTTAAACTCTTTTTCGATTTTTTTCTTTTTTATTTTTATCTTTTTTGATTTTCATCTGAATTGAACTCTTTTCTAAGAGCGATCAAAAATAAAACCCTTTCTTTAAATTATAATAAAACTTTTGAAAGTTCCGATCTTACGAAGAAAAAAAAAGAGTCGAAAACCGTACTCTTTTATTTAATATACAATATAATTGTAGCAGAAATAAAAAATACATTAAAATTTCAATGGTTTTTTGTTGAAAGCAATTTTAACATATTTTAAATGAGTTTTGTGAGTGAAAATATAAAGTTGTTTTTTTTTATAATTTTATAATTTTTTTGTATGTATTTTCATGTAGGTGTCATATAATTGCCATAATTTGCAAGAGTATGTGTTTACATTTGTTTAAGTTTTCTTTTTAAGAAATTGATGTACTTTTTTAAGGAAACTTATTTACTTTAAATAAAGAGTAGTCATTTTAATTGCATAAACTAATTCGATTTAACTTATTATTTTGAATGAAAATAGTATACATATTTTGAAGGATATCTCATGTAGACACCAAAGCCCTTAGAAACTGAAAGTAGATGAAAGATTTTGATGTAAGTTGTCACTTTAGCTGCAGAAAAGTTTTATAAAATTCAGAGTACTTTGAAAATTACAAGTTTGAACTGACAATACGAATATGTAAAGCATTGAGTCCAATTACAAAGTATACATATTCATACATCAAATCCAAATCTGAGTAAATTTAGTATGTCTGCCCGTCCGTCTATCTGTTGGTGGTACGATAAAATCAAAAATAATTGAAAGAGTTCAATGAAAGTTGACCTGGAAATTTCTATTGAAAACCAACAAAATCGAGTAAGTAAGTTTGTTAAAAGATATAGACGGATATCTGAAATAACCTAAATTCAAGCGAAATTCTTTCGTAAAATTGTCAATTATAATTTAATTAACAAGTAAAAGCTACAGTCAGTCAAGCCCGACTATTTAAAACCTATTCTACATTGTTGTTTATTAATGGTAGCTAACAAAAATTATTGAACGAACCTCGTATAAATATATTTTTAAAAATTTGTGCTTAAGAGTATGGGACTTTTTCTGGGCCCTCGTAAAATTTCGTACATGAATTTTTGCTTATATTAATCTTAATTTGTCCAATTCTTTTCACAATATCAATGTATATGTGAGATGTAATCCCTACAATGAGATATTTTTAAGGGAGATTGTATGGGACCTATGAGAAATACCGAATGTCGTATAATTTAGCACATTATTTTAATATACTATTCGATTTATGTGTGCTAAATTGCATTACAATAACATTATATTTAGAACTTTTATGAGCTTAAAACTCCATTCCGCGAATAACATTTGCATGGGGGCTAGGTGAAATATTGGAGCCATCATCACAAGTTTTAATTATCCTTGGGTCAAAATAATGACACCTGCCAAATTGCATTTTGTTTTAAAGGTTTACATGACATGGATGGACATCGTTAAATTGACTCAGAAAGTGAATCTGAGACAAATGGTTTACTTAAAAGTGTTGGTAGCAATATTTTTCTTCCTGTTGCAAAATTATGCACAAGCGCATAATACTCCAACGACCTGCAGTGGTGTAGGGTATAAAAACAATATAAACAAATAAGAATAATATATTCGGTTATACCGAATTTTGAACACCCTCACCACAAATTCGTCTGAAGTACATACAGATTGTACGTACATACAGATTGTACGTACATACAGATTGTACGTACATACACAAACGTATACAATATATAATAGTTTGTCTTAAATATAACACAAAAACAGTCGTTATAAAATTTGTTATATTATATTTTTGGCTATATCTTTTTATTTAACTGAATCAATTTTGATAATTTTTGGAGTGGCAATTAGGTACATGTAACTGTATAATAATGTCAATTTTCATTATAATTTGTCGATTTTTAAATGACAGTTTTAAAAAATTTATTCATTACAATTAAGTGAGGGATCGGAATTTCTTCATATTAACAAGAAAATATCTCAGCTCTCAAGGTATCTATAAAAATTTTAAAGTTACACCATAAAAAAAATAAGTTAGAAGACATGAACTGTTAATTTATCCGATAAAATTCTAAAATAGATATTATCAATTCCATCCCATTGTGCAGTATTTTTAAAATTTTCAAATAATATTTATCAATTTTAAATTTCATCTTATTTAACCCATAAGATATTATACGCATTTTCATTAAAAATAAAACTTCTTTGAAATACAAATAATATTTTATATTTATTCTATTGGAAGAATCAGAATTTAATATATAAAATATAGTAAATACTGCATTCTATAGAATTCATATTACAAGTTTCAAATTCTATATTCAACATAAATTTAATATGATGATGGAAAACATGGCAACGCATAATAAAAATTCGTATTGTTCATGATGTTACTTTCGCAGATTCAAAAAATTTCAATCTTCTTTACTGAAAATTCTATGTATTTGTATGTAAACAAAACGGAGAAAAGAATAAAAATGTGTATGGAAAGAAACAAAAACAGTAACCATTTTCAATAAAAAGAAAAAATGCTGGAAGAATTCAAGAATCGTAAGAATAAATTACACTGAGAAAAAAGTCTGAATTATTGTTAAAAATGAAACAGTTGTAAGAAAGCTTTCGTCGCTCCTTTCTGAAATCCTAAAGAATCTTATTGAATTTAATTCGATACTTTAAATAACTTAAATTTATTTTTATTTTAATTTTTTCCCCAAATTTTTTTCAGTGTTTAACAATTGCAAATATTACAATAAGTGAAATGCTGATGATGCATAAATTTTCTTGCCTAAACATTTTCTTTTTTTTTCACTTTTTATGCTGCTCATTCAGGCATTTGCGTACAATAAGTAGTTTTTTCTTTATTTATTTCTTCTTTTTATATATTTTTCCAAACTAATGCAAATTTCTTTCATTTTCTTTTTTTCTTATTTCAAATTCGCACAATTTTCTCACACACACATACATACATACATAATAATATTTTTTATCAAAACTATTGTTTCGAATTGCTCTAGATCCAAGTGCATTTTATGCAGTAATAAATAATAGTCTTTATATAATAGGGAGGATTTCGGTTTAGGGATAAGGAAATATCACCATAAAAGAATTTATTAGGTCATACAATTTTCTTTAGAATCCCTATATACTTCAAATCTATCTGTTAATCTTTCTTAATGAGTGCTATAAGTCCAAGCTTTTTACCAATATTATCCCCAAATCCATTGGATCTTAAAACTTTCAGACATACCTGGATGATATACTAACATAAATTATAAGCAACTATGAACTGCAGATATAAGAAGTGAGATCGAAAAATGCTTAACACACATTCATTATTAAAACGAATAACCCGATAAATATTTTGTCTCTTATATCAATTGCTTTTGTAAAACATGTCCGTTATTACGTTTAGTTCCAAACAAATTTCAACAAAGGTCAAAAGCTGAGCACGGAAAATTAAGTTAAGTATGTATTTCTCACATCAAGAAGAGATAATTGTTCTACAGTTGTACCGAATGGTATAAGTATACCCCATGTAATATACTTATAACTCAAGATTCATTTGGATAGTCTACTCAATTTATACTAATGAAAGTGATTTTCAATAAAATGGAAATTATCTATTCTTCAATGGCTGCTTAACATTCAATCTAAGCAAAGCCTTGATAATTAAATCTTCCTGTATAAGAAGGTGCTAAAACCTATTTGGGTTTACAGCATTCAACTATATTCAATGACCAATGAACTAGAGTACCGATCTAATACAGGGATCATAACGGGATCTCCATGGTTCTTGAGGAATTAAAAAATCCACAGGGAGTTAAAAATTTCTTTGGAAATCCAAACTGTTAGAGAAGAATTTATATTATAATTGCAAAGTCGTCATAATGCTCTTGCAAGACATTTATTTAAAGTGCAAAGCATGCAAGACTTGTAGGGATGAAGTAGTTTAAGTTAGATAAGAGGAATTAGTTTTATTTATATTAGAATACATATTCTGAGACCCATAACAGATAGATTCAATAAATAAAGATAAGCGTTAGAAAAATGTTCAGTCTTCATAGTGCTACAGTCGATATGATCGACTAAATGTGTTCGCAATGCGGACTTGTTCAGTTTTTTTCAAAGGTTGAACTTGGAGTTTTATTCTTCAGAGTGATAGAAGATTCAGGAAAGGATTTCCACAAAGATGTTGATCGCAATAGTTTGGCAAAATAGATATTAATCCTGACTTGTACCAAAATTGTTAATTGACACAGGAGATAAAACTACAGTTCATTCAAGCGGTAGAATGACAAAGTGAGTTCTACTATCACTTTGTCATTCATTCGCTTAATATTTGGTGTCATACTCTTTACACATGTTTGATCATTATGTCTTTGACGGTATACGATTTAATCGATATCGACAAGATACTTTTTCCCATCTATCTGACAGATTATTGATTCCGTGATTTTTGAAAACCTGTTATTCTGATTCTACTTAAAATACAAGAGAGAGAGTAGTCAGAATGTGCAAGGTGAATATATAAAATATGGTTCTTCAAAATGTGGTCCAGAATTGCCATGAACATTTTGTTGACGAGTTTGTTAATTATCCTGATTTATTGTAATCGGCAAAGGAATTGCGCCATCTCTATAGGTTGAGTTCATATGTCTTTTAAACTAAGAGTGTTAGAATTGGCTTAGAAGTTAAACAAATCATTTGGTCCTTGGTCAATACATAACATTCGAACATGTTGCTCAATATTCAATATGCTATGTTCAATGATAATTCCAATTGCATGATATAGAAAGAAATTCGCCTCCTCATTTAGATGATGTAATGAAGTACCTAAGCTATTGCGATTTATAAGATAGAATTTTGGCAACTTTGAAAACTTATCCAATTTATATCACTCAAGGAAGAATACCTCACAGGAACAGAATAATTTATCTTTAATGGGAAAACTGTTTTGTAAGTAGTTAATAAGGTTGTTTTACTCATACTGCGAGTAAGTGCTTTAAACGAATTTATTGCTTTCGGTACAGATCAGATGTGATGAAATGATTATTCAGAAAACATTTCCATTTTGGTGTCAAAAATATTCAAATTTCGAATATAAAATATCATTCTCTTCACGCCAAATAATTTTTTGACCTATTTCGGCCACATTTTATATTGGATCCACCTTCTTGTTTTAAATTATCAAAAAGTTTTAAACTGAAGAAAATGACTTTTTGAGTCAATTTTAATAAAATTACAATTTTGATAGTAATAACTCGTCTTTCAACTTTTTTTAGCTGATAAAATCTTTCTTTATCTTCTGCGTGGTCATAACAACATTCAAACCATTGGTGGTGTAAGGCCCCACCAAGAGCGGTTTTTCTAACGAAGGAAGATCATCAGATTTCTCAGCTTTGTCCTTAGAGTTATATTAATATATAAATATTTTATAATCAATATCAATAATACGAATATTGTCTCTCTGATGACTTTCGAATTTAATTAGTTTGGTACCCAATTTAATTTTATTTTGTTTAATTTCTAATCAAAATATCTCTTTGAGCACAAATTATGATATTTGGTTATTAAAGGAAATATGTGTTTATCTCTTGGCAACTATCCTAAACTGTATACACATAATTTTCTATACGAAAACTTCCAAATGAGGTATGAATTCGGATACCACTATTATGCACTTTTGCGATATTGCATCAACGTATTCCGCTTAATTCTATGTATGAATGCTTTCATTTAATGAACACTTTCCTTGCTTGTCTCAGATATTGATTTATATTTTTTGATATAATCAAGAGATCTTCTTTTTGTCCACAAATGTTACCACCCTAATATAAATGACTGCACCTAAATACGTAGTTGTTAAATTGAAATTGAAATAATTTATTCATTGCTGCATATTGAGTATTAATGGTATAGAAATTTTAAAATGTGTTAAGATTTTATTTTTTCTTTCATTTGCAAAAAAAGAAAAAATTAAAAATATATTGAAAATAGTTATATTATTGAAAATAAAAACAGATTATTTAAACGATTATATTGATGGATGTTGTAAACATGTTTTTACTTAAAAATTGCTTTGAAAAATTCTAAGATTTCTGCTTTCAAATTTACTTTAAAATGATTTATCAAACTCTTTAAGATTTTTTAATTATTTCAAAATTTTCGAAAATTGAGTAAGTTGGAGAAAGTTAGATATACTCCAAAATTCCATACATAACAGAATGAAATATTTAAATAATCTGATAACGATAAGTTAAATTTAAATTGAGATCAAAAACATAGTGGATGTTATTTGTATAATAAAACGGGCGTACAATATACCCTACTACAGGCACTGAAATGAATTTCTTAAAGCTTTTTTAACTGAGTAAAAATGTTATATTTGGCAAAGCTCTAATATGTCATATCCAACACCACATTGTTGTTTGTAAAAAAAATTACAAAAACTTTATGAAGATCCCTCCTATAATTTGCCCTACTTCTGCATGATAAAATAAGAAGTACATTATTATGATATTAACATATAAAAATTATGCTTTTGGAAATGATTTTTTAGGGAGTTATATCGGAGGTAGAAGAAATGATTTGTCAATACTCATACAATTTCGATCATCGACTTTTGATTATATTTATCTTCATTTGACAAATAATTATTACAATACTAAATTATGTGTAAGATTTATACCCTTTAAAGTGATATTTGGAAGGGGGCTTGTATGAGACCTATGGGAAGCTATTAACCGATCCCTTATTAGACTAACCGATCCCTTATTAGACTTATTTTTGTTAAATTTATGACCTTAAAACCTTATTCCTGGAATACTTTTGTGTGGGAGCCACCTGACCGAAAATGACCTCTTTCAGTAGTCTTCGTCTTTGGGCCAAAAAATAATATGTCCTAAATTTCATTATGACTGTTTGCAACGTTTTCATGGACAGCCAGCTGGAGAAACAGATAGACGGACATCGTTAAATTGACTCAGAAAATGATTCTGAATCGAAAAGTGTACTTAAAAGTGGGTTTAATACCGTTAGTTATGTATGTTACAAATATGAACACAAACGCATAATACCCCAACCACCTGCAGTAGTGTAGGTGTATAACACCTACTTTGATTACAAAAGAAATAAAATAGAGGAATATGTAGTAGTCCGAAAAAGATTTTTGGAAATAATTCTGTAATTTCACATGGATATTTCTGAGGTATTTTCCAATTGGTTTGAAGAAGATGATGTTTCTAGTTGGTTGTTTCTGGGGTGTTGATAATTCCCCAAAACTGACAACCTCCACTTCTTAGTATCACTTTTAAGTGCAAAAATCTTACATACACAATGTTATTGTATTTTATATTTGCTTTATGTGAGATAAGTTTAAACAGGAATCGATGTTCAAAATTTATCGAGTCTTGGCCAATAACAAACCCATAGCTCTCATCGTTTTAAAATCTAAGACAAAGAAATCATAAAACTAATTAACAAGAGGGTATTTCAATATTTGTTACCAGTACTATTTATAACCTATAGAGTAGTTCACAGGCGACCTTGGATCGACAGACATTTACATGAATTTCTTTAAACCAATAGCAAGTAACATTTTAACACTCAAGTAGAGTCTAATACATGAACGGCGATAAAAAGATCAAAGTCATTATTTGACCTAGCTCACTTATAACGTTCCTTCTCGGAATATGGTTTATAACTTAAATATGAACCTCAATATATGTTATTAATTTTATTAATATCGGTCCATATTTTAATATAGCTACCACATAACGCCCCTTCCCGAAAAATGGATATGAGTTTATAAAAACTTAAATAAGGACCGATTCCATTGAAATTATGTAATGATTTTTCTTAATATAAACGATGTCGGTGCATATTTTGCTGTAGCTCCCATAAAAATGTATTAAATAAAGATCAATTCTATCGATATTCGTCACAATTATATTTCTAACTGTAGTTTATATAAATCATTAATTTGGACAATCTCGGCTCTGTTATTGATCTTATAGAACTAATAAATAATGATCAACCCTTTCCCGAAAAACGGATTAGAGCTTATAAAACTATTATATGAATAAACATTTTTTAAACTTTATTTAATATATGAAACTAGTTTCACAGTCATCGCCCACAATTGGTTATTACTCCTTTATTATCCCAATTCCCAGAACAAAATACGAACCAATTCCATCGAAATAACAAATAACAACCAAATAATTGTCTTCAATATATACCCTCCACTATTTCAGATTCGGCACATTCGACATTCTTCCATTTTTTTAATTTCCTTTACATAACATTTATTATTTATAAAATTACAATTAACCTGATTTTCGACACTTACTGAAATTAGTTTTTAACTCTTTCCACAACCAAAGCAACCAACATCCTTTTTTTACTTCCTGTATTCAGCAATAAAAAAACAATAGAATTTTATTTAAAAACAAAATTATTTTATCTTAATTTAATATTTTTTTCGGAAAAAATATCCCTTTTAACTTGTCATTGGATGCTGTCATTTTCTATTTTCATAATATTTTTCGAGTTGTGCTTTAGTGTTTTCTAGAGTAGAGAAGTCCCATTGAGAAATGACATTTTCACTTAGAGTGTGATCTCCTACTACTGACACCCATGGCAACCCATTTATATAAGCTGTGGTTGTGCATTTTTTGTGTAGATTTCTCTATGGAAATTCCTTTCTTCATACTGCTGCGTTTATATCTCCCTTTCTCATTCTCTCGCACACACACACACACAGTTCCACATTCACCCCAACTACGTTTGCATAACTATGCATTTGCTTTTGAATGCGTCTGTAGCCATGGTTGTCATATATCTCCCTTCCGGAAAACCTCTTGGTATTTGGGTGTTAACTTGCCATCATAAAAAGTGTATGTTTGTATGTGTGAGGGTATGTGTGTGTGTAATGTTAAAACCGCACACCACTTCAAAGCAATTTTATAAAATTTTACTCTGCCTAAACCATAAACCACATTGTTAAGCTGCGAGAGACTCACTGGTTTGACTGGGCTGACTGACTAAATTTAACGGTAACACGGTAACAAGAACAACATCAACTATAGAAAAACACATAAACTTTAACCAAAATACCCCAAACCCTATTACCCGACAGTCATCTCAGCAACCACATCATTTTTGTGCTAAATCGTAGTTTTCAGTATTTTTAATGGTTTTGGGATTTCGTTTTCGAGAAAATGTTATTACAAAGTTCTTCCTTTTCTATATTGTTTTTTTTTTGCGTTTTTGTCGTTTCACTTTAACTTATTTATGATTGAACAAAATCATTAAATTTTTATAGTTTGGAACGCATAAGAAATTGTAATAAATTTTGATATTTATTGATCGCTGCGTCAGCTTAAGTGTATTCATAGATTTAGTACAGTACGTGTAATAAGTATCATTGTTGAAGTTATATATGAATCGTAATAGTAAAAATAAAATTTTTAAATATAAAGCTCTTAATTCAGAAAGATTCATTAGTTTTTTATATAGCTTTATTTCAGACTAGTATACCTGGAAAACTTCGTTTTGCCAAAAATCGTTTTTAGGGCGTTGTTGGTTCTAAGCAAGCATTAGAGTTGTATTATCATACGATTTAAATATATTATTAGTATATTATACATAGTATTATCCGCCCTACGTTTTTATTCGTAAACAGATCCTTAAGAAATTTGAGAACTTTCGGTGATATAGTTCTATGTAAAGAGGATTTTCCTCTATCTAGTCCTATAGGACTTTTTAATAGCCTACTTTCGGGTATATTGGGATCATTCTATGAAAATTTCATTAAAATTGGTCCAGCCATTTTTGAGTTTATATATTACATACTTATATACATACATACATACATACATACATACATACATACATACATACATACATACATACATACATACATACTTACATACAGACATCCTATTTTAAATATATAGAGATTATGGAAAAGTTCTATTTTTGCCATTGGAACGGATAACACATTCGATATTATTTAAAAACTTACGAAATGTTTTTAACCTACAAAACTATTATTCTTATACTTTTATTATTTATTTGGAAGACCAACTTCAGGACCAATCCGATCAGATTGGAATATTACACATTTGTGCTAATGTATTTAACATAAAAAATTGCAGTGTTTCAACTAAGAATCAAGAAGCCTAAAATTAATAATCCCAAATATACCAAAGACACAAGAAGCTTTTCAATCCATGCTATTTGAAGGAAACTTCTTATAAGATCTAAATAAATATATCTGTATATATATCCTACATGTAAACCAATTATCAGAACCCAATGAAATTTGCCCAACTATTTGTTTTTATCCTAAAAAGTATTGTACTTAAATACAAAATCGAAAGAGTATTATGAAAGAAAAGAATAAATGAGACAAAACAAGACAGAATGTGTTATTCGACTTTCATATGAAGTAAATTTATGTTTCTTCATACGTACTCATTCACATATACACAGACAAATACATACGATGTAAGAAAATTACAAATTTAGTTATGTTTTCAGCTATGACATTTTGCAACTAAACCGATTTTGATAATATTTGAAACGGTAAAGAACATATGTTAATTTTATCTGCCCACCTATAATTGAAAGCTTTTCACTTGAGTTTAGAGGTTACCATAGATATCAGTATATACTTTTAATATACGGAACCAATTTTGTTGCTTTTAATAGGAAACTTTTCAGGAATATAATTGTCCTGAGAAGGTCATTGATCTCTGTCAATTATTATGATTGTGACAGTGCCACACAGAAAGACAGACAGACGGACGTAGCTAAATTGACTCTGATTTTGATTATGATTATGATATGTATTAACATAAACGGAAATTAATTTTGAGGTTAAATTTAATTGGATGAATTACATGAAATCCATATTTATCAATTCCTGTAGAATCGATACTATATAGAATTTTTAAAACTACATGTGATAATCTGTATGCCCAAATCGTTTTTTTTTAATATTGTCTAAGAGTATCTTTGTTTTTCGATCATTTTAAGTTATATATGTTACGATTATCTATTAAATTCTTAAAAATATAAATTTATGAATCCGTTCAAAAAGGTTACAATTTTATTAAAATTTTCACATCCTTCTTAACTACTATTAATTGTCGCAAATGTATTAATGCCAATAATACCTGCTAAAGTAGTGATATATTTCAAGCGTTAATCACTTAATAAAATGTTTTAGAAGATATCGTTATTTAATTAAAAAAAACTTTAGTTACTATTGATTGGTGATATTAAGGCAAAATATTAATTTATTTATTAGAATGATCTTACAGAAAATGACCGAATTTGTTATAATGACAAATCGAATTGATGGTTAATCATTGGCAACTTCTTTTCCCCTTCTAACAGGGAACTCTTCGATAAGCATCTTTTGCGTTGTAATGATTCTAGCCTCGTAATTATCCCTCTATACTGGTTGTTTTTTATTGCTTTTTTCAAACGAATCAATTGTATTCGATAGAGATCTCCGCAATATTCTGGTCCGATTTCAGAAGCTCATAATAAAAAACAACCTTTAATTCTACCAAACATAAGGTACTGTTTTGAATTCACGGATATTTAGTTCTGATTGGATTTGACTGTTTGGCCGTGTTCTAAATTCGAATTTTTATATTGTCTCCAGTAACAATGATATTAAATAGTGGTTTCAAAACGAGTCCTGTTACTTTTTCACTTGATTAGAACAGGGATATTTTTGTATTAATTTAAAAAAGTACAAATTCCTATCTGGTCAGAAGCTTGGAACTTTTAATATTTTTAGTATTTTTCTGAAAAGTATGAATGTGTTTAGATTAAATCTGCCATAGATCTCTCCATAAGATCAATTAAAAATGGGCAATTTTGAAAAAAAGAATTAAATTATAATTATTACATTAATAAATATGTACTGCTTTGTAATGAGTGAGTGATCATTTTAAAGAAGAAACACGTTTCAAACGACTTAACATTTTGGGTACTTTCGTGTAGAAAAATCTCGGACATTTGGACAAGTTCATATACATATGTACATCGTACTGAAATTTCGAATAAATTTAAAGTTTCAATTTTAATTTTATTTTTCCAAAAACAGTAAAAATTCGGTATCTTAAGATCTTCGTTAATCTTTAACACGAAATTACAATCCCCTCCTTTTACTACACCAATTGTAAACCGTTTTCAAGGATACTAAACACTTATATAAGAAGAAGTATTAGCTGAAAATCCAACCTGAACTAGTTTTCATAAATACATAGAAAGAGATGAATTCATTTTCATAGATACATAGAAGGATCTCTCATATACAAAATTTTTTTTGTCTCAATTCATAAACTTTTTAAATCCACATATCCGAGATGGTCAAATTCTGGGGATCACGGTCGGCTACGTCGAAATAATTGTAGGTAAATAATCCTTACTCCGTCTTTCCCCATCGCAAAATTACGTAGTATACAAAATTTTACTATTATTGGCCCATTTTAGATGAGTGCTATATTAACAAGGGCTACCATCTCCCTGTGCTCTATCTAAAGTTAGTTAATCTCCAATAGTTTCTTATTAAGGTTTTACCTACGTACCCAATTTCAAGATTTCACTGATATGTGTTATTAAAATTACGAATCCGATCATAAACGTGATCATTCACATACGTGATTTATTATCAAATGTGATAATAAATTTTACCTTTGTATGGGTGATAACCCTCCAAAAAATTATAGGTGCGTAACGTTTTCACTGAAAACAATGTCAGCTTGTGTTTCATGAAAAATAAGTGAACCGTTTATCTCTGATGTTGGTCTCAGATATTGGACCACAATCTGTTTTCTTATGAAATTATTAAGCCGATTTTAAATCGGTAGATAAAATTTCATTGAGATCTATGAGCATGCTTACAACAGACAGACTTTTATTTTGATTAGATATATATACTTTATGGGATCTAAAGTGGATTCTACTTGCTGTTACAAACGGAATGACAAAATTGATATTCCCGCATAACCACGTGTGGTAGTTACATTTCATTAAGTTTGTATTTTTAGAACTTTTATGGATTTGGAAAGACACTTCTATGGGGCCTTTAAGAATTAATAACCGATCAACATGCAAAATTACATCTTCAAAAGTGCCACCTATAAGTTGACCTCATGCTTGACATGGAAAACTAGGCAGATGGACGGACATGGTTAAATCGACTAAGGAGATAAATCTAAGTCGAACGTTTTCATAAATGTGGAGGAAGCACTTTTTACTTTCTGTAACAAATATCTGCACAATAATGACCCAATCATAGTGAAGAATATAAAATCCTTTTAGTTCTTTCATAATGTTGTATGTTTCCACCATGCATGTTGTATGTTTCAAATGCAATATTTGATCAGCAGCATTTTCTTCAAATTAAAGGAGAAAATCTGATATCCTTCATACTCCTTTTTTAGGCAGATAAATCGATATTATCGTATATGTAGAAGCTGTGCAATATTTCGTCTCAATAATCATTACTACGCCCAATATGTTAATTTCGCAATATTGCAATTTTTGAAATATTTTCATGTGACAATTTTGTGGTTCGACTACAAGAATTTTATGAAATTCTGAAATTTAACAAAGATCTTGCAATATTGCATTTTTTTAATAACTGCACGATGATTTCATAAAATTGTATTTGTAGATTTTTTCATACTCTCATCTTATCCTTTCGTCCTTAACAATTAATTGTATATCATTTTTGTTTGACATAATAAATACTTTTGAGTTTAGTGATATTTAGGAATTTATTCTATATACTGAATAAGAGTAATTTATCCTTTTCCAAAAATTTTTAACAAAGTCGGGTTTCGTAATCATTTTTTTTAATATTCACTTCTTAATAAATTTATATTTTTTAACTCAATTTTTCACTTTGAAATACTGTTGAATTCCGTTCGCTCTTGGCATTCACCGCGTGCCTTATGATCAAAATACATATAGGCCTACAGTGGATACCAGGAGAAAAACGTATAACGAAGAAACACTTTAACGACATTTCATCTAGTTTTTTAAGTTAACTTCTTCACTATATTTTATATTAATTGTAATTAATTTATATTCTTCACTTTTTAAACAGTTGCTACACACATTAATTTTTTAATTATTTTCACTTAATTTAATTATTAATTTTTAACAAAATAATTTCCCTTCCAACACGATGTTATCCTTAGAGCGTACACGATCATACTGTGTTAGTTTGTTGATGTGCATGAGCATAAAACTACTGCTATGAGGATCCTTTTTATGAGGTCATTCTCTCGCCTGAAACAGTTCAATGTTTTTTCTAATACTTTACCTTTGATTTGTTGTTGTATTAGTTAAGGGTAGTTTTTTCTTCTGTGTATGTTACAAGGATCCTAATCTATGCTCTCATCTTATTAAAATCTCATATTGCACTCTTTTTGTGTAACAAATCATACTCTCTTTTGTTCTCATACTCTCGTGTTGTAAAATATATGTGTGTGCATCTTATGTTGTTGTTGCTTATGATTCCTGTTTAGGTAAAAATTTTATATAAATCCTGTTTTGTTTTAATCGAAACAGGGTGCAGCAGCTGCCACCATTATTTTTATTAATATTCCTTATGTTGTTGTTGTTGCTTTTTGTTTTCTTCTATTGTCATCAGTATTTAGTGTTTGTTATTATTTATTATTTTTATTTAGGATTTGTCATGTTGTTGTTTTTGTTGCAATGAATTTTATTTTTTGCATTATTGACATTTACAAAACGGTGAAAATAATAGAAATCTCTGCTGCACATTGTCATTCCAACAAAGACTGGAATTTTGTTTTTATTTGTTTAGAAAGTTTTTTTGCTTTAGAAAAGTAAAAGGAATTTTAAGAATTTTCTTTTATTCTTTTCCTGGATACAATGAAACGGAAGTATTGAATTTTAAATCCTGCTTTGAGAACAGAATTTGGCATTACATACGCAGAATTCCAAACTTTTTCACTTTAGAGTATTTAATGTTTTAACAAGTCCATTAAGTTCAAAATTTTGGTCAAGCACTGTTCCATTTTCCATTTGGTATAATTTTTTTCCAAAGCATTTTTCTCTTTTAATAAGAAAAATTTTGTTGTGATGAGATTTTCCGCAGAAATTAAGTCCCTTTTGAAAAAAAAATTTCCATAGAAATTTTTACTCTTGTCAAGAAAAATTTTCTGTAGAAATTTCAACTCTTGTGAAGAGAAATCTTTTATAGAAATTTTAGCTCTCGTCAAGAGAAATTTTCTATAGAAATTTTAGCTCTTTTTAAGAGAAATTTTCCATGGAAATTTTTACTCTTGTCAGGAAAAAATTTCTATAGAAATTTTTACTCTTGTCAGGAAAAAATTTCTATAGAAATTTTTACTCTTGTCAGGAACAATTTTCTATAGAAATTTTAACTTTTGTCAGGAAAAATTTTCTATAGAAATTTTAACTCTTGTCAGGAAAAATTTTCTATAGAAATTTTAACTCTTGTCAGGAAAAATTTTCTATAGAAATTTTAACTCTTGTCAGGAAAAATTTTCTATAGAAATTTTAACTCTTGTCAGGAAAAATTTTCTATAGAAATTTTAACTCTTGTCAGGAAAAATTTTCTATAGAAATTTTAACTCTTGTCAGGAAAAATTTTCTATAGAAATTTTAACTCTTGTCAGGAAAAATTTTCTATAGAAATTTTAACTCTTGTCAGGAAAAATTTTCTATAGAAATTTTAACTCTTGTCAGGAAAAATTTTCTATAGAAATTTTAACTCTTGTCAGGAAAAATTTTCTATAGAAATTTTAACTCTTGTCAGGAAGAATTTTCTATAGAAATTTTTACTCTTGTCAGGAAGAATTTTCTATAGAAATTTTTACTCTTGTCAGGAAGAATTTTCTATAGAAATTTTTACTCTTGTCAGGAAGAATTTTCTATAGAAATTTTTACTCTTGTCAGGAAGAATTTTCTATAGAAATTTTTACTCTTGTCAGGAAGAATTTTCTATAGAAATTTTTACTCTTGTCAGGAAGAATTTTCTATAGAAATTTTTACTCTTGTCAGGAAGAATTTTCTATAGAAATTTTTACTCTTGTCAGGAAGAATTTTCTATAGAAATTTTTACTCTTGTCAGGAAGAGTTTTCTATAGAAATTTTTACTCTTGTCAGGAAGAATTTTCTATAGAAATTTTTACTCTTGTCAGGAAGAATTTTCTATAGAAATTTAAACTCTTTCTATAGAAATTTCTTGAGTGTAGATATTGACTTTTAAACAAGAGACATTTTTATATAGAAAATTGTTCTCTATATAATGAACAAAACAGCTTTTATGCAATTGTTTTTATAGTTTATTATTGCATTGACTGATTTATGGCATCCTAATTAAATTTGTCAACAAACACATTTTGGCGCCTTTTTCATATCAGAATGAACAAAAACAGATCCTTGCAAAATTTGCTTAACCAACATTAGAAGGTAAAAAGTCAGATGTTTCTAACATTTTTCAATTCATACATTATTTCTCTCTGCAGAGATTCCTTTTATAGCAGCTGATTTACCTTTTAACAAATAAAATCACATCTCCCAGAAAAAAAACAATAAAAAGAGAACCAACAAATATTTGTCCCGTGACATATTTTTGTTTTATTTATTTACTTTTTATTCTCTTTTCATGCTGGTAACAGACGACCTTCTCTGATTTCATTACTAAGGTCATTAACCACTGTGTATATGTATGGATATATGTGTGTGCGAGAGCATTAGTAAGCGAGAGTAATTTCTTTTGAGCAGATTTTGCACGATCCTTTCTTTAAGCCAACTTAAATTATGTATTGCAGATCGCAGACAGTGGGACCCCTTCTATTGTTTGTTTTTTAACATCAGCTGTTTTGATCGTTGAATTGGACAGATGCTGCATGTAAGTGTGCAAGATCGATCTAGGCATAAAATTAAAAACAATAATAATATTGATCATAAAAGTTCGTAGTAATATGCTGTGGGATAATTTATATTTTGTGAGTTTGTGTGTATTTTTTTGCTGCGGGTAAAAATTAATTTCTCAGACGATGTGTAATGGTGATAATTAAATTTGGCGAATAAATTTCTTGGACAATTTAGAAGAATAATAAATTGCATTAATTAGTGTTTTTTAATGGATTGTTGGGAAAAGGAAGTGAAAAGGGGAAATAATTATCGGTGGCATATATTTTAACGATCGCCAATAAGTAAAAGTTTTTAGTACGAAAAAAATTTTCCAGAAAAGATTTCGAAAGAATTTGTTTTAATAAAAAATGAACTTTCTTTACAAAATTTATTGTTTAACAAAAGAAATTTTCTTTTGTTTCGCAATAAATTTCTGTTGACATTTTCTCTTAACAAGAGCAATTTCGCCTCTTCTCAAAAGAAATATTTCTCTTTTTCTAGTAGAAAATTTCTTCAGAAATTTAGTCTATTTGAAGAAAAATTATCCTAGAAATTAAGTATCTTGCCAAGATAAAATTTTCTCTTGTCAAGAAAAAAATTTCAATGGAAATTAAGTGTCTTTTTAAGAGAAAATTTTTATAAAAATTTTAGTGTCTCGCTAAGAGAAAATTTCTATAGAAATTTAGTGTCTTATTAAGAGAAAATTTCTATAGAAATTTAGTGTCTTGTTAAGAGAAAATTTCTATAGAAATTTAGTGTCTTGTTAAGAGAAAATTTCTATAGAAATTTAGTGTCTTGTTAAGAGAAAATTTCTATAGAAATTTAGTGTCTTGTTAAGAGAAAATTTCTATAGAAATTTAGTGTCTTGTTAAGAGAAAATTTTCTATAGAAATTTAGTGTCTTGTTAAGAGAAAATTTCTATTGAAATTTAGTGTCTTGTTAAGAGAAAATTTCTATTGAAATTTAGTGTCTTGTAAAGAGAAATTTTCTATAGATATTTTAGTGTCCTGTGAATTTTTCTATAGAATTCAGTTTTTTGAATGAAAAATTATTGTGCAAGTTAAAAGTTTTTAAAGAGACTTTTTTAAGGAACATTCTTGTAGAGAGACTGTTTTTCATAGAAATCATGATTTTAATCATAAGAAAATTTTTGTGTATAAATTATGTCTCTTATCAAGAGAATGTTTTTTACTGGAATTTGGTCTCAAATGAAATTTTCTCTTTATAATGCTGTAGAAAGTTTTATTTTCCCAAACGTGCTGGTAGTAAAGTAAAGATTTCAAAATCTTTATATATTATAATATTTCATATTATTATATTATTTTTTATTTTCTCTTAATATAAAAGAATATTTAAATATGAGTCATAGATATTGTTATGAAATCATTTTGAAAAGCAATATAAAAATGAAATCTATTTAAGAAACGTGACTGTTTCCTTAGATTTTTTTATATATTTTATAATATTTTCTTTATTTTCCTATTTGTGTGCAGTTTTCTCTCTACTTTTTATCATGTTCGCATTTAATATTGTTACATGTTTCAATGTATTTTTCCTGTTCTTTATGTAATAAAAAAATTTGCAAAAAATATGTAATATTTTCTACATGTGCAATTTTAATATATATGTAATTATGCATATATCGTCATTTATATATTTTATAACATTTAAGGTTATTATTATAAAATAACCTCGTTATTTTGCTCAATGAACCATATAAAGGCTGATGCCAACAGTTTTTCATTCATTCATTCTGCCCCATTGCTTTTTTTTCATTCTATTTAAATATTTGAAAAACGGCAGAAAATCAATAAAGTTTGTACTAGAATACATGCAAAAGTTTATGAGAATATACACATATATATTGTATATAGGATTTAGTTATAAATTCATAAATAAGTAAAGTATTATGAAAATAACTTGTGTAAGAAAATCAATATTTATAAATTTAATAATAAATGTTGCTGTTGATGATGATGATGATAATGTTGTTGTTGATGACAACAAGGATATTAAATATTTACAGATTTTATTAAGGACATTTAATTTTATAAGTAGTAAATGTAACATTATTTATAGGATGTCATTTTTTGAACAGAAAAGTCTATTTCATTTGAATGTGAATGGAAAGAATTATTAATTTAAATATTTAATTAAAATTGGGAGAAGGTATTTAATATTTTAAATCAATAGTAAATTTGAAACTAAACATAAATAATTTTATATTTTACAATTTAAAATAAAAATTTTCATATTTTTTAGAGACTTCTTCGTCATTTAAAAGAGAGCTTCGGGCAGTTTGGAGAATTTGCCCCGCTCTTTACATAATGAAAAGATGCCAAGTCTGACCAAAAATATGTGATACATTATGAAGTCTTATAAATGAAACTTTCACAAACTTTCTTTAATGTAAACTTCGGTATTTATAGAGCCCAAGCACTGAACCAATGGGGCTGCTTTCTTACAGGATGAATTGGGAGCTCTTTCGTAAAAGCCTTCAATTATTTTTTTGGTTTTAGAAACATAATGTGGACAATTCATTTCTTCTAAACCAGAGAAGAGTTTCTCCCGGTACTGTTTAAAAACATTGAAAAGAGTTTGATGGCAGAACTTTAAATTCTTGGCCGACTTCTTGAAGAACCAAGTTAAGTTTTGCTTAAAATATTTTAATAATGGTTAGTACCACTTTTTCCTGGTCACTCAATTTAATGAGATGAACATATACTATTTATTTGTTTGATATTAAAAAATATTAACTGTTCTTTTTAAAAATTTAACTTGAGAAAAATTAGTATTTAGAGTTTTTCAATTTCAATCTTTCATATAAAATCTTTTTAACAACAAATTGCCTATTTATTGGAAGAAAGTCATAACTCAAAAAACATATGTTTCAACTAGATATCAATGAACTGCTTCAAGATTCCTTCTCTCTTTTATAGATGATAGCATGGATGAAGATTGCTTATTCTAGCAAGATAATTCTGCGGTACGTGCTTCAAAGCAGACCAAATCATGGTTTCAAATAATTCCCAAATTGACAGCTTAATCACTTTTAAGGTAAATATCATTAAAATTGGGAGTTCAACTACAAAATTAAGTTAAAAAACAACTAAGAGTTCTATATTTGGCTATGCCGAAACTTCAATACCGTCCATAACAAATGCATTTAAAATAAACACATGCACATCCACACAGATACTAACAAACGCAATATATAATACACAGGAACACTTAATGAGTCATAATATTAGCTATGTTTTTGGCTAAAACTTATTTTCTACTAAACCGATGATTTTTGGAATAGTGGTGAAGTTCAAATAACTTAATACATTGAATAAATTTTGTTCGATTGATAATAAAAATTTTACGAGAATTCTTTACTTAAACTTAAAGGTTGCTTCAGATATCTGTTAATTAATATACTGAATCGATTCTACTGATGTTAAATGGGAACCTTCTTAAGACAAAAAAATATTTTTTATTGAACTTTGTCAATTTTTGTGGATGTAGGCGTGCAAACTATAGACAGACGGACGGCGTTACACATGGAATAATGAATTTAATATACTCTCTCACTTGTGTTGGTTTAGGGTATAATGAAATTAAATACAAATGAATTTTCTATATATATATTTCTTGACCATCTGCCAAAGGATCCAAGTCAGTGACGGGTATTTAATAAGAAAAAATACTTTTTTTTAACTTCAAATAAATTTAAATTTATTAGTTTTCAAAATCCGGTCCATATTTAAGTTGGATTCATTTCTTTGAAGCTTAGTTTGGGTGGGATTACCAGCCAACGTATAAAATTCTTATGAAATTATTTGGTATCAATAAAAATGCCAGAACTTGAGAATTAATACTTTTCAAAGAAAAAGTAAGTAAAATTTTATTTGATGTAAAAATGTTTGAATTTTGCATTTGAAGCAAATAATGACAGTTATTTGAAATTAAAATATAATGTACATAAATTGTCGGAACATTTAAACCATTCCCTTTTTTCATGTGATTTTTTAGAAATCGCGACACTAGATATTGCCATTTTTGCATTGCCACGGACTACAATCCTCAACTCAAAATTATTCAGTTCTAAGCGTGAGAAATTTCATTATGATATCTCTAACCGTTTAAAAGTTACAGAATTATAAGAAAAACAAAATGAAGAGGGGGCATCCCTCCCCTTCGATACTTTTTATGCCCTATACCACTGTAGGAGGTTGGGGTATTATGCCTTTGTACAGTTCATGGTTCTAACATGCAGAAAAATTGGTATTCCACCCACCTTTAAGTTCACCTTTCGACTCAGAATCACTTTCTGAGTCGATTTAATGATGACCGTCCGACTGTCTGTCTGTCCGGCTGATTGTCTATGTAAACGTTGTGAACAGTCTATAGATCGCTACTTTCAGATATGAAATTTGGTACATATTGTTATTTTGGGCTAAGGACGAAGCCTATTGAAATTGACCATATACGGACCAATATTTCAGGTAGCTTCATAAAAATGGTTCTACAGGGAATGAGTTTAAATATTAAGCGGTCTAAACGAAATTTAGCCTTAATATTCTAAAATATTCTAAATCAATGTGCGGAATATGCGAGGGTCGGTCCATTATCTCTCATAAGTTTAAGGGCATAAATCTCACATATACGTTGTCATTGTAATAATTACAAGTGAAATTAAAATTAATATAAACAAAAATATATATGCAAAATTATACGAGAATCGGTGAATAACTTCTTGTACACTTCATTAATTTTTCATAACTGCAATTTTGAAGCAAAAATATGATGTAGGGTATTATATAGTCGAGTTTGAAGGGTTATAAAAACTTTAATGCTAAAATCTCAAAAAAAAAAAACAGTTTCGCTCTTCCGAATTTATTTTCTCTAAAGTATCAATTTTCTTACATGAAATATCTTTTATTTAAAATTACCAAAATTTTGTCTACAATCGTCCTGTGTATTATCCTGATATAAAATTTTAATGTTTCATTTAATGTTTAATTGCAGTCATTCACAACAGTTTTCCAATTTAATAAATATTTTTTTCTATTCATTTTCTTGCATCAATTTAAAGTCTCATCTGTTAGTTTCTTAATGGTTTTTCTTTTTTTTTTTTTTTTGTTTTTTATTTTCATCATGATGACAACAACTTGTATTTAAGTGGCTGAATAATTTATTAAAACATTAACCCTCATTCAGAATAAAATAAAAGCCAGACATATTTTTATTAAACAAAGAAAACCTGCTGCAGACAAATGAAAAAGTCACTGTCTTTCAAAGATGAATGAAAAAAAAACATTTTACATGAAAAAAAAGAAAATTAAACACCCAACTAGATTGAAAAGAACCCTCTATATAGAAAATAAAACTGAGAGTAAAATTAAAAAAAATAAATTGTATAAAAAGCAAAAAGAAAAAAAGGAAATAAAAAAGCAGCAGCAATTTTTATTTAAACAAAAGATTCAAGTGCATTTGCTAAATGTATGAGTGTATGGGTGTATATTCCTTTGTATGTATGAGTGATGAATAAAGCTTTTGTATAGATGTTGGTATTTTAATATACACTTTTCTTGAACAAATACATCAACGATTTTTTTTTGCAAAACATTAAATCAGAGAAAAAATGATCAAATATACAAGTGAATGTTACGGAAAAAATGGACATAACACAGTTGTAGTGGAATGAAGTTTTTTTTTAACTTCGAATACTTTAATTTGTGAGTGGAAGTGTATTAAAATTTGTATTTTGATTCATATGAATATATTTTTGGACCAAATTAAAATCTTAAAGATATAGACTTATCACTCTTTTGCAAATACTATATTAATGTATTCAATGAATTTCTTTCAAAAAACTCATGGTTAATAGTAGTTCTATCAAATTATAGATCGATATCTGAGATGATCTAAAGGTATTTCTGTAATTTCTGACAAGAACATTTATGTACAAAACTATTTAGATTTTGAAAAATATTGTAAAACTATTGAACGATATCTGACGAAACCTTAAACTGACAATTTGATTAACTTTTAAACTAAAACAAATCATTTTATTGAGATTTTTGAAATAACCGAAAAATTCAAAACGGGGTGTTTGATTAAAAATTTTTAGGATAAATAAAATTGTTTTAAACTTAATTCGAAATAATACCAAGATACGCCTTAAAAGATTTTTAATTTAAAAACTATGAAATCAGTAAAAAACAAAAAGTTTTATACCGATATCTGGCAATTAAAAAAATTATATTAAATAATTTGTACATATCTACATCAAAAATAGCTTTTAAAAATATAACAATAATATCGATTAAGTGCTCTTAATAGTCAACATCGGCTCATAAACTTAAATGTTATAGTCCGATATATCAAATAACCATTAAGGGTACTTTGTTCTTATTTTCATTTAGGTCTTTTGCACCAAATTAAAAAAAAAACAATAATAAGCAGTTAAGTATTAAAGATTAATAAAATCGGCCGAAAGATTATAGTCTGATAACCAAAACAACATTAATAATTCAATCAAAAATCGTTTGAAATATTTAATAAAAAATATCGGTTTCAAAGTAGCACAAGTTTAGTTATATGTAACGTGTTTTTTTTAATTAATCCATTAAACGGATTTGTAATAAAAAATTATAGCGCATCATCTGAACTATCATAAAGTCCAAATAAAGAATTTAAGATCTTTCTTTTTACTTGAAATTAATGGCTATTAAAAAATTAAGAAATTTTCTTTTTAACTTAAAACAGAATAAATCGGTTCTGTAAAAAATAATATATAGGCCAACATCAGAGTCATCAAATAACGAATTCTTGTGTTTTTTCACGAAATATTTAAATATTCTGAACAAATCAGTGATAATGTGGATTATGGAAAATCTAGTAAAACTTCCTGTAGAAATTAATATACAGAAATAAGATAAATATAGACCGATATCTGACAAAAAAAAAATTAAAATTCAATTAGGGAATCTTATAAATCTTTTTGTCCAAAATTAACTGATATAAACGAAAATTTTCACTATATTTTTGGCAATTAATATTCACCTTAATCGATCTGTTAAAAAACTATATTATGATATTTGGGATAAACTAAAAATTAAATTAAATTTTAAAAAGAATTTACACAATATTTTTAAAAGTAAACTGTTCTGTAGAAAATATAAATACCGATATCTGGTCTTAAAAATCTTCAATTATTTTAACCAACCATTTTAACCAAAGTTTCTCATAATAACACGTCATAGTTTTTGACAAAAACGGTCTAATAAAGTAAGGTTATAGAATGATATCTAGAACAGATTTCAAAACGTTCATGAAAATTTGAAAAAATTAAATGCATCTTGAAAACTCTAGTTTATAAACAATAACAAATCGGTCAAGTAGAAAATATTATCGAACGATATCTAAAAATATATAAATATATAGACCAATATCAACCTTTAATGATTATTTAAAATCTTACTAAAATAATTAAGCGAAATGTTTTATCGAATGATATTAGAGATATAGACAAATATATTATTGAAAAAAAAAATATAGTCTAAGAAGATATAAACTTATGAGATTATTATGAACCCATATCTAAGAAAATCCAAAAAATAAATTTTAAAGAAATTGTTGGATGAAAACCCAATTTGTTTATAAGATCAAAATATATGTTTGAACTTTTTAGGGCACAAAGTCGATTCATTAAAATTTTATATAGCGATATCTAATACAATGTACCAATTGAAATAAACAACAGTAATATTTTTTTAATAAAATTTAAACCAATTAAAAGATAAATAATATAATGTTCTTAGTATTTAAAACCATATAAAATCGTTTACATGGAATATGCTAACGGTCGATATCTGAGAAAAATTTTAAATGTGACTAAAAATGTTTAATGAAATTTTTAATAAAAAAATAAATGGATTTATAAACAGTCACCTTAATTAGGATAAAATCTTTGTATCACAAAAATAACTCTCGACCGATATATGAGGAATATAACAAAATGAAGTTTTGAAAATGGCAAAATTTATACAAGAATTTTAGTTAATTTACATTTTTACATCTTTTTGAATCACTCAGGATAAGTAAATAAAGAAATGTCCATTTAAAATATGCCAATATTCTTTTATATTTCCGATGAAGTGTAATATAAAGAAATTTGTACTAAAATAGATATTATACTCGGGAGTTGACTTTAACTCAAGAATAACATTATTTAAATTTTGTGTCCCAAATAAATCTGCTAATGTTACTGTTTTTATAAAAATAATAATAAATAATGTCCTTTTAGATTATACGAATATCCTTGTAAATTTCAAAAAAATTCGGACTTTTATTATAAAGCTGACTTTAATTCAAGGGTAAATTTTTCAAGGATTTGAAATCCGAAAAAATCCTATTATCACTATTCTTACGTAGTGGGATTAAAAGAAATTTTTGAAGCCTTAAAGTTGATTTAAAGAGGAAACCTGCAGGATATAAATAAAGCTGAAAATATAGCTTAGATCTGGAAAGTTTCATTTTATATGTTTGCATTGATTTGTCAATCGAAATATAAATACCATATACACCAATATCTACTACATTAAAAACACCCTTAGTTAGAGTAGGTCTTACGATATGTTTGTGTGTATTGTATATAAGTGTGTATCTTAATGGTGTTTTTATCACTCAAATGCACAATATTTTAAACATTTTATGGAAAGTATTTTAAATTCGTTATAGTCGAATATAATATTCCCATTTATTTTTTACTTAATGTTGTATTTATAGTAAAAGTTGAAACTAAGATTTTAGTCTTTGATTAATGTGTATATGTGAGGGTAATGGAAGCAGAATTAAATACATTTTATTTTCAATAAAGAAACAAACACCAAGAAGTATGCTATACTTACAGATATAAAGTACATGTATGTGTTTAGATATCTTACACATACACATATTAAAATATTAATATTTATATGAAGCTATAAAATGAAAGTTGTAAATTACATACATATTTACACTTTGTGTCTGTACTTATTGAGTATTTTTCTTTTTTTTCAAAACAGTAGCATTTTAGCAGCAGCAACATCCGCCATCTGTTTATTTTATTTTATGACTCTTTATTTTTTTATAGCATCACAAGAAGTAGATATTTTTTGATATTAATAGTCTATAATTTTGTTGTTGTTGTTGTTGCTGTTGTGATAGTAGTTATATAGTAGTTTTTATATTTTATGGAGAAACATTTGTCGTTGTCAGATTTTTTGAAAACAATTTTGGTAAGATTTTTTCTTATTTTTATGGCCATTTCACTCAAATACACTTGCGAATTTATAACGGAAAACAAACACCCACACAACCTAACAAACGTCCATTTTGTATTTATTTGTTTCTTTTCTCATTTAATAGTTGCCATAAAGTAAAAATAATGTTATAATACACACGCACACAAACAGATTTATTTTATTATTATTTTTTTTTTTGCATTCACACATATAGAAAATATATATAAAACCGTTATAGTCCTTTACTACCACATGCACGTAATGAAATAAAAAGATGTTGGAGAATATATATCACAACAACAACTACTACATTTTGAGAAAAACTAACTGTAAATGTATTTGATTTTGGGTGCGGTCCTTGACTTCGTTTACGACGCATGACTCTCGATGCCTTCGTGTTAGATTTTTTGCTTTTAAGCTTTTTTTCTCGTTATGTGTTTTATATAAAACTGTATGTATATAAACTCCAGCATCAGTATCATATATTGAAAATTATTTTTGTTGTAAAATACACTCTTACACTCACAGTTATAAGCTCTTGACAAAAAAAGACGTTATTACATTTTTTATAAAATTTTTGTTTTAATTTTATTCAACACATACACATGAAGAGCAGTAAAAAAATATCCTTAATTTTTTCCAAGTTTATTATTTTGTTACATTGACATGAAATTGTGATTTATGCGTGAGTGTATAGAAATTATTCTCAACTCACTTTCTTTGTAGTACACAATTACACACACATATATAGCATAAAGAGGATTCCTTATTTTGTAATTCTCTTATGTTTTAGTATTTATTTTTTATTATTAATTTATTTTATATTTCTATTTTTATACATAATTTAATTTTAGTTGTATGTGTAGTTTATTAACTTTAGTTAATTTTTAATATCTTAATTGAAAATGTGATTATGATGTCAGTGAAGTTGACAGACTTCAGAAAAATAATGTCTTAAAGGCATTAATATTTAATTATTAGACAAAAATTATTTATTTGAGAACTAAATTACCAGATCATCTTATCAAAGGCTCTTATCATAAAAAAAGATTTATTATTTCAGTATCAGTTTTATTGGCAACAAAAAATAGATTCGATCTCTTAGATGATTTAATTTAAGCAGAAACTATTATTTACTTTTGAGTACAACAATTCGAAAACAAATTGTACATAATTATGGTCTCAGATGTTCCATTGCGTTATATTGAAGTAAGTAAACTGGTTTCATTAGAAATCTTAAGAGAATCATTTATTTTTATATTCATTATAAAGTCCAATATTTATTTCATTAAAATTTAATTTTATTTCTGAAAATTGTCTTTAATATCGCAATTTTTCATTACCGGACAATAGTTAGATTATAATAGATCTAATATAAATTACATATCCATTATTTGAGAAATTCATAAATGCGGTAATAAAATATTATGCAGATATTTGATCAGCCTAATATTAATTATAGATTATTACAATAAAAGCTTTCAGGATTTTTTTCTTTAAAAAGTTCTTTCCAAAATATTTCATCTAAGTCCTTTTTTTTCCTCCTAAGGGAATGAAATTCATGTAAAATTGATTTAACTACAATCAACTATATCTCTCTATTTCATACATTGACATGTCTTAGTTCGCTTATTATATCAGTACAATTTCAGAATCAATTTGCTAATTTCAAGTGCGATCAAAAATAAAATTTATATCTTAATGTTCACTTAAGAACTTAAAAATTTTTTTAAACCCGATATCAAGTTAAGATTTTCTTTGGGGTTTAACTTGAACAGTAATAAAAAACCAACAGTATAATTTATGCATGTAAGGCGTTATTTTAAACCTTTTGAACGGGATTTCGTCTAATTTTCGCAATTATCATTAAGAATAAGTCTAATGAGGTATAATATATTTCTTTCAAATGCTTGAAAATATATCAAATTTCCATCGACTGTTACATTGTTTGAAAAGTAATTTTTGCAGAACAATTTTACAGCTAAAACAAAATATCCCTTTAAATATTAAAAAACATTCTAAGATTATAAATATGAGTGCCGAATTATGCAGGAATTCCATCTAATTATTAAAGGAGTTACAAA